>CM061227.1:24947300-25406992 GCA_030844895.1 Ambrosia x helenae | reverse complement strand
AGTTTGTCACACCCTCAAAATCCTCTTGCGGAGTTTTACCGCGAGGCGCATGACAAACCAGGATCCAAACCCACGATCACAATAAACAAGTCTAAATGAATATAAATGCAATTTCACAAAACATAGTTTAAAATCTCCGTTACAGCGGAAGCTTATTCAAAACATTATTCAATAATAAACCAATGTTCAATGTTTGTAAAATCATGCAACTCTAGCTAGACGCCGTGCAGACGCGTGCGCCCTAGTTCCATTCGTGCTACCTTAGCGGACCTGAGAAAACATGTAAAAGTTACGTCAGCACAAAAATGCTGGTGAGTTTACAGGTTTTGTATCCAAGTACCAAGTCCACCTGTCCATACTATAACAAATAGAAAACCAGTATACGCTAGCTAGGCGTACGTTTTGTTACTACCACGATTGGAAAACCATTACTAACGCGAAAACCAAAAGTATGCCCGATGTATTTCCTGTTGTTCCTGTTGTTCCTGTTTGAGACAATATGCACCCGCCGACCCTCCAAGTCGACGAGCGGGGTTGGTCACTCCCAATAGCGCTATTCACATTTCCCCGTTGTGCAAACCCGCACATTCATGGTTCCCCCGGGACTTCCAAAGATCGTGTAGTACACAATAGAAACCCATAGTATGACAGTAGTTACCAAATATAGTTTTAAACACATGTTTTCTCCCCCGAAAGTATAAAACCAGTTTTAAAAGAGGGGCCGTAAACTCACCTTAAGTTCCGTTACTCCTTAACCCGAGTAAACTCAGCTGCTATGCTAGTCCCGTAAAGCGCGACCTAACATACGACAGTTACAATTACTTAGACTAATAACCCGCAGGTTAATTAGTCCCTAGATGTCCAGACCATAACCAAGTTCGTTTGAAAACACCGTGACTGTTTAAACCGACCCAAAGTACAAGACTCGACATCCCATTGGTGACCCGAGACTCCCCGTGTTATGTTTACCTCCAAAACGTACAATAACGCAATTACACTTACACACTTACCGTACAACAAGTTATAGCACATAGTTCACGTATCACCGAAATACATCCAAATATATGTTACCAAGTTATTTAGACATGTTACGGGGTTCCTAGCATGTTACTACATGTTAAATCGGGTCTCGAAATGTTAATTTACACTTACAGCAGCAGTACACGCGATTAGGGAGGCTAATCGCATGAAATGGCACGCGATCAGGCTAATCGCCCCTTAAGTCACGCGAGTAGGGCTACTCCCCTTGATGCCACGCGAGTGGGCTACTCGCCCCTGTAGTCAGGCGAGTGGGGCTACTCGCCCCTGTTGTCATGCGATTGGGGGCTACTCGCCTCTAACACAGGCGATTAGCAAGGCTACTCGCCTGTAACCTTGCTGTTCCGGTTTTTTCGCGCGTTTAACGCTCCAAATCAGATCCAGAACGTGTTGTAACTACCCAATATCATTCCAATAACTATTTCAAACATGTTTAAGCCAAAACCCTTCGTTTGACCTCGTATAATCAGCCCTGCATGAAATCAAGTAATCCAAACATATACACATAGCATGCAATCATCATACTAACATGCATAACAATAACCCTAATAATCAATTACTGAGATTTCTATATATCATAATATTAATATCAACACTGATCTATCATAATATTATATCAAATCATCATCATGAATCATAAAACCTAGCTTTCTAATCATACACACTCATAATGCATGCATAATAGTCATAATCCGATTAACAACCCTTATTGACGATTTTCAGAAAGCTTTTTCATTTAACAACAGGTCTGGACCATTAGGATTGATTAAAACGTTTACAAAGTGTTTTAGGAGAATCAAACCTAGGATTATGAAAGAATGATGGTTAGACCTTGAAACCTGTGTTTTTGATCAAAATCGCCTTCCAGAGGTTGTTTATGTGTTTGGGCGGTTATGGACGACTAGGGTTGATATTAGGAAGTTTAGGAGGTTAAGCATTGTATTTATAGGCGTTTCTAGTCGTCCAGCACGCTACTAGCGATTATGCAGCTCCTATACGCGATTAGGAATGCTAATCGCATGAAGGTTCACGCGATTAGGCCTAATCGCCTATACCTTCACGCGATTAGCCACCAATCGCCCCTAATGTTGCCTACTCGCCTCCCTATGGGCGATTAGGCTTCCTAATCGCCTGTAGGGGTTAATCTCGTGTGTTTTGCGCGTTAAACCCCTTTTAACATATGTTAACACATTTTAATGTACCGACAAGTCACATAATGATTGTAAACACATAACACAAGTAAATACACATATTTACACTCGTTCACCAATTCCCGGGACTCGAGACTCGTACGTTCCGTATGCCCTGACGATCCTACCGATCGTCACCGTTTGTACACTTGTTAAGGACCGACATCTAATGAACCTCTAGACCAACATCCAATGATCCTCTAGACTAAACCAGTAGTTCTCGAACTATAACCCGACTTAACTAACCCAGTTAAGTACAATATACGCGTGACTCGCTAAGGTAGACTTTCATCTAGACAACGTTGTTAACCAGAATTTGCCGGGTGTGTCACATCATCCCCCACGTTAAAAGAATTTTCGTCCCGGAAAATTGCTCAAGTATCAAAAGAACAAAAGACATAACGAAGGAAGCAAACAAAAGATAGATACCAAAAGAGAGATTTTTACCCGAGTTGTCACATCATCCCCACGTAAAAGGAATCTCGACCCGAGATTCATTCAGCTGCCGAAGAGACATGTCTCGACTAGAACGCTTCCTTAGGAAAAAGATGAGGATACTTAGACTTCATCTGATCCTCCCCGTTCCCATGTATATTCCGGTCCCCGGTCCGAGTTCCACCGAACCTTAACGATACGAATCTTGCTGTGACGTAGGCTACGAATCTTGTAATCAAGGATCTCTACAGGTTCTTCCACAATCCGAAGACGATCATCAACCTTGATCTCTTCCAGTGGGACGATGAGAGACTCGTCAGCCAGACACTTCTTCAAGTTTGACACGTGAAAGACGTTATGTACGTTACCGAGCTCCGTCGGTAGATCAAGTCGATATGCTACCGGCCCAATCCGTTCCAGGATCGTAAATGGGCCGACATATCGTGGATTGAGTTTGCCACGCTTCCCAAAGCGTATGACGCCCTTCCACGGTGAGACTTTTAGAAGTACCTTGTCATTGACTTGGAATTCCAGTGGTTTGCGACGCTGATCGGCATAACTCTTTTGCCGGTCCCGTGCCGCCGCCAACCGATTTCGAATCTGTACGATCTTTTCCGAAGTTTCGTACACTAGTTCAGGCCCAGTGAGTTGGCTCTCACCCACTTCAGCCCAACAAAGAGGAGAACGGCATTTCCGTCCGTACAGTGCTTCGAACGGAGCAGCCTTGATGCTTGTGTGATAACTGTTATTGTACGAGAATTCTACCAATGGCAGATGAGCTTCCCAACCCTTCCCAAAATCGATTACACATGCCCGCAGCATGTCTTCTAAAGTTTGAATCGTACGCTCACTCTGACCGTCAGTCTGTGGATGGTAAGCCGTACTCATGTCTAGTTGGTACCCAAAGCCTTGTGCAAAGACTTCCAGAAGTGAGAAGTAAAATGGGAGTCACGATCCGAGATAATAGAAACTGGTACCCCGTGCTTAGAAACAACTTCTTTCAAGTAAGACGAGCCAAACGATCCATGGTGTCGGTCTCCTTAATGGCAAGAAAATGAGCTGATTTCGTCAACCGATCGACAATCACCCATATCTTGTCGTTCCCGCTTGGTGATTTAGGAAGTTGTGTGACAAAATCCATAGTAATCCGTTCCCATTTCCATTCCGGAATTTCAGGTTGTTGCAGGAGACCCGACGGTTTCTGGTATTCCACCTGACCTTAGCACTGGTCAAGCATTTGCTCACGTATGAGGCTATGTCCGACCTCATGTTTGGCCACCAGTAAAGCACCTTTAGATCTTGGTACATCTTATCCGAACCAGGATGAATAGAATACCCGGACTTATGAGCAGGTCAAGCTCCCGTAGTCCCCCGGGAAAAAGCATTTTGGTCTGCAATAGTGCAGGCCATCAGGCCTTCGCTCTAGGTGCTTGTCGGACCGTGCATAGTTTCAGCTTTAAGTTTTCCTCCTTCAAAGCTTTTGGGTTGGGCAGAACGGAGTTGATCAGGTTAGAGTGTGATAGTGAGCTGACGCCCGAACGCGACGAGGTTTAGTAGATTCCTTCCTGCTCAAGGCGTCTGCTACAACATTCGCCTTGCCAGGATGGTACTTAATAGCACAATCATAGTCGTTCAAAAGTTCAATCCAGCGACGCTGTATGTTCAAGTGTTGTTGGTCGAAAATGTGTTGGAGACTCTTGTGATCGGTGTAGATGGTGCATTTGGTACCGTACAAGTAATGTCTCCAAATTTTCAACGCGAATACCACAGCACCCAACTCCAAGTCATGAGTTGTGTAGTTCTTCTCGTGCACTTTGAGTTGACGAGAAGCATACGCAATCACTTTCTCGCGTTGCATCAACACGCAACCGAGTCCATGAATGGAAGCATCACAGTAGACAACAAAATCATCAGAACCCTCAGGTAAAGAAAAATAGGAGCAGAACACAGTTTAGACTTCAGTTCTTCAAACGCTGACTCTTGTGATTCACCCCAATCGAACTTCCTATCCTTCTGAGTGAGAGTGGTGAGGGGTTGAGCAATCTTCGAGAACCCCTGAATGAAACGGCGATAGCAGCCCGCAAGGCCTAGGAATTGTCGCACCTCAGTTGGCGTCTTTGGTGCTCCCCAGTCCTTGATCGCTTCGATTTTAGCTGGATCGACATGAATCCCTAGTTCATTAACCACATGTCCTAGGAATTGAACTTCGCGTAACCAAAAGTCACACTTTGAGAACTTGGCGTAAAGTTGCTCCGTCGTAAAAGTTCCAAAACTAACCGCAGATGTTCCCCGTGTTCGGTCTCGTTCTTGGAGTAGATCAGAATGTCATCAATAAACACAATGACAAACTTGTCCAGATACGGTTTTACAGACGCGGTTCATCAAGTCCATGAAAACCGCCGGTGCGTTCGTGAGACCGAAAGGCATGACCAAGAATTCGAAATGGCCATAACGTGTTCGAAAAGCAGTCTTTGCAACGTCAGCCTCCCTGACGCGCAGCTGGTGATAACCGACCTCAAATCGATCTTGGAATAATAACTAGAACCCTGAAGCTGGTCGAACAGATCATCAATACGTGGAAGAGGATAACGGTTCTTGATGGTCAATTTGTTCAGTTCTCTGTAGTCTACGCATAACCGAAACTTCCATCCTTCTTCTTAACAAATAAAATCGGGGCTCCCCAAGGGGAAGAACTTGGCCGGATGAAACCCTTGTCCAAGAGTTCCTGTAACTGACTAGACAATTCCTGCATCTCGGGAGGTGCAAGACGGTAGGGGGCCCGAGCAATAGGAGCAGCCCCTGGTACAAGATCAATACCGAACTCGACTTGACGATGAGGAGGAAGACCAGATAAATCATCGGGAAAAACATCAGGAAACTCGCGTACCACCGGAATGTCGTCAATCTTCTTTTCATCAACAGAGGAAACAGATAAAAGCGCCAAGACAGCTGGATAACCCTTTCGAAGACACTTAAGGGCTTTCATGCTAGAGATGATGTTTAGCGGAACACCACCCTTGATACCGTACACAGAAAGAAATTCTCCATCAGGGAGAGGAATCCGAATAACCTTGTCGTAACAGACGATCTCCGCGCGATACAAGGATAACCAATCCATTCCTACCACAACGTCAAAACTACCCAAAGGTACCGGCATAAGGTCGATGGGGAACGATAAACCCGACAACTCTAACTGACACTCCCGAAGAACACTAGTAGCTTCAATCGTTTTACCGTCAGCCAACTCAATAATATACTTGGTCTCTAATGGTACAGGTACTACATCTAGCAGTCGACTAACATCCATGGATACAAAACTCTTGTCGGCACCAGAATCAAATAACACGCTAACAGAATGATTATTGAGAAGAAACGTACCGGTGACTGTATCAGGGTCCTGTCTAGCCTCAGCGGCTCCAATGACGAAGGCACGTGCATTTCTGCCGCCGCCCCCGTTGTTACCATTCCCGTTGTTCCCACCCTGCTTCAGTTTTGGGCAATCCTTCTTGTAATGCCCAGTGTCACCACAGTTGTAGCATCCCTGTTTCCCTGTAGTCCCCTGAGTAGTCGGAGCTGAACTGTTAGTCGGAGCCTGAGTCGATGGAAGTGTAGCCCGACAATCTTTAGCATAGTGACCTGTTCGCTGGCAGCGGTGACAACGGTTACTGTCGCAGTTCCCTTGGTGATGGCGTCCACACTTGTTGCATTTGGGCAGTTTTCCCGCATAACCACCCTGCTTATTACCCGAAGAAGATGAACCCCCATTATCAAACCTTTTACCCTGCTGTGCAGACCCAGATCCTTTCCCGTCATTTCCCACTTGCGCTTGTTGTTCTCTGGAGCCTTAACAGTTGAACCTTTCGCAGGCAAAATCCCCTCATTCACCTTTAAGTTAGTCATCCTATGTGCCGATCGAACTACCTCCGCATAAGTAGGATGATTTCCAGCAGCTACCAACCCTGCAATTTCCGGCACTAACCCTGAGACATAATGTTCAATCTTACGATACTCTGGCACGTGCAGATCGGGACACAGCACTGCCAACTCATTCCTCCTCACAGTATACTTCTCGATTTCCGATCCAGTCATCTTGAGGTTCCATACCTCATGTTCCAGCTTCTGTACCTCTTCTCTCGGGCAATACTCCCGCTTCAGCAACTGCACAAAGTTCTCCCATGGCATAGCATATGCCTCCCCAATACCCATGTTCTGGGTGATACCATTCCACCAAGTCAATGCCACGTCCTGAAACAACGCAGCAGAATACTTCACCCGATCTTCTGGGAGACAGTTGCACATCAGAAATACCGACTCCACTTTCTCCAACCACCTAAGCAAGCTAACCGCACCCTCAGTGCCAGAGAATTCCTGGGGCTTGCAGTCCCGGAACATCTTGTAGGTGCACATGGGTGGGGGTGGGTCAACAGGACCACCTGAAATGAAACGTATGAGAAACCACGAATAACGTAAACAAGGTTCACCAATGAGGCAAGGAAAACGGAAAATCAACTTACCACCACCGTTGTGCCCTAACTGAAAGGCAGCCTGGAGTAAGTTGTTCAGATCAGCCTGTGATAGGTTAATACCTCCACCACGACCACCCACCACCACCGCGACCACCACCACGTCCACCATTGCGACCACCTCCACGTCCTCCACGCACTCCAGACATGATTCTGGCAGAAAGAACGAGAAAATTTAGTTTCGCAGTTAAAGATAACTACTAATGTTCACAAGATCAAAGCTAGGTCCAATCCAGGACTATCCCTCAAACCCAGAGCTCACTAGTGCTTCCATGCATTTCGTTTTATGATTTTGTGTGCACCCAAAATGATAAAACGCTCTACATGGTCCTCCTAGTGTTCTCCTAGTTCAAAGTTCAAATCACCGAACATAGACTCTTAGCTACACACCGTAATACTACGGTAGTTTATGACAAGTGTTTCTATTGGAGTGCGAAAGGGAGATGTCCGAGCCTTGGACAAATCTCAAGAGCACACGAATTACTCCAACAGACCACACTGCCTAGAAAACAAGTAACCCAATCTAAGATAGAACGGATGATGTAACGTAGAAAGACCAATGATTTAGAGACACCCCGACAAGACCATACGTAAACCACTATAACGTTTAGTACCATGTGATCGTCTAGTGTGTGCGACTCGGCTATAGACTAGACTCTACATGCAGTCCTAGTTCACTATAACCTGGCTCTGATACCAATCTGTCACACCCTCAAAATCCACTTGCGGAGTTTTACCGCGAGGCGCATGACAAACCAGGATCCAAACCAACGATCACAATAAACAAGTCTAAATGAATATAAATGCAATTTCAAAACATAGTTTAAAATCTCCGTTTACAGCGGAAGCTTATTCAAAACAATTATTCAATAATAAACCAATGTTCAATGTTTGTAAATCATGCAACTCTAGCTAGACGCCGTGCAGACGCGTGCGCCCTAGTTCCATTCGTGCTACCTTAGCGACCTGAGAAAACATGTAAAAGTTTACGTCAGCACAAAAATGCTGGTGAGTTTACAGGTTTTGTATCCAAGTACCAAGTCCACCTGTCCATACTATAACAAATAGAAAACCAGTATACGCTAGCTAGGCGTACGTTTTGTTACTACCACGATTGGAAAACCATTACTAACGCGAATACCAAAAGTATGCCCGATGTATGTTCCTGTTGTTCCTGTTGTTCCTGTTTGAGACAATATGCACCCGCCGACCCTCCAAGTCGACGAGCGGGGTTGGTCACTCCCAATAGCGCTATTCACATTTCCCCGTTGTGCAAACCCGCACATTCATGGTTCCCCCCGGGACTTCCAAAGATCGTGTAGTACACAATAGAAACCCATAGTATGACAGTAGTTACCAAATATAGTTTTAACACATGTTTTCTCCCCCGAAAGTATAAAACCAGTTTAAAAGAGGGGCCGTAAACTCACCTTAAGTTCCGTTACTCCTTAACCCGAGTAAACTCAGCTGCTATGCTAGTCCCGTAAAGCGGCGACCTAACATACGACAGTTACAAGTACTTAGACTAATAACCCGCAGGTTAATTAGTCCCTAGATGTCCAGACCATAACCAAGTTCGTTTGAAAACACCGTGACTGTTTAACCGACCCAAAGTACAAGACTCGACATCCCATTGGTGACCCGAGACTCCCCGTGTTATGTTTACGCTCCAAAACGTACAATAACGCAATTACACTTAACACACGTTAACGTACAACAAGTTATAGCACATAGTTCACGTATCACCGAAATACATCCAAATATATGTTACCAAGTTATTAGACATGTTACGGGGTTCCTAGCATGTTACTACATGTTAAATCGGGTCTCGGAATGTTAATTTACACTTACAGCAGCAGTACACGCGATTAGGGAGGCTAATCGCATGAAATGGCACGCGATCAGGGCTAATCGCCCCTTAAGTCACGCGAGTAGGGCTACTCGCCCTTGATGCCACGCGAGTGGGCTACTCGCCCCTGTAGTCAGGCGAGTGGGGCTACTCGCCCCTGTTGTCATGCGATTGGGGGCTACTCGCCTCTAACACAGGCGATTAGCAAGGCTACTCGCCTGTAACCTTGCTGTTCCGGTTTTTTCGCGCGTTTAACGCTCCAAATCAGATCCAGAACGTGTGTAACTACCTAATATCATTCCAATAACTATTTCAAACATGTTTAAGCCAAAACCCTTCGTTTGACCTCGTATAATCAGCCCTGCATGAAATCAAGTAATCCAAACATATACACATAGCATGCAATCATCATACTAACATGCATAACAATAACCCTAATAATCAATTACTGAGATTTCTATTATCATAATATTAATATCAACACTGATCTATCATAATATTATATCAAATCATCATCATGAATCATAAAACCCTAGCTTTCTAATCATACACACTCATAATGCATGCATATTAGTCATAATCCGATTAACAACCCTTATTGACGATTTTCAGAAAGCTTTTTCATTTAACAACAGGTCTGGACCATTAGGGATTGATTAAAAACGTTTACAAAGTGTTTTGGATGAGAATCAAACCTTAGGATTATGAAAGAATGATGGTTAGACCTTGAAACCTTGTGTTTTTGATCAAAATCGCCTTCCAGAGGTTGTTTATGTGTTTGGGGCGGTTATGGGACGACTAGGGTTGATATTAGGAAGTTTAGGAGGTTAAGCATTGTATTTATAGGCGTTTCTAGTCGTCCAGCACGCTACTAGCGATTATGCAGCTCCTATACGCGATTAGGAATGCTAATCGCATGAAGGTTCACGCGATTAGGCCTAATCGCCTATACCTTCACGCGATTAGCCACCAATCGCCCCTAATGTTGCCTACTCGCCTCCCCTATGGGCGATTAGGCTTCCTAATCGCCTGTAGGGGTTAATCTCGTGTGTTTTGCGCGTTAAACCCCGTTTTAACATATGTTAACACATTTTAATGTACCGACAAGTCACATAATGATTGTAAACACATAACACAAGTAAATACACATATTTACACTCGTTCACCAATTCCCGGGACTCGAGACTCGTACGTTCCGTATGCCCTGACGATCCTACCGATCGTCACCGTTTGTACACTTGGTTAAGGACCGACATCTAATGAACCTCTAGACCAACATCCAATGATCCTCTAGACTAAACCAGTAGTTCTCGAACTATAACCCGACTTAACTAACCCAGTTAAGTACAATATACGCGTGACTCGCTAAGGTAGACTTTCATCTAGACAACGTTGTTAACCAGAATTTGCCGGGTGTCACATAGTTAGTCCCTAGATGTCCAGACCATAACCAAGTTTGTTTGAAAACACCGTGACTGTTTAACTGACCCAATGTACAAGACTCGACATCCCATTGGTGACCCGAGACTCCCCGTGTTATGTTTACGCTCCCAAACAAACAATCATGCAATCACACTTAACATACGTTAACGTCCAACAAGTTATAGCACGTAGATCACGTATCACATAATTACATCCAAACATATGTTACCAAGTTATTAGATATGTTACGGGGTTCCTAGCATGTTCCTAGATGTCAAATCGGGTCTCGGAATGCTAATTTACACTTACAACAGCAGTACACGCGATTAGGAAAAGTCAACTAGCATTTAGGTTGGTTAACTGGCATTTAGGAAGGCTAATTGCATGTAATATAGGCATTTAGGGTCATAAGACATGTAAATCTTGAGTTTATATGCGATTAGGGCTATAAGACATGTATTTCAGGACTTAACTAGCATTTAGGATCACAATTGCATGTAATAGAGGCATTTAGCCCCCAATTGCATGGTATATAGGCGATTAGGGCATCTTTATAGGCGATTGGCCTCCTAATCGCCTATAACATAGGCGATTAGGGTTGCTAATCGCCAATAACCCAACTGTTCCGGTTTTTCAACGTTTAACACTCCAAATCAGATCCAGAACGCGTGTAATCATCCAATATCAATCCAACAACTATACCAAACATGTTTAAACCAAAATCCTTCGTTTAGACTCGTATTATCAGCCCTGCATGCAACTATGTAATCCAAACACAATACACATAGTATGAAACATCACATTAACATGCATAACTATAACCCTAATGAACAATTACTCAGATCCTATCATCATGCCATCATTATTAATCTGAAACTAACCTAATAACATGTAATCATCCATCTTGAATCATAAAAACCCTAGCTTTTAATCATAAACACACATAACACATGTATGATAGATAGAATCCGATTAACAACACTTATTAACGATTTTTAGAAAGCTTATTTGTTTTAGAACAGGTCTGGACCATTAGGGATTTAATAAAAACGTTAATAAAAATTGCATGGATGGAAACCACACCTTAGATTTGTGAAAGATTGATGAAATAAGCTTGAAACCTTGTGTTTTGATAAAAAATCACGTTCCAGAGGTTGTGTGTGTTGGGGCGGTTTATGGGACGACTAGGGTTTCTATTATGAAGTTTAGGAGGTCAAGCATTGTATTTATAGTCGTTTTTAGTCGTCCAACACGTAACACGCGATTGTGCAGCATTTACACGCGATTAGCATTGCTAATCGCATGACTGTGCATGCATTTAGGGCTAATCGCCCCCTGTAGCATGCATTTAGCATGCTACTCGCCCCTGATGTTGCCCAATCGCATACCCTATAGGCGATTGGGCTCCCCTAATCGCCTATAGGGGTTGGTTCCATGTATTTTGCGCGTTAAACCCCGTTTTAACATATGTTAACACATTTTCACATACCGACAAGTCACATAATGATTTTAAACACATAACACTTGCAAACAAACATATTCACACTCGTTCACCAATTCCCGGGACTCGAGACTTGTATGCTCCGTATAACCTGACGATTCTACGAATCGTCACCATTTGTACACTTGGTTAAGGACTGACATCTAATGAACCTCTAGACTAACATCCGATGATCCTCTATACTAAACTGATAGTTCCCGAACCATAACACGACTTAACTAACCCAGTTAAGTACAATATACGCGTGACTCGCTAAGGTAGACTTTCATCTAGACAACGTTGTTAACCAGAAATTGCCGGGTGTCACAATATCTTGAGAAAAGGGTTGGATTAATTTTCCTATTGCATTAGTGGTTTATATTATTGGCCACAAAAGTTGTACAACAAGAGTATAAATGGAAGAATTTGGTAAAAAAATTAAGGAATTACACTATGACTTTTGGTATGCCATCTTAAAGTTGATGTAAAATGACATATTTATCCTTTGAGTTTCTTTAATAAAGTAATATAGATATAGATGACAAATGAACACCCCTACGAAACAGTTGATTTACAGGTAGACTATGTTCACTTCGAGCATGCTTCCAAGGTCGGGGTTGATTTTCCGTATGTTTCGGCGTGGCGAATGTTACGCCCAAAATTACATTATATTTTATATTTTCTAGTAATTTTTTATTTAATGTAACTTTTTAAATTTATTTAATGTAATGTTTTTATTTTATTTTAATTAGATGTTTTTATTTTATTTTAAAAAATTTTAGTAATGTGTGTCATTCCACCACATGACTTTAGTGATGAATTGTGATGGAATCTGATGGAATAATTTGTCACAAAGTGATTGGGTGTGATGGTGTGATGACCACCCCACCGTTATACAAATATATATATATATTATATATATATATATATATATATATATAGTGTAAGGTTCAATGGGGAACCTCAAAAAAGTGGATAACTGGGGAACCATGCATTTAACATGTTAAATATATTTTAAAAATTCAATTTAGCATGCAAAAAAATATTTTTTTCAAAATTTTCTTCAGAGCTTTTGCATATAAACATGTGTAAAAGCTATTACAATAAAAAAAATTAAGTTTTGTATTTTTTTTTTTACCTTTTTTAACTAATTTTAAGCATTTTTTATTATTTTATTTTTTAGTTTTTTTTTTTGTCAAAAAAGCTTCTAAATATATTTATATATAAAATCTTCAATTAAAGCTTTTGATAAAAATGATTATTTACATGTTAAATTGATTTTTTTATAATATAATTAACATGTTAAATGCATGGTTTCCCAGTTTCCCACTTTTTTTTAGGTTCCTCATTAAACCCACCCCTATATATATATATATATATATATATATATATATATAAATATATATATATATTAAATAATAAATAATATCATATCGACAAGTATACAACAACAATAAAAAAGTCATAAACACACGTATATATAGTATAAGGATCAAGTAAAAAAGGTTTATTTTTTTTATTTTATTTAATTAAGGCAAAAATGAAAAGTCGCTTAATAAATTTTTATTTAGAAAAAAATAGGGCTTATAATATACACATTTTCACGTGTATTTATAAAAAGATAAAAAAAATCAAACAAATGTTGATAGAGCTTTTTTTAACAAGTAACATTTTTGCTATTTAGTTTTACACATTTGCTGCTTATGTTTTTTATTGTGTGTTATTTATTTAAAAAAAATTCCTTCGACGCTTTTTAGAAATTTTTTTTTGCTAAAAACACTTAAAATATGTATATTACATGTCCTAATTATTTAAAAAAAAAATACATAGGATTTTCATGGTTTTCATATCTAGAGTGGGTTAAATGGGAAATTCCAAAAAAGTGAAGAACTGTGGAACTACCGATTTTACATGTTAAATATTTATTAAAATTCATTTTTAAATAAAAATAATAATTTTACATATGTTTTTAGAGCTTTTGTATATAAACACATGTAGAAGATATTCAAATAAACAAAATATTTTTTGGTAGATTTTTTTTACGTTTGTTTAGGCTTTTTTTTATTTTGAATTATTTTTATTAAACCAGCTTCTATGTGTATTTATATGTAAAAGCTCTGAAAAACTTTATAAAAATGATATTTTTTTTGTCTATTTTAAAATGATTTTTTTTTTTTAACATGTTAAACTAGTGGTTTCCAGTCCAAGCGAAGCTGGAGCCTTGGATTTAAAGCTTAAAACAAGTCGACCATAATTCCACAAACTTTATTAAGTTAAAAAGAGTTTGATTTGTTTACATCCTAATACGATGTGTATACCAAATTGTGGTTTGGACTTTGGAGGAAGGTGATGCTTACTAAGGATGGAAAATGGTCATGATGTGTATATGTTATTTGTGGTTGCCGACTCATATCGTGTCTTTGTTTAGACGCTCTTATGAAGATTTTTTTTTTTTTTTTTTTTTTTCTTGAAGAAGAAACAATATTCCATGAACACGATATTTCAAATAAAAAAAAAAGTCTTTAATTCGCTGTTTTGGATAGTGAAGACCCTAAAACATTATTTGACAATAGAATATTGTATGTCAAAAACTATTTATAAATAACTCTAATTTTAACAAGATTCTTTATTTCGCCACGTGAATATTGTGAATTGGGAAATGTTAGGGGTTTAGTTGTGAGACGGGTCTTGTTATTTCCCATGATATTAAACACTTTTAAAATGAGTACTATCTTATGATTATTTTTCAACGAGTCCTTTATGCTTCTTTAAAAATATCTGTATTTTTATTATGAATATTACTTTTAGATGTGACACTTTCTCATGACTATAACTTCTAAACATAAAAGGATGATTTTATCAGAACAACCAAGACTAGTATTAGGACACCGCTTCCACACTTTAGGACACCGCTTCCACACTTTATCTCTCTATATATACATATGTATATATGGATAGATAGAGTCAGGATGGTCTACTAATATTAGACTCAAAATAATTCATGACAAGATTTTAGAAAATATAACTTTGAAATCAGAATATAAAATAAGCTTCTAAAAGGTTTGACACATGTTAACTGTCGGACTAGATGTCACATTCTCTTTTTAGTTTGACACATATATTTGGTACTTTTAAAATAAACATTTGAAATGTATACATACACATTTGATGCTCCAACGAAAATAGGTTAGATTTGGTACTTTGAAGCTTAAACCTAGTGTAGCTAAGGTTACAACCCCTTAGTATTATTGCAAAAGAAAGGCGTCGATCCAACTGTTATTGTTATGATAAGTAAACTAATTATACTTTATAAGAAGGGTGTAGATCCGATGGTTGAAGTTATACCTGAAGTATGCCATTTGTATCCCAATGTAAGTTCTCACAAGATAAGCGAAGATCACATAATCTTTTCAAAAAGTTAAAGTATTTCATGTTCAGTTCGAAAGGATGGTCCCAAAAGAGCAAGAATAGAAGAGGGAAAACACTCTTTTCAAGTCGAGCTGAATTGTTAAGTGTTGTCCAACAAGCCGAACTAGGATAAATGTTTTATTATTGCCATATGTTCATGAACATTTATAATTTTATATACTTCCGTAATGATGTAGTTGATTAATCGATAGATTTACATATAAGACTAGGGGGATTGGAGGGGGAAAGGAGGGCATGATACGTCATGTGGCACATGTGGACTCTACTTTCAAGCCCCAAAATGGTGAAGAGTGGAGGAGGAAATGGATGGGGGGGGGGGGGGGAGGGGTTGAAGGAAATAATATTATTATATTAGTTTGTGTGTATAAGTTTAAAAAAAAACCAATCATCTTCCCACTCCCCGCCCCCATCGGTGAAACTTTTCCCGCCCAAGGGGCGTTGTAAGATGCCAGGCAATGGTTTAGTGTACAACTATGCCAACTTGCATTTTCTAGTGTCACTAATTTTAGGTTAGTCCATTTGACTACAATATTACTTAAACTTGTGTCATAATCTTAAGATTTTGAATTTATAACCCTTAAGAGTTTATGTGTTAAAATCTTGAGAGTTTGAACTTTTGCTATAATTTAATGTGATATATTGACACGACTTGTTCTAACTTGATCCATTCTTGACCCCCCTGTCAAAAAATCTTGAATTCGACATTACTCATATGCTTAGTCGCGTTTCTCAAACCTTAAGGGTTGACTTTCTACTAGACCTTGAACTGCTTATGGATGCTCCTACTTAAGTGGGTGAAACTCACAGATACTACATTCGGTAAGTGAGCTTATGTAAGATGATATGGCAACCCAGTAAACTTTCTATTTACGTCGTCAATAACAAACAACATTAGGCGTAGCAAGCAGTAGCAGTAGTAGTAGTAGCAGTATTAAATAGTAATAATATAATATATAATAATAATAATAATAATAATAATAATAATAATTAATAATAATAATAATAGTGGGACTTATTAGAGAAACATAATAAATGTGAAGGCATGGATGTGTAAATTTTCCCTAACCACTTTACAATAAAAGACCGATGTAGAAGAAGTATATTTCGTTATGTAACATCTACAACCCCCACTTAAGTTATTTCTCTTTGCCCCACCCCAACCCACCCGACATAAGCTTGTTTGGTGTTCATGGCTAAATTATGATCACACATAGTCAATGTCCCACTCACCAAATGTTCTTTACTTTTTTCATACGTATACCACTTTTAATTCGTAAGAAATATGATGATTCATTTGCGTATCTAACTTCATCGTTTAATTTTATCTTTGTCACTTTCCAAACTCTATTTGAAAGGCTTCATGTCTTTGCACACTCTAACTCTTATTTGCACACCCTCACATATAAGGGCACGGAATATAAAGGGCCAGGGGTGCCCTGGCCCTCTTGGTTTTTTGCGTAGTGCTAGAAATTTGTGATTTACATAGGTAAATTAACTTTGGGTTAAGTCTGCCTCCGCCAATTTGATCTTCCGGTCACTACCGATCAAAAAATTAAGTCCGACCCCATCCGATTCGAGAACTAAGCTTCGTCACTGGTCACATATTTTAACTACAAATGACTGTCACATACAAATATATCTCATAAACCAATACATATTATAATATCCTACACATATCTGAGACATCTTATGCATAGATATTAAAGAATGGTCAGATTATTCTACACAGTGTAACAAAAATAAGAAGGGTGAGAAGGATACAAAAAACACAATAAATTTACGAAATATGACACAATGAACCACAAATATAACACAATGTCGAAAAATATAACACAATGCTGAAGAAAAAAGGCACAACGAATTACAAAAATGACACGATAATGGAAAAAGAAGACACAATACTACATAAAAGACACAATGATATAACGTAAAATTCTAAAAACTAAAACTCCAAAAAAGTGAAAATTAAAAACTTAGATCGTAGTGTTCGATGAGCCGGTTACAATGTCACTTGAATCAGTGGTGATCCTTTTAAGGGGCCGGAGGGGGCGGCCGACCCCCCTGAATTTTTGCTCAGAAGTTCCGATTATATAGTATTCGTATAATTTTTTTTTTGGTATAAAAGGTTTCGACCCCTCGAAACTGGTTTTTGACCCCCCCCCCCCCCCAAACTAGTGACTTCCGACACCCCGATTCGCCACTAACTTGACTGACTTCAATCGAAGTCCGTATAATTAACGCCCTACACAATCGCATATTTAACAATGCATATTCAAGATATTAAAGAACTTAACATTTTTATTTTTTGCTTACACATTAGCTTGGAACTTTATATAACTCACATGTCTAAACATAAGCATATCACCTATTATACACATGACTTTACATACAAATATGTTTGATGAACCAACACGTATAGCAATATCCTACACATATGTTGTTTTAAGAAATAAGAATCTGTAAACAATGAAGGATCTCCGGCTGATGCTTTTATCAACAATTGCCGAAAGGTTATTTTTAAACCCTAGTAGCAATATCAGTTCGAATGAGAAATATGTGGAGGAGATGAACAAATTGGTAAGAAATTGAATGGGGAGAGAAAATCATAGTATTTGATATATATATATATATATATTTTGAAGCTTTATGTTTTAACTTTTAAATTAGATATCCCGCAATAGCACAACGTTAAAAAAATACCCTTTACACATAAAAATGAAAACAAACTTATCATAATATTTACAATAATATCTACTAAGCAAATTTGTTAAATCTAATCTAGGACAGAGATTATATTGTTAATATACACACACATGCTAGTGGGACTACCTGTGCGTTGCAACGGAAATTTGATTGGTATTGATTACAAGAAAAAGATCATATTTAAGACGTTAAAACTATAATTACATTATCCAAAAACCAATGGTAGATGTAAAGTGATACAAAATTGGCAAAGAAATTATGCAAGAGTATTGGTTTTGAAGAAATTCTTGATTTTGTCTTGTTGTATAACTTTCTAATACAGCCCGACAAAGCTCAAAACTAATGGGTGTATAGTGTTGGAAATCATGGTATCGTATACACAGCGGAAGTAATTTATATTATTATTTAAAATTAAAACCAATATATATATATATAAATATATATATATATATATATTTGCGAAAATAATAATAATTTTATTAATCCAATTAATAAAATATTCCCAATCAGGATCTCGGTTAAACGCGTATAAACAAATAAAACATAAACAACCATAGGGGGTTTAGTAATCAACCTTTGACGACTACACTGGAATTGTAACACGCGGGTTACAACGAATCCTCGCTAGTAGGAAGTTCACACCGAGCACGAAATAATCGGGAAGCAACACTTTGCAAGAGGAAGGCGGCGACTTGTGGTGGTTATTGGCCGAAACAAGGCAAAAAGAGGCGGCGGCTCTTTTCCCTTGTGTGGCGGCCGCAAGAAACAAAGAGGAGGAGGCAAGGGTTTGTTGTTTTTATAAAGTGTTATCTAGGGTTTACTCCTTAACCCTCCTTTTATAAAACAATAACTTACATTAAGCTCCCTTGTTAAATATCATAATACTCCTTAATATTAATCTTATTAATATTAAGTCCCTCGAGTCTAAAAACAATTATTATTTCATAAATAATAATCCACCTACATGTGAACTTGTTGATTCGTGTACCAACGTGTAACTCTTCGGATCGTACCGGGTCGGGTTATGTTGATCTCGACTTTTAATTACATCGGACATACTATATATCCAACATATAGTTCATGGATTTATTAATGAAAAATGATTTCAAATGTTGATCGATGACATGAATCCAAATCATAGTTTCAAAAGATACTTATTTTCTGTTTGTTTATCATTTTCTAATGGGTTTAACCTAATTTTGTGGTGGGCAGTCCAGTTTCTAACAAGATTTATACAGAAACCTAAACACAACGGTAAATGTAAACTAATTATTAAAAAAAGGTACTTAGAACTAAATAGCCCAACACTTAGATTATAAGGACTCAAACAGAGAATTCACATCATAGGCTTTTTCAACCAAAATAGCCGAACACTTAGATGATAAGGATTCAAACACAAGCATATTGTCAACTATAGGTAACAGAAAATGTTGATGCGTTCAAAGTAGACGCAACATAAGGCCGTTTCCTGTTGCAAGCTTACTTTGTGCTCCTGCAAAGCCATAGCCAAATGAAAAACGTATAAAATAGACTTGAAAACAAATCCAAAACCAAATGCCTATTCCATTCTAGACACATTAATAGAATACTACTAATTAGACAATAATTGGTCAATTTATCAATCTCACGAATGCTATGTACTGTACTTTAGCAAATTATATAAGTTAAGTGGCAGATTTGATTAAGTAAAATAAATGATAAACTAAGTGATGCAAGCATCTGGGAAACGAAAGATTGAATAAAACTTATATGAAATATAACAACTAATTTTGGATTCCTTTCTACAACAAACTTTTTAAGTTACGCCCAGATCCTTCAGTGAAGCAAGCAATTTTGTAATTATATTTAGGCTCACGTGTTTTTGTCTTTGATGTTGCAAGATGTAGCACGACAAAGGATACCCCGCAACCCGAAGCAAGAAAGTCTAAAAAATAAAAGATAATCAATTCATCAGAATGCGATTTTAAGTCATGTATCTTTCTGTTTAATCACATAGTGCATGCTTGGTAATTTTCTCTAGAACAATGGTAAGAAGATTGTAGGTCATTTTATGATATTGTATCAACAACTTTCAAACAATAAAACCACACATAGAAGCACTTGCAGGATTTGTTCCGTGTGCTGACACGGGAATGATGCATACATTTCTATGATGATCTCCTCTCGCCTATAATTGATCAAAGTAATTTTTCTTAAAAGGACAATTTACATTATATAACTACAAGTCTACAACAATAGTTTATATATTATATTTGTTAACGGATTTTATATAACAACCATATAAAATTTCCACAATTATTTTTTAATAACATTAAAAATAATAAATGTAAATGAAACGAGTTTAAATTATACCATATTATAGGCCTTTTTGAAGTATTAGTAAATTCTCATAAGGCAAACAATCAAGAAACAAAATTAGACAACCAAAATGCAATCCATATTCAACATAATCGGAATTGGTTCAATAAGAAACCATATATCTTCTGGTAAATTCAAGACACTAACCAAACACCAAGAAAAAACTATAATTAAATTGTTAAACAACCTTACATGAATTGCCTTGCCGGAATCTTCGTCGGGGCTTGGATGTAAGGTCAATCCTCCTCTGATAGCTGTCGGATCTTAACACACTCACTAACGGAACTCTTAGCTATCTCCATTTGCTATGGGGCTTGGTTTTTAACGTAAGATAATTAGATATAAATATGTAAAAACATATTGATCATCAAAATAAAATCAACATATATCGAAAATAAAGAAGAGAGACATTAAACAACGGACCTGATTGAAGAAAATTTCTGATTTTTGTAGGGAATTCGGAGATTTCAAGGGTATATTAAAAAAAGGAATTGAATCAATATAAAATGGGGGGGGGGGGGTACGAATTAAAGGGTTAATTGATGTGTAATGCTTGTTGTGTGATTATGAGGGATTGAGTGGGGTTAATTAGCGAAGGAGGGTTTGGGTTACATATTCGTGACTGTGGGGAAAGGAATCAGTAATAGACCATTGGCTTGGATTTTGAAGAGTATTGAATGGTGCCTTAAGAAAGAGGGTTACAACATTGAATTGGGTGTGTAAGAACTCATAATGTGTATTAGACACATATACGATTAGCAATAAAGGTTGTACATGAAGGGCATAAAGGGAAGAAAAGAGCCAAACATTAGATATTTGTAAAGGGGCCTTTAGACCCCATCTTAAAAATTGAATAAAATTACATTAGTGCCAATATTTGGTACTTAATAAGGTAATAGAGATAAGTGAAAATGGAGGTATGTTAATAGTCTAGAGGCATTATGTGCACGTGTGTTAAAAAAACATTTGTGGGGAAGATCTAGAAAATACAAGGATGTTATTGAGGATTAAAGGTAACGGGGTTTGGCATAATATTATGTCCTTGCTTTGAAAAGAAACTATCTTATTTTTGCTTTCTTCGGTTAGAAAAAAAGTTGGAAATGGGGAAAAATACTATATTTTTTTTGGAAAGGACGTGTGGCTACGTCATAAATCCGTTATGTTCGCGTTTCCAGAGATTGTATAATCGGGAAGTTCACCAAGATATTTTAATAGTTGATTGAGTAAATAATTCAGGGGTAAATTGGGAATGGAAACGAGATCCTAGGGATGGGTTGGAGGCTTCACAGCTAGATGATCTTCTAAGGGTTTTGGAAAATGTCAATTTGAGTGGTTCAGAAGACAAGTGGGAGTTGGTTTTGGATTTTGAAGATGAGTTTCGGTAAAAGGGTTAACAAATATATTGATCACTTGACTCTTCCGGATGGTATGTATGCTACGAGGTAGAATTCTTAGGTGCAAGCAAGAGAGGGTTTGATATTCCCTCTATTATGTGCCTGGTTTGCTCCTTATCGGTAGAGACGTTGGACCGTTGTTTTGGGAGGGTGTTATGTTACCTCTTGTATTTGGAATGGTCTTGGAAGATGGCTTGAAATTACTCTTCCGGAGATGCCCCTACTCATTAATAAATTGGTTAGATTCGAGTCCTTTTACTAAACTGGAGAACTCCTAGACTTAAGTTATCATGTTAACGGCCTGGTGGAGTATTTGGAGAACTCGCAACGAAGTCATTTTTTACAGTCGAAAAGGTTCCAAAGATAGTCTATTTGACTCTATTGTTTCTATGTCTTTTTGGTGGTGTTCTAGTCGTAAGTGTAATTTTTTTTTTCGGGTGGACTAAGTGGGTGAAAAACCCACTCCTTTTTATGTAATTGGTTTGCGTTTTCCCTCGGGTTAGCGGTTTGCTAGTCGAGTTGTGGTTTTATAAAGTTTTTCTTAAAAAAACATTTGTAACACAATGGTGCAACATATTGCAAGCAATCAAACCCTAGCAAACATCACATCATGCCAAGAATAGGAAAAAAAAAAAGCATGTTTGGGCTTTTAATGTAAAAAAACAAAACCAAAAATCACAATTACTTCTAAGGTTTATTGACGCCTATTAACAAACTCACAAAAGGGAATCTGACAAACATGGAATAACACATACTTCCAAAATAACATATTTAAGTAAAGTACAAACATAGAGAAAAAGTTGAACGACAACGTTAAACATAACCCAAAAATAGATACACGCTGATGGAAGCTCAAGAGACCGTCGTCGCTTATGCAAAGGTCAAATAAAATGCCACAATCGCAAAGTGAAGAAAGTAAAAAAACATCAAATGACAATATTATAGCCAGAACCGGTAAAAATCACAGATAGATAGCCATGGGTAGATAGCATACATATAAGCAATAAAAGATGTAACCAGAGACTAATCCGATACCTCCATGGTACCATATTTCGATGGAGAAGAAAATACTCAGGAGAGAGAAAGTGAAGTGTCAAAAACACAAACGTGTATCACGCACTAACAAAGCCCCAACGTATTTATTCATATCATAAGTAGCGAAGGGACCAAAAGTGACAAAAATCCGAACACCAAGGTTTTACATAAAAGTAATGGTCGGAGGGACCGAAAGCAGCAAAGCCACAAAACACAATTGGTTTACATGAAATATACATAAGCCATACTAATTAGCAATGGCTCACACATGAAGGGCTAAAACCGAAAGAAATTAAGCCCATCAACTTTAGTTTCTATATATAGGGTAATATAACATATATAAATTATTAATTTATTTATCCTATTATATAGAGTTAGGTTAACGTTGATGTTAGTTTAGTTTATTCTTTAAACGACTAGATTAAGTGATAGCGTGCACACTTGTGAATCTATAACACCCGAGGTTGATAATATGAAATTAGACCCACCCACATATATATTATCTAATTAAGTGCACCTCCTCCTTAAGACTCAATTACCCTTTGTGAGGATCAAGGACAAGTAAATGATTTCAAAGATTACCAAACTTGGCTATGTTTGGCTCTCCTTCACTATTTCTCCTTATAACTTTTCCCCCATTCAAAAGCTACTTAATCTCATAAGTCACAAATTGTGACTTATGACTTTTCCCTCAATTTCTTCTTTTCAAAGCACAAAATCCTTCATAAGTTACTTTTCAAACAACCATTCAAACACTTTTGTTTTATCTTATGACTCTTATTGGATAAGTCATAAGTTAAAAGGAGGTGTGGAAATGGAGAGCCAAACATGCTCTTGGTACGCCTACATTGAGTCATCGATCCTTGCTAAGTACCCGGCGGAAGCGGTCTGATTAGGTTAGATCGATCCGAAATCTTATCGATATACATAACGCATGAAACATTTTTAATTTAGTCTTCGGTTCACTTATTCAAGCGTGACAAATAACTTGTTGGTGTCACATAAATGACATTTTCATCAACCAAAAAATTAATGAATTGACTAAAAATAATCATCATGTTTTGTGAAATTTGTATTTTTTTTCTCAGACTCACATTGAAATTCCAAGACAAATGAATTGCACCAAATGAACCTTTCAACCACCAATATGGCAGTGCGTCTTAAGTAGCTTGGTAACAACAATATAAATCCAAGCAACAATGAATAGGAAGTTGGAAAAAAAAAAAAAAACAAATAATGGCATCATGACACCAAATGCGAAAGCATATATACCTATATCTATACTAAGGGTTCCTTTACAATTTCCTAAATTTTACTACTTTTCTTCCCTAAATGCCCCTAGAAGATAATCAACTTTTATATGAAAATGGAACTTACCCAAACTAAATAAACACACGGGATAACAATATTTTTGAACAAATTTCATATAATGGCGATGAAAGATAATAATTTATGTTACCACAATGAATAATCTTATCTCAGCTAAATTTATATGAGTTTTAAAATTTTAAAATATAGTGACTGAGTCTTCCTAGAGTTAAAGTCAAGCTAACCAGAGCAATTTTTGTTTTATATCATTCAACGCAATCATTTTATTTTTCAATTTTAATCATGATAATTACGTGAAATTATAATCTATAAGTATTGGTTAAAGGATTGCTTGTTTGTTTAAAAAATTTAAGGTTGGTGTAGTCTTTTATTGATCTACTTTGGTAGGAGAAATTCCATGGTCTGGAAATTATTATTTCAAATATATCCAAGTCCAGTCTTTGTTCTTGATGATTCACTCTATGTAAACAACTCATCTTCATCAGTGAAACGTACTCCAATTACCAAAAAAAAAAAAAAATGCCTAATCGATCATTATCTTGGATTACAAACTTGTAGATGATAATTAGTTTGGAAATAGTAAAAAAAAAAAGCTCAAGAGTGTATTTTTAATGAACAAAAGTACAAAACCATATATGCTACACCAATTATTAAAAAAAAATGTTTCTAATCTACTTAACCGACCAATTTTAACCTGTACGCTAACATCTTTTGGTATGTTAACATCTCTTAAAGATGTTATAAGGGTGCCAACTCCCCATATATATATACACACACACACGCACATATATATTAATGATTTAGTTCTGTTTTGCTTCAGTTTTATTTCAAATTAAAGAAACAATAAGCGTTGGAGGTAAATAATTCAATGGGAGGCAAGAACCAAGGTAAAATTTCTATGACCTTTATCAGTTAATTTTTTTAATCTATTTTCACTTCGAAGTTCATAATTTATGTTAAAAATGAAGAAACGGAAGCAAACCTAAAGCAACTAAGAAAAGGTTTGTTATTTAAGGGAAACCAATGCCAAGCTTCTACCATGAGGGTCCACCGTCAAAGGTTGCGCAAAGAAGGTAATTAATAAATCATTTAGCTTCTAATGGTTTGTTAACACATATATTGTTGTTACTACAAAGTATTGATTATATTCATACAAGATCGATGTGTTCTATTTAACTAAACAATTCTAACGAGCATAAAATCTCACAAAGTCTTATCTCCTGTTCATACAATATTGCTAAAATAAACCACTATTAGCTTTATGGGGGTGTGTGGATGTAACAACCCTGGCTGATGTGGCGGGTTGTCGGGTCGGGTTATCGGAGTTACATAGCGGAATCCAGGGTAATAACAGTCTTTTAGTCTTCCAGGATCCACGTCATCATATCTGTTGGGTTACCTGAACACATGTCAAAAATAGTTTCTGTCAACATAAAGTTTGTGAGGTCGCGTATTTTATAAAGTGAATGGCCAGTTCGTTTATTGATAATTCTTTTATAACAATCTTTTATAAATATGCTTTACATTTCTATTTCTGGAGGGGAACTATATATTCTATTAATTCCATTATATGTCTATTATTTCGATTATATTCTATAAGTTGCCATTCCTGTCTATGGTATCACTCTGCTTGTGATAATATATGATTATTTCTACCCTCTACTCGGGTTAAAACTGGTTCTTGTCCTCTAGTTGGACAAGAAAGGAAATGGCGATACCGTCCAGTACTGTCCTTGTTGTTTCTATTGCCCCTTTATATAACTTCTATTAATAGTTATTCTTTTATGTAAAGCATTATTATGTTTTCTTATAAATGACATGTATTTCCCCGAAAACACTTAATAAAACAGTAAAAGTGGGGAGTTCACGATACTCACTTGTTTGCGTTATATCTTCAGCTAATCTTCTTATTACAATTATATTTCATATATATATTGATACGTTTTACGCGTGGGACTTGTTAGATTGTAATACTTAGGATATATATCATATATACAATTTATATATATGGAATCCGGTATATATTAGATAGTCCTAAACTCGGGGTTTGGTCAATCTAGGCGAAAAGAAATAAAGCTGGCCTTTACAGCTTGGCACGCGAACCTAAAAGAACTCTAGACATAACTTACCCGAGTCTAGTATATCGTTTTATATATCGAATCTTATATATAAACATATATATTTTATATATGTTTATTATTCTCTTATTATTATTATCAAGTCCGTACGTTATTCGTATTATATATATATTCGTATAATTCTAATAATATTCCTCGTCTAGCTTATTGGACCGGGTTCTATTCCGGGTGTTGACCGAGTCACTGAGTCGACTCGGTGACGACTTGTATCCTCCAACTTGATTATCGGTACCTCGCAAATACCATAACTAGTGAGTTAATATCGGCTTGTAATATTGAATAAGCAACTTAATCAATAGAACTATAATCGGGTATTAGCCAAACAAAGAGGGACAATGGATTAACCATCACCCAATGAACCAGTGAATATCCGATCAACCGGAAACATACCCGGTCATAATTCCAATCGGGAATAAAGGTACCGAAGAATCACGACAACTGAACCAACGGTTTTATAATCAGAGCAAGGCTCGGGATTCAGATCAAGATCAAGGTTGGGGTTTAATAATTCAATCAGTGGGTTACAGCCGGGTGATTATTGAGTCGATTAAATCATACAAGGTCAACTGTTTGGGTTCAGAAACGGAAGGTGTAACACCCCAACCGATGGCGGAATCATCGAGGTGCCACGTAGTGACGATTGTTCAAAAGCTCATGGTACTAAAATGTAAATATTATTGAATAATCAAAATTGTCTTACATGGAAATGGAAATTTCATTTGTCTAAATGAAATGTAAATATTGAAATAATTGAATTGAAATAAAGCACTAAATGTCTCTTGCTAAAGCACTAGATCAAACTGCACCTGAAACATGTACAAAAATAGGTTTGGTCAACATATGAAATGTTGGTGAGCATTCCTAGATTTGATATATAT
Source organism: Ambrosia x helenae (assembly GCA_030844895.1). Lineage (NCBI taxonomy): Eukaryota > Viridiplantae > Streptophyta > Magnoliopsida > Asterales > Asteraceae > Ambrosia > Ambrosia x helenae. The sequence goes on along the minus strand of CM061227.1, from coordinate 25,379,791 downwards.
AGTAGGTTAAAAAGTTATACAATTCAAGTGCAAGCTACAGTGCAAATATGTAAACCATGTATCAAACAAATGAGCGAAATCAACCCTGTGACTGTATAATGTACTGTATGAACTGTAGTGTACTTATCCAACAAATGGATAATAACTTAACAATGGCCACGGATTCTCCGATGAAAAAGGGGGAGAATCAACCTAGGCGGGTTGTCAATCCAAATAGCGCTATCCAATGTTAAGGTCGGCTTGTACCATGTTAATGATTTCACTAAGTACAAATGTAATCCACATGTATTGTCTAAGCATAAAGCACGTTGTAAGCAATGCACATAGTACTAGAATTGTATTTGTAAAAATGTAAATTTGAATTTGAACTTGTAATAGTGTACATGAATCACCCCAAAAAATGTATAAAAGTAAAAAGGGGATAGGAATACTCACAGTTCACGTAATAACTTGAGATTTAACTGGACAACGAGATATGAATTGAGATTACTCCCAAATGATCAACCTAAAGTATTCGATAATGTGTAAGGGAAATAACTCTAGGATATATGTATTTCTAGGGCTTCGAATTTGGGATAAACGTTTATTTGTTTAATTAATGAATTGTTTATTAAATATATGAAATTTAATAAATAAATAAATAAATAAAAGTCTCTTTGTAAAATGTTAAGTTGAATATAATCATAACATAAGGTTTTGAGTATGAAAATAATTTTTATAAAATTATTTTCTTGGAAATAGAATAATTAATCTAATTATTTCAAATTGTCAAAATATGACTTTAATATCTAAAAATATTAAAATCAAAGAATTTCTGAATTAAAAATTGTATTTCTGTTCCAAATGTATAGAAATAATTTATGTAAAATTTTGGTGCAAAAATATTGAAAAATGAATTTATTATGATTTAATTATGATTAAATCTAACAAAAATTGATTAAAAATATAAAATAAATGATTTTTCTGAATTAAAAATTATTTCAGTAAAGTTTAACTTTATACAAAGTCAGGATAATTTTTGGAGAATTTAATAAAATTGTTTTGATATATAAATGGATTTTTATAAATATAATAGTATAAAATTGATTTAATTATTATAAATATTAAATAAATGAATTTCTGAAAAATAAAAATTGTAAATAAAACTTTTATCTCAGATTAAACAAATATAATTTTTTTAGAATTTATAAAATAGTTTTAATATATAAAAACGAATTTATAAGATTAAAATGTATTATATATAATTAATTGATTTGTTTGATTTAAAAAGAAAAAGAACAAAAAGAATGCCACAGGCCGGAATCGAACCGGGAGCCTTGAGTTATAGTCCATGGTCACAACCACTTGGCCTAGGCCAGTGGTTGTGATGATCTCTGTCTAAAAATAATTATATACGCAATGTAAAACTCAGTTTATCCCCAAATCAATTGGCACGAACCCTAGTTTTTCCAATCAGGCAATCCATACATTTTTAACCCGATTATTGTTAGGGTTTTCGTTGTATGGATGCCGACTAACAAAACCCACAAAAAAAGATTGGACTTACAGTGTTGATTCGTGTACGATTGGACAGTCAACCTAATTAGTCAAACTGTGTATGCGTGGGTATTATCAAAGGTGTTTCAGAACAATTGGAGGTTAAGAGAGATGTGTGAGCGAGTTGTGATGGATCGCAGAAGGTCAATTTATAGGGAGGATGCATCAGGGATCAAATTGGCATGTTTGACCACGAATTGAAGTCTAAACGCGTAAACGAGTAAATTAGGTAACAATTGATTTGTAATTGACGTGTAGAAAGATCAGTCATGGCCGATAATCAAGCATCGTTGCCATATGTGAAACAATTACGAGTAATTTGTGATGATTAGGCTTGGTAAAAAAAAGAAAAAGAAAGAAAAAAAAAAAAACTGTCTGCTACTGCTGCTGCACATCGAAGAGGAGAGGGAAGGAAAGGTGAAGGTTGCCTTTATATAAAATTCGTGCTGGGTTAATAACAGATAGGAAGTGTAGCCCGGGTGGTTGTGCAAGTGTGTTGGTGTGTGAAGGGTCCCCGGTTCGAATCCCAGCCGAGGCACCCTTTTTGTTTCTTTTTAAAACAGAGAAGGGAGGGGGTGAGGGACTTTGGGCCTGGTTTGTGGGCTTCTGAATGGGGTTTGGGCTCAGAATTATAAGGGTTTGGGCTGGGATGGTTTGGGTAAACAATCACAATTCAAAGTATCTAGTATATGTTAAAATTATTATTATTATTATTATTATTATTATTATTATTATTATTATAAATCTATATATATATATATTATATATATATAATGAAAAAGTGACGGATGTCACAGAAGGACACAGCGTTGGGTTCGTGGGTGGTTTATCGAAGACAATCAGGAACATTAGCATCAGAAGCGGAGCTTCACAGGTTAGGTTTATTATCATTGACAGTCACCATTAACCGGTGACTGTCCGGGTTCGTATATCTCGAACAAAGGGAATGAACATGGTGGTTCTCGGCTGGAACAAAGGAACCGGTCAGTTAGGAATATAACAGGTTGGTAACCGGTGACCATAGGTTTAATACGAGGATATACGACAGGAATAGAGGAGTAGGCTGTGGTGGTTAGCGGTTGATGGTTGGACTCGGGGCAGCAGAATAGGTTTACCGAACCAGGAAAGAGAAGAGGGTTAGGCAGCGGTCTTACCGGAGATGGAGGCGGCGGTGTTGATGGTGACCGGAGGAGGACAACGGTGGTCGGAAGCAGAGCAGCGGTGGTCGGAGAGGAGGCGGCGTAAGCCGGCCATGTTCTCCGGCTGCTGCTGCGTTCTTGATCGGAGTATCTCACACACACTTTGTGTGTTTAACAATTGCACAGAGAGAGAGAGCGGCGAGATGAGAGAGGGGTGGTTTATATAGAGGAATAATAATAGAGGGTGTTTGGCTACGGGGATAAATGCTGAGACTCGGGTGTTTGGCAACGAGTATAAGAGTGAAATAATAGACGTTTGATAGCGAGTTAATAACAGATAAGGAGCGTTTAACCGCGATAATAATTCAATAATTATTATTTATATATTCAGTTGAAACGGTTAATCGCGAGATTCGAACTTGAATATTTAATTGGATAACCGGGTGGTCAGGTCCGACCCGACCCGTTTAAGAGACACGTAAGGTGACGTAATCACTTCGAGACTTCGAGGTGTTTCAGTGGATGTGCTTTTTCCAAGTTATTATCTGATTATTTGATTTTAGGTATTTAATATAACAATATCACTTTTGCAAATACATATCCGAACGGTCCTTAAATGTTCAAATTTTTAGGTGAAATTGTGGAATTTCCTAACTGGAGCTGTAGCTGGAGGAGTGGCGGCTGGGGATACGTAGCTAGAGGTTGACCTTATAATTAAAGTATTATCTACTACCATGTAACTTTCGAGCTGTAAGTATTTAGCATTCAATTGAAAGGTACTGGGATATGTAGCTAGAGGTTGACCCTATAACTTCTTTTATTGTAATTGACACATTAATTAATAGTAGGTACTTAGTGTGCACCCTATACGCAATGGGTTCACTTGTTGCCAAGATGCACGGGGCAAAGGCGCCGTTTGACCCATAATAAAGCTGACTATGACTTGGCTAATTTTCTCACATATGTATATTTATTTCTATTCAAATTGAGGTTATCCCTTTCTTTCTTTATAATGTTTATCTTCCTGTTCAAGATTGCCATGGTCTCAACATTGAAGCACAAAAATCATGTTGAGTTGTGTGGAAGGAAATACACGTGTCTTGGCTTATGAATTTGCAACCACATGATATTTATATGACATATTGCATTACATGAACACTTGTTTGCACTTTTGTTTTCGTGTCTAAATTAAAGGACATATAAGTTGATATATAATTGGTGTTGGGTTTAAAATCTATATAATATGCATATATACATGTAGGTAGGAAAGGGTCTGCAAGAAGCACAACTAGGGCCCGTGCTTGGTTGGGTGCAGCAGGTAAAGATTTTTGTTGATAAAGCAAAGGAATAGGATTATTTGAATGAGAAAGTCCATCCTTAAATAATTCAAAGATATTAAGTCTAGCAATGTGTTGATATTTAAGGATTTAAGAGCCAAGATTGTCGATTTTCAACCATTCAAAACAATGACCCCGATATGGTTGCACACTTATATTCTACTCGTGTTTTGGGAATTTTTGGCTATCGTGTTCCATAATAATACTTATATTATAAACCCTTTTCATATATATGCGTCTACCAAGTGGCAAAGTGGACGGGATGGTTCGGCTCACTGTTTACATTGGGCAATTTTTTAGCTGCCAGGTCAGGTTGGACAAGTCTATTACAAACTTACAAATCACAACTTTTAATTTCTAAATGGACAGTGACCTTCATATGATAGTGTATACAATATCATATTATTACTACATGTTTTTATCATGTAAATGAACTTTATCGTTTAGCAAGGTGTCTTCAATGGCACGGTTACGTAGATATTCAATGACCGAACAACTTACACAAGAGTGATGTTTATGTTCATATTGGTCTGTTACAGTAACATACATTTGGTTTATTAAGATGTGTTCAATAATGATTACATGGTTGTTGTGGTGAACTGCAATCAGTTGCGAGTGTCGGGTCACATTTCTTTTCTTTTCTTTCTACGAATACTTGTTAAAACATAGTGTACACATTTCTATTCTTTTTGCGTAACTTGCGGCAAAAAACCTAAGTATCATAATATTGTATTACAACCCATTTGTGGATCCCGCTGCAACGCGTGGGTAAACCCACTAGTATTATATATAAGGTGGTGTTAGATACAAATGATGTATTTTGTAAGAAGGGTGGGAAATAAAAATGGCCATTGGATCATTTTGATAGATGGTTGAGATTAAAGGAGTGACATTTTTGTAAATCGTGTTATAACTTTATTAATAAAACGGGTAACTGTCAAGACACACAGACACAAAAAAAAAAAAAAAAAAAAAAAAAACAATTAACCACCTCCTTAATTTAAGGAGCCTTTTATACATCTCTTTCTCCTTCTCCCCATCTCCTTGTTTACAATCATATCTCTTTCTCTCCCACCCCCCTAATCAAATTTCCAGATTATTGTTCAGAATCTTCACACAGATCCCCCTCCATCGTTCTAAATCGGAGCTTCGGTTGTCTAGTAACTCGACGTTTTAGGCGTGAGAAGATGGTGGAGAAGCGAGATCACATGATTAGGGTTTTGAATGCATTGCCAACAAGATCTCAAAAAGGTGTTTAGCGAATAGCAACTTAGTGTTGCGTCAAAAACCTTTAACTGTTACTGTGTTTAATGTTTATAAAGGCGTAGTCAGTGTGTTTTGTGTTTTATGTGTATCATAACTTTGTGAGGATTTATTTAAGTGATTTTATTCCACTCTTTGTTATTTGTTTATTGTGTTTTTTTAATGGATTTGTTTACATTAAAATCTAGGGTTTCATGTGTCGTGTTTGTGATAATGTATTCTACATGAGTTTATAACACAATGGATTTAGATGAGTAGTTTACATGAGCTTAAAACACAATGGGTTCAGATAGGGTGTTATAACACAATGGTTTGATGAAAAAAAAAACATAGTTCAGATGAGCAGTTAACATGAGTTTAAAACACACAAAGATGATTTTGATAAAAACGCAAAAAGTTTAGATGGATAGTCAACCTGAGTTTAAACACACAAATGACGATTTTGATAAAACACAGTAAGTTCAGATAAGTAATTACACATGGTTTAAAACACACAAATGACGATTTTGACAAAACACAATAAGTTAATATGAACAATTAACATGGGTTTAAAACACAAAGAAAAATACGATGGGGGTAGTTAAAATGGGTTTTATGTACGGATGGGTTTTATGTTCATCACAGCCAAAACACAAAAAACTTTATTTTTCAAGGAAAATCGTAAGAGTGATAAGAAAAATATGAGATTTGAAGAGATTACATGCTTTGATCGTTTATGGATTGTGATAAAATCCCAAAAATCTTTCAAGTATTGATTATTGATTTAAATTTTCATAATTTTGATTAAGTATACAATTACCTTTGAGGTTAAAATATAATAGTGCCACATGTCAACCTACCAAGCCTTGTTACCCTATTCACAAAAAGAGGTCCTTGTACACCAACCTCTATATGGGGGATGATCATTTTTGAAGAATTTTAATTTGAGAAAAAAAAAAGAAATAACATTAAATACTTTAAATCACTTCACATTAATTATCCAATTAATTACTTTTAAATATTTTATCTTACACACATCAAAACTTGTCCTGTACATATCAAAATCATCCTACATACATCGAAATTATCATACTTTGATCCTACACATATAGAAATCATCATCAGGTTCTACACATGTAGAAATTCATCCTACATTTATCCGATGCATACCGAAATTTATCCTTCAATATAAATTATCTTTGCTTTAAAGATATACTAATGGATTTACTCACGCGTTGCAGCGGGGTCCACAAATGGGTTGCAATACAACATTATGATACTAAGGTTTTTTGCCGTAAGTTACGCAAAAAAAAATAGAAATGTGCACACTATGTTTTAACAAGTATTCGCAGAAAGAAAAGAAAAGAAATGTGCACCGCCACTTACAACTTATTGCAGTTCACCACAAAAACCATGTACTCATTATTGAACAAATCTTAATAAACCAAATGTATGTTACTGTAATAGACCAGAATGAACATAAACATCACTCTTGTGTAAGTTGTCCGGTCATTGCATGTCTACAATCGTGCCATTGAAGACACCTTGCTAAATGATAAAGTTCATTTACATGACAAAAACATGTAGTAATAATATGATATTGTATACACTTTCATATGAAGGTCACTATCCATTTATAAATTATAAGTTGTGATTTGTAAGTTTGTAATAGACTTGCCCAACCTGACCCAACAACTAAAAATTGCCCAATGTAGCCAGTGAACCGAACCATCCCGACCACTTTGCCACTGGGTAGACGTATATATATGAAAAAGGTCTATAATATAAGTATTATAATGGCAAAGTTTTAAAACTCATACAAGTTTAGCTGAGATAAGATTATTCATTGTGGTAACATAAATTATTATCTTTCATTGCCATTATATGAATATTGTTATCCCGTGTGTTTAATTAGTTTGGGTGAGTTCCATTTTCATATAAAAGTTGATTATCTTCTAGGAGCATTTAGGGAAGAAAAGTGGTAAAATTTAGGAAATTGTAAAGAAACCATTGGTATGCCATCTTAACTTTGGACAATTTGGACATATTTGCCTATGCCTTCTCCTTTATAATGTAGTATAGATATAGATATTTAAAAAAGAATTACGATTTCATTTATTTAACTAGTTTATGGGAGTTACAAAAACTTAAAATTTATTTAACATTAAGTACAACTACTTTTTTTTTGAACGACAAATTTCTTATCCTTGTGGGATTTGAACCCATGACCTCCCCATTAGGTGTTCCTAAAAGCTTTGCTTCTACCATTGGGCCACCAACCCCAATGATTAAGTACAACAATTGAAGATTTCTATTAATTTAAATTTCTTCTTACAAGAAAATTTATTTTCATTTGAACTCTCCACACCTATATATATAAGAGGGAGGATCAAATGCGAGAAACTTAATGTGAGAACAAAAAGAAGAAATTACATAATGGTAAAACATTAAAAAAATTTTAACCATTCTTACATTAATTATTATCTCTTTAATTAATTAGTCATTAACATTTTATCCTACATGTTATCAAAATTTGCCTTATGCATATAAAAATTCACCTTATATACATCGAAATTATTATAGGTTTATCCTACACATATCGAGATTATATACATTTATTCTACACATATAAAAATGCATCGTACATATATCCTACACATGTCGAAATTATCTTTCACTCTGAACTAGAATTGCTTTGAAAAAAAAAATATTTTAAAAATGAATTATGAGTTTCATTTATTTAATTAGTTTAGGGGGTTACAAAAAAATTAATAATTTATTCAATATTAAATATAATTAGTAAATGATTGATTTCTATTAGTTTAAATTTGTTCTTTTTCTTCTTATAAGACAATTTCTTCTCATTTAAACTCTCCACTACATTATATATATATGGTAGGGATCCTAAGAGAACACTATGCTAATTAAGAATGTCACACCCTCAAAATCCACTAGCGGAGTTTTACCGCGAGGCGTATGACAAACCAGGATCCAAACCAACGATCACAATAAACAAGTCTAAATGAACATATGCAATTTAAGAAAACATAGTTTAAAATCCCCAATTACAGCGGAAGCTTATTCAAAACATAATCCAAAATAAACCAAGTGTTCAACGTTTGAAAACCATGCAATCCTAACTAGACGCCGTGCAGACGCGTGCGCCCTAGTCCCATTGTGCTACCTTAGCGACCTGAGAAAACATGTAAAAGTTTACGTCAGCACAAAAATGCTGGTGAGTTTACAGGTTTTGTAATCCAAGTACCAAGTCCAACCTGTCCATACTATAACAAATCGAAAACCAAAGTACGCTAGCTAGGCGCATGTTTTGTTACTATCACGATTGGAAAACCATTACTAACTCGTAAACCAGATGTTGTGCCCGATGTAGTAACCTGTTGTATCTGTTTGAGACAATATGCACCCGCCGACCCTCCAAGTCGACGAGCGGGGTTGGTCACTCCCAATAGCGCTATTCACATTTCCCCGTTGTGCAAACCCGCACATTCATGGTTCCCCCCGGGACTTCCAAAGATCGTATAGTAAACAATAGAAACCCATAGTATGACAGTAGTTACCAAACATAAGTTTTAACACATGTTTTCTCCCCCGAAAAGTGAAACCAGTTAAAAGAGGGGCCGTAAACTCACCTTAAGTTGCGTTACTCCGTAACACGAATAAACTCAGCAGCTATGCTAGTCCCGAAAAGCGGCGACCTAACATATGACAGTTACAAGTACTTAGACTAATAACCCGCAGGTTAGTTAGTCCCTAGATGTCCAGACCATAACCAAGTTCGTTTGAAAACACCGTGACTGTTTAACTGACCCAATGTACAAGACTCGACATCCCATTGGTGACCCGAGACTCCCCGTGTTATGTTTACGCTCCCAAACAAACAATCATGCAATCACACTTAACATACGTTAACGTCCAACAAGTTATAGCACGTAGTTCACGTATCACATAATTACATCCAAACATATGTTACCAAGTTATTAGATATGTTACGGGGTTCCTAGCATGTTCCTAGATGTCAAATCGGGTCTCGGAATGCTAATTTACACTTACAGTAGCAGTACACGCGATTAGGAAAAGTCAACTAGCATTTAGGTTGGTCAACTGGCATTTAGGAAGGCTAATTGCATGTAATATAGGCATTTAGGGTCATAAGACATGTAAACCTTGACTTTATAGGCGATTAGGGCTATAAGACATGTATTTCAGGACTTAACTAGCATTTAGGATCACAATTGCATGTAATAGAGGCATTTAGCCCCCAATTGCATGGTATATAGGCGATTAGGGCCTCTTTATAGGCCTCCTAATCGCCTATAACATAGGCGATTAGGGTTGCTAATCGCCAATAACCCAGTTGTTCCGGTTTTTCGCGCGTTTAACACTCCAAATCAGATCCAGAACGTGTGTAATCATCCAATATCAACCCAACAACTATACCAAACATGTTTAAACCAAAATCCTTCGTTTAGCCTCGATCTAACAGCCCTAAATGTAACCATGCATCTCAAACAATACATACAACATGAACATCACATTATCATGCAAGAACCTTAACCCTAATGAACAATAAATCAGATTCTATCATCATGCCTTTATTATTACTCTGAAACTAATCTAATAACATGAAATCTAGATCATAAAAACCCTAGCTTTTTATCATAAACACACATAACACATGTATGATAGTTAGAATCCGATTAATAACACTTATTAACGATTTTCAGAAAGCTTAAACGTTTTAGAACAGGTCTGGACCATTAGGGATTTAATAAAAACGTTAATAAGATTGCATGGATGGAAACCACACCTTAGATTTGTGAGAGATTGATGAAACAAGCTTGAAACCTTGTGTTTTGATCAAAAATCGCGTTCCAGAGGTTGTGTGTGTGTTGGGGCGGGTTATGGGACGACTAGGGTTTGTATTATGAAGTTTAGGAGGTCAAGCATTGTATTTATAGTCGTTTTTAGTCGTCTAGCCCGTAACACGCGATTGTGCAGCATTACACGCGATTAGGGATCCTAATCGCATGAAACTTCATGCATTTGGGGCCTAATCGCCACTTATGGCATGCGATTAGCCCCCAATCGCCCATAAGTCTACCCAATCGCCCTCCCTATAGGCGATTAGCCACCCCTAATCGCCTATAGGGGCTGGTTCCTTGTATTTTGCGCGTTAAACCCGTTTTAACATATGTTAACACATTTTCACATACCGACAAGTCACATAATGATTGTAAACACATAACACTTGCAAACAAACATATTCACACTCGTTCACCAATTCCCGGGACTCGAGACTTGTATGTTCCGTATGCCCTGACGATTCTACGAATCGTCACCATTTGTACACTTGGTTAAGGACTGACATCTAATGAACCTCTAGACCAACATCCAATGATCTTCTAGACTAAACCGATAGTTCCCGAACCATGACACGACTTAACTAACCCAGTTAAGTATAATATACGCGTGACTCGCTAAGGTAGACTTTCATCTAGACAACGTTGTTAACCAGAATTTGCCGGGTGTCACAAAGAACCATTCTGGACCACATATTTCTTTAAGAAATTTTTTTTGTTGATAAATCTCACCTTTTCTTACAATGATATGTGTGTGTGTATATATATATATATATATTGCATTTATACACACACACACACATATATGTATATATATTACCAGTTTTCAATTATACATATGTGTTTATTGTCAAACATATATGCATTATACTTATTTTTGAAATTCAAACACGTATACATAAGTATGTATATTAGAAACACATGTTCTTTCCTATAATCTTCCTTTCTATACATGTTTGTGCAATCATTTCTACACATTTGCACATATATGTACGTTATCAAAACATGTATGTACATATATATACAATACTTATTTTGTAGTTTTAGATACGTATATACATATATGTATAACTGCAAAAAATATTAATCCTTGCATGAAAAGAGAAATATGGTTCAGAATGGTTCTCTTAGTTCTCAATTAGGCAAGTGGTTCTTAAATGATCCAATTTCTACACACATATATATAGTCAGTTTTCTTCTGTAATGGTTTGGCGCCAGCAAATTTTTCTAAAAAGCAAGTTAGTGGGTATTACGAGCTAGTCAATTTTCTTCTGTAATGGTTTAGCGCCATCCTCAAGCGTTTAAACTATCAATGGACGGTTATAATCCTATCTAAAGTATAAAAATATACCTGCACTATGAAGAAGCATGACACTAGCCCGAATACGCCGCCGTTCAAAAAATATTTAAATACTTAAAAAAAGCTTTTAATTTAAAAAGCAAGTTTATTTATTTGTTTGGAGACTTAAAAGATAGTTATTTTGAGACTTAAATAACAACCCATAATTAAATAATAACTAGAGACGTAGTAACCCGCATGTTGTTGCGGGATGCGGTATACACCTGTGCATTTCTGTGAGATGTGGTTTGAACTCTGTACGTATCGAAACATAAAGGATAACGTTACTGAATAAATGCTTTGTTGCTAATATAACTCTATTTTCAATGGATTGCATTGTGATCAATTACATTATTGGATCCCTCATGTTTTACATTTTAACTATTAAAAACATATACTGAGTTTTAGCGTTTTAATAGGAGTTTTTGTTGCGGAAGCTTTTGTATGTCCGGGTGTGTTCGGCTCTCCTCGCGACTTGATCCTTGCTCCGGGACTTCCAACGAAGGTTTACCTAGCACCATTACACAAAGAATGGTTAGTGGGATTGATAATAATGTCTTTAGAATAGTGGAAGTGTCAAAACACGTCGAAAACGAAATGAACTAGATCAAACGGACAAAGAAACACTTTTGGTACGGAACCCGCCGTAACCTATTGCCAGCTGGCCGTAGGTTACTGCCAGCAGGTTCTGTCCCTGCAACTTTTCTCAGCTTTAGTCATTTTTCCCTTGTCCGCTTTTCCCGATTATTGGATACTTTTAAAACCCAATTCAAGGCCATTCCTAAGGAAATTTGGGGACATGTTTAATACCATTTAACGAGCTTGAATGATGCTCATTTACCATGTTTAAAAGCTCTTTTCGGCTTAACTAAGGACTATGTGATTTTTACCCAAATCGACCCGTTAAGGCCATGGGCTATACAAAACCTTATATAACCATTCAAGAAACTTAGCAATCATATTGTTGACTCATTGGACACTTGCTTAACTAAAAATATCATCTGGTTTATGTCACTATGACCCGGTTCTTAGTTTAAAATGTTTATGTCGATTTTTACCCAAATCGACCCATTAAAGCATTGGACTATACAAGGCACTATTTTACCACAAATAAGGCTTCAAAACCATATTGTCTACTCGTTGGACACTTGTTAAACTAATCAACATTGTCCGGTTTGTTTCATTATGATTCAGTTCTTAGATTTAACCTTTAGTAAATCTTTAAATTCCTAAAAATGCCCCTTATAGGTAACTCCTTCAATTTAGCCATCCATTGCGACAATACTTAATTCAAATCCATTGATTTCGACTCAATAATTCATTTGAAAGCTTCTAAGCCCTCACAGACTTAGTTTGGTAACAATCCCATGATTTAACTATGGCTTAGACATACTTGGTACCAAGGCGCGCATTAAACTTAGATAGAATAATACTTACCGAATTGGCCTCCACACCTCTTATGGGTGGTTTTTGAATTGAATTCACCTTTCCCAAAGGTTTCTATCTAACTACGGACATACCGGGTGGCGTTGACCCATATCCACTCATCCATTGTCATTACTTAGGTATCGAGTGTCCAACTTCCAAGTATTTTCCTGCATACATTCTAGATTGACCACATTAGTCTCTCGAGACTCAATGGTGATGCATTTACCATTTGGCCCCTTAACCACGAGATCCCTAAGGCTTAGAATGCCATTATTAAATGTCAGATTCGAATGATGAGAAAACCATCATTTGACCCACTAAGGCTCATGGTTCATAACACCAAGACCTTCCAACCCTTAACTAGGGGGAAATGGCAATCCCACTTGACCCATTTACCCAAATTACATAGCTTCCTTTTTCAAGTGATTTTATCTAAATCTTGAGTTTAGACTCTTGCTTACCACATAGTTTTATTTATTGACACAATTGATGATTTCCATCATTTGATTAACACACTTTGATTCATTTACTACCATTAATTATGTTTTGACATGAATTCGCATAATTTACTCGTTTAATAAGTTTCACCCCTTGGGGTCATACCTTTGTCCCACATCAAAGTTTAAACAGTTACATCAATGCAAGAGTTATATTTGTAGTCTAGTAATGTAAGTATTCCTTACCTCGCATCCATTCTTATTTCCATAAGTATCCACCTTGCATCCGTTTGACCCGTTTGCTCCCTCTTTGTTGTACCTAACTTAGGGATGAGTCAAACTTGTTTGTTAGAATACATAATATGGAATTATTTCACTATCCATAATCATCATGAATTCATTATCAATTCTAGCTAAATCTATAGCTATCTTCTTATATAGAGTATGCAATTAGCTTGGCTTCTTACTAACCAACATTACATACAATTGATAACTTTCACATGTTCCTAATTCCTTAGTTTACTAGTTCTCGCTTAATTGGCATTTTATCAAACACTTGGCGTGCATCCACCAATTCAATTGATTTTCATGAGTTTAAGTTTAGCCAAAGCATACCCATTTATCTAATCATCATCATATCATGTTGTTTAGACTCTTTAGCCTAAATTTCTCATTATAACAACTCCTAAGAGTCAACAAGATCACTAAACATAGATGGTTTCAACCTAGAGGTTAAACCCCAAATTTTACACATTAACATAATCATATCATCATAATCAAATACACATGTAGAATGTGATTCATAACCAAAATAGGTATGTTTGAGGTTCCCAAGGCTAGAGCAACCTCTTTTAACCATCAATTTCACGTTTTATCAAAACCCTAGTTTTTCAACATATACAAAAACGAATCTAAACATCATTTTTAACCAAATAAAAGGTACCTTTGTATGATTTGGATTTAGATAATTCGTTTCTATGTAATGCATGAAGAACCCCGCTGAGTTTTGGCTTAGATTGAGCTTGTTATTGAACTTTTAGGTCAAGTGTGTGTTCGGTGCTTGGAAGCTCCTGATGATTTTCGTATAACACACAAGGGTGTGTTTTGTTTTATTAATTTTTCATTAATAAAACCAAGTTTATCACATTGGCAACCATGGTCCCTCAAGTCTAGTCCAAGTTTGTTTTTAGATTATTACATTAACTAGATTAGTCTCTTGTAATGGGTTTAGCCTCATTTTTATCCGTTTTGTTGTTTTCGTAATTACGCCTAATGGCGTAATTATGTGAAACAAAATTTCGGGTTGTTACACCGATATTTTGATAGCACCACTTTAGTTCTTCACGATAAAGAATGTATCGCAATACCAGTACCGATTCAGTACGAGTACCCGATACCAAATGTGCATTCCTAAAAAAAGTAGTACTTGGTACGAAATACTCATCATAAAAAATGAAAAAGGGTTTTCAAATGGTGACATACGTTAGCAAAATACGGACGATGTAAGTTAGTAAAGGCACTATTAAAGTGTAGCTACTTTAACATATAGGAGAATTATCATAATTAAATTAAATTTATATTAAATATAAAAAAAATATTATTTTAATATCATTGTTTAATAGGGAAGAGAGGGAGATACAGGAAGCACAAGCTGATGAGGCAGAGAGTGGTGACAGACGTCAACAACTTTTTCGATTTAGTAGTTATATAGGAATAGAGACAGAGATATATTGGTAAAAAATATAGGGAGCCATCAAAGTGTGACTTGTGTATTATTGGTTATACAAATAAATTTCCTTAGTAATTACATGTTAGTGTTATATAATCACTTGGTAGAGTGGCAATGACAATGAAGATAATAAGTAGGCCTTCTTTGGAGATCGCAGGTTCGAATCCAAGCAAGGTAGGGGTTTTCTCCAACCTGCGTTACGCCAGAGTGTCTCAACTTTTGTAGTGACACAACTGGTATTAGGGGTTATGGTTCCTTCGAGGATGCAGCTTGGGCCCATCAACAGGTGTTATGCCCTCTTTGAAGAAACATTGTGGGTTCTCAAACTGGGGTTGATCTCGGACAACTAAACCTCACCACAAACCACTCCACCACCAAACCACATAATAATATAAAAGAAACATGATTTCATTGGAACAAAAATTAGGAAAAGACAGAAGATTACATATTAGCATGATTGATAATTTTGTTTTTGTTTCAAGTTTGTGAATAACCTAGATCCTCAATGATTTACCTTTCTAAATTGCGCTAAAAAGCTTACTAGCTTTTTATTATCCGAAATTGTTTTGAACCATTACCTAACTCGTCCATGCCATAAAACTTCCAAGACTTTCAAATTATGTGCTATATATTCTGCATTTGCAACCCTTACAATCATGCAACTTCCCTAGATAGATCCCTGAGCGCACTTCGCTGCGCATTTCCGGGCATTGACGGTCACCGTATTGTTTAGGTACAACATAGCATCGCAAAACACAATTTTCACCACTTTCTTTGCTCTTTCGTTATAGCCCCCGGCCTACCTATACTCATTTAAAAAAATAATTATGATTTAATATTTAAAAAACAAAAAAAACCATGTTAAAATGAAAAAATAAACAAAGTACCTCCCCCAAGGTTCAAACCTGGGACCTTGGCCAAGAAAACCTCACCACAAACCACTCCACCACCAACACATCTTGTGTTTTGAAATGAAACCATAGATATATATTATTTAACAAAGTTGTGAGAAAAAAAAAATATAAAGTGCCTCCCCCAAGGTTCGAGCCTAGGACCTTGGACAACTAAACCTCACCACAAACCACTCCACCACCAAAACACCTTGTGTTTTGGACTATTTCTTGCGTGTACCAATTGAAGTAAATATAATGTGCTATATATTCTGCATTTGCAACCCTTACAATCATGCAACTTCCCTAGATAGATCCTTGCGCGCGCTTCGCTGCGCGTTTCCGGGCATTGACCGTCACCGTATTGTTTAGGTACAACATAGCATCGCAAAATACAATTTTCACCACTTTCTTTGCTCTTTCGTTATAGCCCTCGGCCTACCTATACTCATTTAAAAAAAATAATTATGATTTAATATTTAAAAAAACAAAAAAAAACATGTTAAAATGAAAAAATCAACAAAGTACCTTCCCTAGGTTCAAACCAGGGACCTTGGCCAAGAAAACCTCACCACAAACCACTCCACCACCAACACATCTTGTGTTTTGAAATGAAACCATAGATTTATATTATTTAACAAAGTTGTGAGAAAACAAAAAAAAAATATAAAGTGCCTCCCCCAAGGTTCGAGCCAAGGACCTTGGACAACTAAACCTCACCACAAACCACTCCACCACCAAAACACCTTGTGTTTTGGCCTATTTCTTGCGTGTACCAATTGAAGTATTCATAATGTGCTATATATTCTGCATTTGCAACCCTTACAATCATGCAACTTCCCTAGATAGATCCCTGCGCGTCCTTCGCTGCTTGTTTCCGGGCATTGACGGTCACCGTATTGTTTAGATACAACATAGCATCACAAAACACAATTTTCACCACTTTCTTTGCTCTTTGGTTATAGGCCCCGGCCTACCTATACTCATTTTAAAAAAATAATTATGATTTAATATTTAAAAAACAAAAAAAAACATGTTAAAATGAAAAAATAAACAAAGTACCTCCCCCAAGGTTCAAACCTGGGACCTTGGCCAAGAAAACCTCACCACAAACCACTCCACCACCAGCACATCTTGTGTTTTGAAATGAAACCATAGATATATATTATTTAACAAAGTTGTGAGAAAACAAAAAAAAAATATAAAGTGCCTCCCCCAAGGTTCGAGCCTAGGACCTTGGACAACTAAACCTCACCACAAACCACTCCACCACCAAAACACCTTGTGTTTTGGCCTATTTCTTGCGTGTACCAATTGAAGTATTCATAATGTGCTATATATTCTGCATTTGCAACCCTTACAATCATGCAACTTCCCTAGATAGATCCCTGCGCGTCCTTCGCTGCTTGTTTCCGGGCATTGACGGTCACCATATTGTTTAGATACAACATAACATCACAAAACACAATTTTCACCACTTTCTTTGCACTTTGGTTATAGCCCCCGGCCTACCTATACTCATTTAAAAAAAATAATTATGATTTAATATTTAAAAAACAAAAAAAACATGTTTAAATGAAAAAATAAACAAAGTACCTCCCCCAAGGTTCAAACCTGGGACCTTGGCCAAGAAAACCTCACCACAAACCACTCCACCACCAACACATCTTGTGTTTTGAAATGAAACCATAGATATATATTATTTAACAAAGTTGTGAGAAAACAAAAAAAAAATATAAAGTGCCTCCCCCAAGGTTCGAGCCTAGGACTTTGGACAACTAAACCTCACCACAAACCACTCCACCACCAAAACGCCTTGTGTTTTGGCCTATTTCTTGCGTGTACCAATTGAAGTATTCATAATGTGCTATATATTCTGCATTTGCAACCCTTACAATCATGCAACTTCCCTAGATAGATCCCTGCGCGTGCTTCGCTGCGCGTTTCCGGGCATTGACCGTCACCGTATTGTTTAGGTACAACATAACATCGGAAAACACAATTTTCACCACTTTCTTTGCTCTTTCGTTATAGCCCCCAGCCTACCTATACTCATTTAAAAAAAATAATTATGATTTAATATTTAAAAAACCAAAAAAAAAACATGTTTAAATGAAAAAATAAACAAAGTACCTTCCCCAAGATTCAAACCTGGGACCTTGGCCAAGAAAACCTCACCACAAACAACTCTACCACCAACACATCTTGTGTTTTGAAATGAAACCATTGATATATATCATTTAATAAAGTTGTGAGAAAACAAACAAAAAAAAAATATAAAGTGCCTCCCCCAAGGTTCGAGCATAGGACCTTGGACAACTAAACATCACCACAAACCACTCCCCACCAAAACACCTTGTGTTTTAGTTGAAACCATAAGTATATATTATTTAACAAAGTTGTAAAAAATAATAATAATAAAGGTCACCGCCCCTCTCAACCAATAAGAAGGGGTGGCACTATTCATCTCAAGTTTCCAATAATATATATATAATACCTTATATAATTGTTTGATCACTCTTCTATTGATGTGTTCTTTGTATATTGAACTTTACATTTTAAATTGATTATATCATTTTCCTGTTTTTAAATTTAAATGTTAATTATGGACATGGATGTGGGTTGGACAGCTTTTGGTTGGATTGTTGTTGGTTAACTTGGTTGTTTCCGTTTAAACCTTAATAACAAACTTTTAAGGAACCATATGATTTGGTTAAAACATGTCTCCTACATACTTGGGCCATGTTCATGTTTCATCCGTCACATAGCCCACACATCTTTCATAAATTCCAATCTTAAGTAAAAACTTTCTAATAGCATTATATAATTAAAAACAAAAGATTTAGACACCATATAAATTCTACACGTTTTTTACACAAAGTTGATTTTAAGTAAAAACCGCATAAACATTCTACGTTTTCTTTAAGTGGTTTATAAGATGATTATATAACTGCTTACTTTCTAACTCCTGTTATATCTACAAAACACTACTTTCTAACTCCTGTTATATCTACAAAACACTACGTATATGCGATTCTTACAGTTCTCTAATTAAAATTAGTTTTATATTAAACATTTCCTTTACTTATTTACATTATTTCAGTACACTATTTATCCTACAAAACATGAATAGTAATTCAATTAATCTTGCAGAAAAGTAGTAGAAATTGCTAACATATTTAGAATCTTGCATTATTTGAGCAAGTTATAAATCTTAATCCTTGCTTCAATTTTTATCAACATCTAGAAACTCAGGATCCTTTGGTTTCGGCATAGGGCTGCGAATGACATCGTCATCATTGTCTTCTCGTCCTCTTCTTACACTTGTTGCCAATATTGATAAGCCAGGTTTCTTTCTATTAGACTTGTTCTTGATGCTAGGAGTGCTTGAACTCTCCTTAGCCCGAAGAAGTCCAGCCTCTTTTCGCCTTTTGTACCGTTTCCATGCTGCTTGTATGAAACAAGCGGCCCAAGTTCGCCATTGGTGGGAATGAACCCTAAACGCGTGCCTTAGTTTCTTGTTGTGAAGCTTACGAAACTGTATTGCTACAAATCTTAAGTCTTCTGAGGTGAAAGCAAAAGCTTCCACCTCAGAAATGGCAGTAACTGTACGTGTGGACAATGGAATGATGACACTTGGACGTGGGTCCAATGCCCACGTTAACAGTTCCTCACCACAAAAGTCACCTGGACCAATTTCACACTGGTTGAAGAAACCAGATCGGCCCCCACCAGTGGTTTGGGAATCTAGGTGACCCCGCATGATAAACAACATTTCATTCGTGGGGTCACCTTCTCGCACTAGACATGTTCCAGGTGTCGAGATCACGGGCTTCAGTCTTTCACATATTGCATCCACAGTGCGTTCATCCATTTGATCAAATAAAGGAACCTATTCGAATTCACATAATCGTATTGAGGAAAATGTCAGGGTTAAATAAAATAGAAATGTAGAGGTAAAAAAAACTCACCCTTCTAACGAGCTCAGCGCATACATGACGTTTGATATCTCTTCTAATATCGAGAGGAAGGGCTCGAAGAATTTCTTCTTCATCAACCCCTCGGGTTGCAATCCATTTATGGAGGTCGTGTTTGCGTACACGTTCCCTCAACTCGTTTGGTAGATGCCTGTGGTGCATCCATTGCTCGGTATCCATTCGTTTCACCCGATACTCCTCTAGTCGTTTAGTTCTTGACTCGAGATATTGCTATTTTTTCATTACAACATATGTTTGTAACACATAATTTTAAACCATGAAACATAAAAGAAACCCAACTTACTTGCATATTGCCAATGAGCAAAGCAAAGAGCACCAATCCGGTAATCCCTATGAGTATGCAAAAGTGTGATTCCGCTATAAACGGGCTCGCTTGAAGTTCTTGGCCAGCAGAGCTGAAAAAAAAAAAAAAAACCTTGTACTTTTAGAATTCCTAGATTTTAAAAAAAAAAAAAAAAAAAAAAAAAAAAAAAAAAGAGGCATGTTTTACTGGCCCACACTGTTGGGCCAGTAAATGATGCCCTTGCCTTCTAGACTAACTAAAGGTTTATATATGGATGTTTAAGGTTACCCTAAGCCTCGTAGACCCCACCACAGACAATAAGAGTATTTTTTATAGAAATTAGCTGAAGCGATACTGTATGTAACAGCGTCTTCAACAAGTCCATATTTGTAGTTATCAGCACTTGCACATATTCTCGAGACATTACTCGTTGGAAACCATGCTTCTCGACTAGGAAGATTCACATTAACACAATCAAAATACCGATGTTTGCATTCGGTTTCAATGTCACATACTTCCACCCAACAGAGCCCTTGCCGCTCAATCGATAAAAGATACCACATCGCTCCAATCACCTTCAAAACACAAATCAAGAAACATAAAGGTTAGTCGTGTCCTCCACCAGGCTGCGGTTTCAAACATAGTTATGAACAGAACATACATGAGAAGCCAACATAAACAGCACTAGATTGTAAGCAGCCCCGACCCACGCCACATTAGCCACAAGACCGGCTTGTTTTGATATATGTGACCCGAGTCTAAATGTTAGATAAAGCCTCAAACCGAACTGGATCATGATAAAGTATAACACGCTTGTTTTCGTGCTCATCATTTCGGTCTTATCAACAATGTGGAACCAAGTCATGACTTGTGGAATAGGAAGTGTGGCCAAGAAATCAAGCCAAAACTCACCCTTCAAATACCTCTCAGAAATACTAGAAGAATCCAAAATCAACTCGCCTCGCCCAAGCAAACGGGACGAAGGTGCCACATAAGCTGTACGAAAGCGGACATAAATCTTGATTCCATAAAAGATATCAACGACCGTACGGATGACAGTGAGTGTGATCTTAAAGGTCATGTCCTCATCAAGACACATGTCCTCTTTGATCACAGGCAAGTAGAAGAAAAGAGGGTCTACAGCAAGTGAAATCAAGGCTGCAATGAGAAACAAATGGTTCCATTGGTTTATAGCCGCACCTCGAGGATCAAGAATAGTTATGTCAGTTTTTGCATAGTCCTCTGAGAACACTCGCGAAAGTTTTTTCGCTAGTTTTGTGTCGTCTTTTTTCAACGACGTGTTCATTGGTTCTGGAGATTCCATGTCAGCATCAAATCTAGTAGAAAAAAAAAAAAAAACATTAAAATGTTATAAAACTTATGAATCATATCAGCATAATGACATAAACTATGTATAGAACAAATATGCAATTCTGTTAACCTGACATATCTTTTAGAATTAGACATTGTGTAAGCACAGGTAACTAACTGCAGGGCTGCTGAACTGGTATTTTATAGGCCTAAAGAAGAGTTTTAAAAAGCAGTATATTACTAGACTTGTCATATTATGATTTGGGTCGGGTCGGGTTGGGTTGGGTTGGGTTGTTCTTATATTTGTCTCGTGTGTTCGGGTAGTGTTTTTTCGTCTTTTAATTATAAAACAGAACAGGAAAGGTACAAGAATAAGAATTTATAGATACAAACTAAGAAATGTTTTGACTTTCAAAGAGTCAGTTTGGTATCTTCTTTTCCTTGGATGGAAGTCGTTTCGGGTTGGCGGTTAGAAGCGTTGAACCCAGACACAACCCATATGTTTATCCGTGTCAATAACATTACACCTAAAGTAATCCAAACATGACCTATTTATCTAAACGAGTCAAATGAGTTGATGGTTGTAATAAATAGGTTAAACACGATCCGGTGTCTAGTGAAAAGTGAAAACCACAAGACAACAAGAATGATCAAGCCCATTTCCTGAATTCAACTTTGCATTAGCATGCAAACCAGCACAATTTATACCATTTTTTTGTGAGGAACTTCTATATACGCGGCCGATGATTAAGGTCGTCGCTTACTACGCTCCTCCTCGTCTCTAGGTGCCTAGGTATCCACCGTACGCCTTTCCTCGTTTGAACCTTGCCCTTCATTTTAAGGCTATGCCATCCTAAGGTGCTGCTAAATGGATGGATCTTATCAACGTCCATGAATGATAAATCATAGATTGGTCCATCCAACTCGTGGCTAGTAACTCGATCGGAAAAGGCTTGTATAAATTTTGTAGCTAATGTAAGCTCGGTTAGTGGCACGCCCAATATGGCATTTGGTTTGTATCCTTGTAAAGCCCAATTAGACGGTCCAGCCTACAAACATGTTTTTTTTAACTGCTAATTCTTTCTCCCCTTTAAATGTACTATAGTCTTGCCCACAAACATGTGAATCAGGTCTCACCATCTTAATTGCTAAACATTAGTCAACATTGCAACAATATATGTTGGGTCTTTTAGCTTTACTCTATTTCTTGATGTCTCAGGTGACTTCCTTCCATCTACATGCTCAATCATAATGTTTCCCTTAACGCTTCGCATTTTTGTGCTACGTCTCTAACTTCATGCTCCCTTCTTGATTAAACATGTAAACAAACAGAACAACGTATGTCCATTCTGAGGCTTGAACCCTCAACCTTACGAAGGTAAGACACTTTTTATCACACCTTGGTACTATAGGTGCACAAATCCTTTCCAAACCTAAACCATTTCAAGTTGGTCAACAAAAGTCAAAATCGGTTCAAGTTTTGTTTGTTTTTTACTAGTTTAGATAGGGCTTTTTTACCAGTTCAGTTCGTGTTCAAACTACTTTCTAAGGAGAGGATTATAGACCGGTCCCAAACCTACGGTTCCCATTGGGCTCCACCTTGATACTCCTGCTTGGCCTGGTTCTTCTCCATATCGGTTCCAAACTGATTTCGGGTTGGGTTCAGTTCACGAATCGGCTTGGATGTGCATCTTTGCTTGGTACCACTAAACTACAAGGCCCATTATGGATGTGCAAAATATGCTAGGTGTATATCATGGTTAGTTACATGTATCATTAGGTGTAAAGCGGGTACCTAATATCGTTGGAACGAAGCCATGAAGTTAATAAACTTCACACGATGGAGCGAACGGGTGAACACTCTCATTGAGATATTTGTAATGGTGACCCAAATGTTGATTAGCATAATGATCAACATGGGTCATGTATCTAAGGTACAATCACATATTTTTATACGAGATTGTTACGTCTGTAACATACGAGAAATTTTCATATATCCGTCTCTAAACTTAAAAAAAATACGAGAGCGCAGTTTTCACAATCACCATAATGTTCTTCTCACAAAACATCGAACCAAAATGCAATTCGCATACACCAAAACGACCGACTATAATTCAGTATCTAGTTTGAAAGCATACGGTTACAAAACTTAATGACACTTACAAGACCTCTTAGCCCTTACGCGCACATAGTCGCAGCTTCAGAATAAGCATCACCTTCCTCTTTAAACTAGTGTAACATGCTCACCTGTTTCATAATAATTCACTGAACCAATTAACACTAAATGAAAAAAAAAAAGAAAAAAAGAACAAAAGTCACACCTTTTGCTTGTTTAATATTGGCGCCTTTGTGGAGCTTCAGCAACGCTTACTCGGATATTCCTGCCATCAAGATCCTGCACACACAAGTTTCAGTGAAATCCATGAATCTTATGCTTATTTGCATATACAATAATTCAACGAAAGACCCTTGAAACAGGAATAATTTACTTACAACGCCATTTAACGAGTCGACTGCGCTGTTGACCTCATCAGCAGAACTATACGTCACAAACCCGAACCCTCTAGACCTACCACTCTCCCTATCGTAAACCACTTTCGCATCCACAACATTTCCTTGCTCTCTGAATAAAGTTTCAAGAGCAAGATTATCAACATTCCAAGAAAGGTTTCCGACGTAAACCCTGTTAGTGTTGTCAAAGCTTCTCCCACCGCCACGGCCGCCTTCTCTTGGCCCACCAAACGATGATTCCTCCCTACG
Source organism: Ambrosia x helenae (assembly GCA_030844895.1). Classification (NCBI taxonomy): domain Eukaryota; kingdom Viridiplantae; phylum Streptophyta; class Magnoliopsida; order Asterales; family Asteraceae; genus Ambrosia; species Ambrosia x helenae. The sequence continues at coordinate 25,355,482 of CM061227.1, read as the reverse complement.
TGGTGGTGGAGGACCTGAATTCACCCTCAATGCCCGCCCATCGACCTCCTGCAAATCTTAAACAGTTTAGAAGTTAGAACAATAAAGAAACATATAAAGCTTTCGACTTGACGTTTATTTTACGATTACTTACATAACCATTGAACTTCCTGACAGCTTCCTCAACTTCTTCAACAGATGACATTGTTACAAAGCCAAAACCTCTGCTTCTTCCAGTAACTTTGTCATATATTACCTGCCATTAACACACATAACATATAAAGATAAAAGAAACCTCCTATTTCACACACAACTAGTGAAAAACTGAAAAAAGTTGGACAGTATGAATACAAATTAAGTCTAAATCAGTTAAAATAATAACCCATAGAACATATAATTATATAAAGATAAAGAAACCTCTGTTTCACATTATACCATAGTTGTTAAAAGTCATCGCCTCTTGCGCCTAGGCCCAGTTTTTAGGTGAGGCGATGCATTTGCGCTTTGAGTCGAGGAAATGGCGCTTTAATTCTCCAGGTGATGGTTTAGGCACAGTGATGGTTTAGGCACAGATTTCAGTTAGATTCCCAAATTCCGGAGAGTTTCCAGCCAAATTCGTTAAATTATGGCTAGATTCCAGTCAGATTTCTACTTTTATTTAAGGAAAACTACATCTACACACTAATACATCAATATTTTAAAACTTTTGATACTAACTGGATGAAAAACAATATTATATTAATATATTTTTACTTTATTTTCTTTATTCGTTTTTTTATCTCAGGCCTTCGCTTTTTTTTGCGCTAAGCGTCTTTGATAACTATGCATTATACTACAAACAGGGGACCAATTTCACTAAATATCAAATTAGGTAAAAAAAAACAGTTACAAATCCTCAAAAAACACAAATTTTGCAATGAAATTACACCTAATTTATACTTTTGAGAATAATAATTATACCCAATAACACAAAACATCAAATTATGTATAAAACATTAAAATTAAACAAAAAAAACACAAACTTTACAACAAACCCACATCAAATTAAGGAAAAAGACAACTAATTTACAACCATACCTCAACCATCTCAACATTTCCAGCAGATTCAAACAATCCAGCAAGAGCAGCACTATCAACACTAAAGGGCAAATTCCCACAAAAATCTTGAGGTCAGGGGAGAAATTCTCGGCCTGTTGAGCATCCCCAGATGAGAATTCTTCATCGAGGTCGAAACCGGACGATACGGCGACATTTCGGGTGATTCGAGACAATGGGGTGGGATCAAAGAGGTTGGTGGAACAGAGGAGGGTTGGGAAGGGGTTGAGGGATGAGGGAAAGAGGTGGAGAGATGTGGATGATGTGGTTTTGGGTATGGAAGATAAGGTTTTGGAAGAAGATAGGGTGAGGAGATGCAGGGGAGAGGCAGAGGAGGCCATGGGGTTTAGGAGAGGAGGAGGATAAGGTTTTGGGTAAGGGGAAGAGGGTTTTGGTTGGGAAATGGTGTTTTATAGGATAAGGGTGGTGGTGAGAGTATGGGTTGACCCGACCCGACCCGACCCAACCCGATTTTTTTTTAATCTTTATAATTTATTTTACATATATTATTTTTGTGTTTAACTTTTAATATATAACGTTTTTGTATGTTCTGAATATCCAGTTAAGATATGCTTATTAGTATCTACGTTTTGGTATAAAGTTTATTTGAAACCGAGATAATCTACGTTTCATACTAAATTTTATTTGAAATGAGTCGATCCAAATGTGATTTTTTTTTTTTTGTGCTTTTCATATATACACTTTCGTGTTTTAGCGTTCATGTTTACAACGATATGACATATTTCTTGATTTCGAATATTCTATTGTTTAAAACGATATGACAATACGCAAATTTTGTGTTAGTGGTATTTCGGGGTAACGTAATACGAAAAACGTCAAAAATACGCAAATTTTCTACTACGCCGGAAAAATTGAGGGGTAGCGGGCCCAACCCCTCCTCCTATGCTAAGTCCGCCCCTATATGACATATACCATTGCAACTTGATTTTTAAACTACCCGATGTTCAAAACCGAACCCCTGCATAAAGTGGAGCTTATGTGAAGGGTGATGATAATTATTAGGACTACCATCATACCTTATAGCCTAAAAGCAATAAAAATAACATAATGCATAAACAATCATCGACTTGGTCCATTAGCCGATCTAATTCATGAGTTTAGCAGGCTTCTTGATCTGTCTCTTGGGCCTGACATTCAGCCCAACATTGGTAGTCTGGCCCGTATCAAAAAGTTTGATAAATATTGGAGGAATGATTAAAATTTTAATAAGTATATGTTCTTTGCAAAACACTAATTGAAGCCATATTAGATCTTGTTTCACATTACGTGTTATTAACTATGAAAATAGAAAAATATATGTGGAAAAAGGTATGGATGTAACATTAGAACATATTAAGAAAAGAGTTGATATAGTGGTTGAACCGATCACTGATAAATTGGGGTCACAAGGACAACTCGTTTTTTAAACGAGGTCAATCCGAGTGGTGGTGCTAGTTCGTATAACAATATCCGAAATGGTGAAAGTTCTGTTTACATGTAACATTTGTAAGTTTTTTTTTCCCTCCTAAGCTCTTATTTGTTTATTATCGTAGACACACTAACTATTCCAATTTCTAGCGTTGCTTTTTTTTTTTTTTGAACGGCTAATTTCTTACGCCTCTTTCTTTACACTTTTTTTGCATACCCTTAGAGTTGAACTCTCAACCTCACTCAAGAGAGGATTTCCTATCTAGCGTTGCTTCTTAGTCGACTTTTAGTATGAGTGAAAAAGTGGTGTAACCTAGAAACCTAGAAGAGCTATTTTTCTGCTTCAATTGTGGAAGCATTAATATGCACACACATGATTGGATTCATATAACAAAAAAAAAATAATAAACGGTAACGAAGCATCGTTATATTGACGACTTTGGAAAAGGTTATTTTATTTTGTTTATAATCTTTTCTTTTGGGAAACCAAGTCAAAGAAATACGGTTGTAGATGGTGAATATGGAAAAGATAAAAAAGAGTTTACAATTTAATTGGTTATGGTTTTTTGTTTAATTTAATTCACTTAAAATTTGACTCAATTTGGACTCTAAAGTCGAATTATAATTTTTTAGTTTCACTTCATAGAACCTCTTTGCTATTAGTGTTAAGCAATGATTTGGAAGGTGGTATTAAACTATTGTAAAGTGTAAACCAAGTTCAGAATAAAAGTTGCAATATATATTTTTATTACTATAAACATGACTATGAGATTTACTTAGAAATAGAAAGGAGCAGCTAATTTAGTGTAGAACTAGATTAGTTACCCGTGAACTTCACGGTTAAACACAAAATAAAATGAAAGTGACAGAAGATACACATAAAATGAAATAACTTTATTATATTTAATTAATATTTTAAATAATAAGATAAAGCAAAATACCATATAATATGTACCTTTTTTTTATCATGGAGTAAACGATAAGGTAAACACACATAATTTCACAAGTGAAACTTACGTAAACATATTATTAAATAAATAAAAACTTTCTTATAAAGATACCATTTGGCTCTGCCACATCTCCTCAACTGCCCTCATTTTGCTTTCGTATTCAAACTATCGTATTTGTTCCCACAGAGCTGTATTTTCAAGCTCCCTTTCACTCAACAATGATTTCGCCTTCACTACTCGTTTTTGCAGCTCTTCAACATTTTCTCACAACAAAAAAAAAACCTCAAATAAATACAAGTAAAAACACACTTGCATGTTATTATAATAAAAAAGAAAAAAAAAGCATGAGAATACCAGATACCTTCACTTCTAAATTTTTACTGCATGACTTTCGTCTACTTCTTGACCTGTCAAGGCCTGATTTTTTCCAACTTCGCATGTGATTGAACTGCTTTCGAGCCAATCACCCGCGAACAAATGCGAAAAATAAGATTAAGATAATAATATATTTGAATAAACCATTTTAGGGGGTTTGGTGCATTAAAAATTAATAATGTCATAGGCGATTTTTTACCCATTTGATACTTTACATTTTCATTTGACCCATTTGAGATAATATACAACCCAAATCACCATCCATAAGTTTCACGCAACATGTACCTCATTATGTATACTAAGTGTAAGGAAAACCCACGGTTCTTTTGCTTTAAAACATTAAAGTCCCTTCTTGAATTTTGACCATGAATAACTGCATGAAAGCAAACAAAATTCTTAGCCATAGTTGAACCGTATTTATTGCAATTGAAATTGTTTTTTTTTTTTTTTGAACGGCCAACGAATTAATTTTCGAGCACTCTCGGGCACCCTTTTGCCGAATCAGGTACTCGAGGGTACCCGACCCACCAATTGCCACCTATTCCCGGGAAAACCCAACCACTCACCCGCCCGAAGGCACGACAGTGAAATAATCGGTAAAACCGGTCGGGATCAGGACTCGAACCCACGCCAATGGCCTGGGTCATCCCTCATTTCCCCTCCACCAATGTCCTCCAAATGTAGCTAGTGGGAATTGAACTCAAGCCTCCCATAGGAAACTTTAGGCCCTCAACCAACTGGGCTACAAGTGTTGGACAATTGAAATTGTCAAATGATACCTAAAATAAGTATTAAAATTGCGGAAAAAAAATTACATGAGTGCAATTATACCAGTGGATTCCTTCTAATGCATACTCCAAATAGTTATACCAGAAACGATTAATATCTATTCAAGACTAAGGGGCTGTTTGGTAGCCTTTTAATCAGCCTCTTAACTATTCAGGTCTGAATCATTCAGCATTCAGACTGTTTGTTTCAGCATCTGAATGGAATGATAGTGTTGAACCATTAAGCTAATAAGGGATGCTGAATGATTCAGCTCTTAACCATTCATAGCATCTTAATGATTCAGCACTTAATCAACCAAACATCCCCTAACATCAACTCGTCACTATCATGATTAATAGTAACCTCTATAAAGAAAAGGGCTAAATGCAAGAAATAAAATAAAAAAGAACCTGATGCTTGATTTTAAGTTTTAGCAATCAACTTATTAAGCGCAAAATATATTAATTAATAATATTAAATTTTAAGAGAAATATCATCAATTCAAACTGCAGGCATGACATAAATCGGGGTCACATCAGCAAGTTACAAGCAAAAGTACATTGGTTGCTAAAATTGGATACAAGTATAAAGATTGTTTCTATTTCATACAGTTAGCCTGTAAAGAAAATATATAAGATTACATGAAATAACTTATGATACATTTGTATACAACTATCCATATAAATATATATAATTATACCTCTTGTTCATGCTTACAAAGATGGCGAAGTAAGTGTTGCGAGTCAACCAATTCTATTCCCCAGCCCAATTTAAATTATAATAAAAGATGAACTGTTTGAGCCCCTGTGACACCCGGCAAATTCTGGTTAACAACATGGTCTAGATTAAAGTCTACCTTAGCGAGTCACGCATATATTATACTTAACGAGGGTTATCTAGATAGCTAGATAGGACATACGAGCATTATCTCGGGTTATGAGATGCTTTGACTCCTTGTGTGGGTCGGGTTCTGACTCCTTGTGTGAGTTAACATGTGATTTCATGATTAGTGAACCTCGGACGTTGGTGAATAACAAACTTAGGTGTCTCGGTGATATCTGACAACTTATGTGAAAACCATACGTGATTATGTGAACCTAAACTGAGCACGTTAATAAAAATTATAAAAAGTGGAGCGTGAGGTTGATTAGGGTCTTAACGCATGGGGTTACACTTGTTACGGTCCGAAATAGCGAAAACGTCGAAGGATAACGCGTCGGGAGGCGAAACGAAACAAAAGCGCGCCACCCGGACCTGTGAGCGGCCGCTCACAGGCTCCGAGCGGCCGCTCGATGTTGCCTGACGGGTTTAAACCGCCTCAAACTCATATTTAAACATCCTTAACTCCCATGCAGCCCTCATACTCAACCCTAATCGCCCCCTTACTGCCCCACACGAATATTTCACTCAAACAACCTCTGCTAAGGCTCAAGATCATCAATTGGGAGGCTCCAAGGCGCGCGATTGATCGATTGAGAGAGCTAAGGGTATATCTTACGATTTCTTATGCTTTTATCTTGTGTTTTCATTAATAAAAATCATATAATAAGTTTGTCCAGGTCTGAATGAGTTTATAAAACATTAAAGCATGAATCTTTTTGAAGATTAAATGGATTAAACATACTCATAAACGCTTAGTAACATCGTAGGATACTTGTTGCGCAAGTAATTGGTGTTTTGATTCTTAAAGCTTTGATCTTGACATGTTTAATCATAGAATCTGATAAAATAGGTATTAGGAAAGTTGTATGATGATTATTAGGTATTATTGATTGATAATATGCAACTAGGGTTTGATATAATTGATGATATTGTACGATCAGAATCTGGACAGATTCTGAAAGTCGACTTGTAGGGTCTGTTTCGTGGCTTGAAAACAATTGATTTGATCGATTCTTTGCATGATTGTAACGTACAAGGTCTTAGCTTTTCATAATGGGCAAAACCATCGAATTTGGACGTCGTTTGAGTCGTTTTTGGAATTTTAATTGATTAGGGGTCATATCAGATTTCGGATTTGTAAATTGGGTTAACTTTAAAGGGTCATAACATGAGATTTACAAGGAATTAGATTATGAAATTTTTACAGTAGGTCAATACTGGAAAAATAGAGCTTTTCCAAGTGGATTCATCTCGTTTGGATGAATACACAATTTTTAAGAATTTTCCTACTAAACTGACCTGTTGAGGAGATTTTCTGGACCTAGCTGTGTTGTACGAATTTTCATAATTGTTGTGTTTGGAATTGAGACAAAACAAAAATAGGTATTGTCGAGTGAATCCCAAAGTAAATTCAGTAAAAATTTGGGAGGTCAACTCACTGGTTTGCTATTTTAAATAAATTAGTTTTGATGGCGCACAATCTGTCCTGAAAACACAGATTGTGTATTATGTGCTTCTGTGATTAATTGAGGTCTTAGGTGGTATGGAATTGACATGAAACTGAAGTACACTTGTCTGAGACACATACGGAATGTAGAAACTAATTGTAACCAACGTATTCACCAACGGGTCCGTAGGGTTTACTATTGCATGAAGAATCACTAGGCGTCGCATACACACTTTTGAACATTTAAAACGCCTTGGACAAACGAGTTATATGGGTAATGATATTACGCCTATACTCACTAAGCGACACTGTTATTAGGGTGTCGGTAGCATATATTGCTTGCTGTTCGGATTCTTTGCTTGCACGTTAAGGTGAGTTTACGGCCCCTCTTTTAAACTGGTTTCATATTTCGGGGGAGAAAACATGTGTTAAAACGATTATTTGGTAACTACTGTCATACTATGGGTTTCTATTGTGTTCTACACGATCTTTGGAAGTCCCGGGGGAAACCATGAATGTGCGGGTTTGCACAACGGGGAAATGTGAATAGCGCTATTGGGAGTGACCAACCCCGCTCGTCGGCTTGGAGGGCCGGGCGAGTGCATATTGTCTCAAACAGGAACAACAGGAACATCTGGAACTATTCGGGCACAAAACTGGTATTCGAGTTAGTAATGGTTTTCCAATCGTGGTAGTAACAAAACGTACGCCTAGCTAGCGTATACTGGTTTTCTATTTGTTATAGTATGGACAGGTGGACTTGGTACATGGATACAAAACCTGTAAACTCACCAGCATTTTTGTGCTGACGTAAACTTTTACATGTTTTCTCAGGTCGCTAAGGTAGCACAGGGGAACTAGGGCGCACGCGTCTGCACGACGTCTAGATAGAGTTGCATGATTTCACAAACATTGAACTTGGTTTATTTATGTTGAACTTGGTTTTGAATAAGCTTCCGCTGTAAACGGGATTTTAAAACTATGTTTTGGTATTGCATTAATTACATTTAGACTTGTTTATTGTGATCGTTGGTTTGGATCCTGGTTTGTCATGCGCCTCGCGGTAAAACTCCGCAAGTGGATTTTGAGGGTGTGACAGATTGGTATCAGAGCCAATGGTTATAGTGAACTAGGACTGCATGTAGGGTCTAGTCTATAGCCGAGTCGCACACACTAGACGATCACATGGTACTAAACGTTATAGTGGTTTACGTATGGTCTTGTCGGGGTGTCTCTAAATCGTTGGTCTTTCTATGTTACATCATCCGTACTATCTTAGGTCGGGTTACTTGTTTTCTAGGCAGTGTAGTCTATTGGAGTAACTCGTGTGCTCTCGAGATTTGTCCAAGGCTCGGACATCTCCCTTTCGCACTCCAATAGAAACACTTGTCATGAACTACCGTAGTATTACGGTGTGTAGCTAAGAGTCTATGTTCGGTGATTTGAACTTTGAACTAGGAGAACACTGGGAGGACCATGTAGAGCGTTTTATCATTTTGGGTGCACACAAAATCATAAAACGAAATGCATGGAAGCCCTAGTGAGCTCTGGGTTTGAGGGGATAGTCCTGGATTGGATCTGGCTTTGATCTTGTGAACATTAGTGGTTATCCTTATCTGCGAAACTAAATTTTCTCGCTCTTTCTGCCAGAATCATGTCTGGAGTACGAGGAGGACGTGGAGGTGGTCGCAATGGTGGACGTGGTGGTGGTCGCGGTGGTGCTGGTGGTCGTGGAGGTGTTAACCTATCACAGGATGATCTGAATAACTTACTCCAAGCTGCCTTTCAGTTAGGGCACAACGGTGGTGGTAAGTTGTTTTATCCGTTTTCGTTGCATCATTGGTGAACCTTGTGTACGTTATTCGTGGTTTCTCATACGTTTCATTTCAGGTGGTCCGGTTGACCCACCCCCACCCATGTGCACCTATAAGATGTTCCGGGACTGCAAGCCCCAGGAATTCTCTGGCACCGAGGGTGCGGTCAGTTTGCTTAGGTGGTTGGAGAAAGTGGAGTCGGTATTCCTGATGTGTAACTGTCTCCCAGAAGATCGGGTGAAGTATTCGGCTGCGTTATTTCAGGACGTGGCATTGACTTGGTGGAATGGTATTACCCAGAATATGGGTATTGGGGAGGCATATGCTATGCCGTGGGGGAACTTTGTGCAGATGCTGAAGCGGGAGTATTGCCCGAGAGAAGAGGTACAGAAGCTGGAACATGAGGTGTGGAACCTCAAGATGACTGGATCGGAAATCGAGAAGTATACTGTGAGGCGGAATGAGTTGGCCGTGCTGTGTCCCGATCTGCACGTGCCAGAATATCGTAAGATTGAACACTATGTCTCGGGGTTAGTGCCGGAAATTGCAGGGTTAGTGGCTGCTGGGAATCATCCTACTTATGCGGAGGTAGTTCGATCGGCACATAGGATGACTAACTTAAAGGTGAATGAGGGGATTTTGCCTGCGAAAGGTTCGACTGCTAAGGCTCCAGAGAACAATAAGCGCAAGTGGGAGAACGACGGGAAAGGATCTGGGTCTACACAGCAGGGTAAAAGGTTTGATAATGGGGGTTCATCTTCTTCGGGTAACAAGCAGGGTGGTTATGCGGGAAAACTGCCCAAATGCAACAAGTGTGGACGCCATCACCAAGGGAACTGCGATAGTAACCGTTGTCATCGCTGCCAGCGAACAGGGCATTATGCTAAGGATTGTCGTGTTACACTTCCATCGACTCAGGCTCCGACTAACAGCTCAGCTCCGACTACTCAGGGGACTACAGGGAAACAAGGATGCTACAATTGTGGTGACACTGGGCATTACAAGAAGGATTGCCCAAAACTGAAGCAGGGTGGGAACAACGGGAATGGGAACAACGGGGGCGGCGGCAGAAATGCACGTGCCTTCGTCATTGGAGCTGCTGAGGCTAGGCAGGACCCTGACACAGTCACCGGTACGTTTCTTCTCAATAATCGTTCTGTTAGCGTGTTATTTGATTCTGGTGCCGACAAGAGTTTTGTATCCATGGATGTTAGTCGACTGCTAAATGTAGCACCCGTACCATTAGAGGCCAAGTATATTATTGAGTTAGCTGACGGTAAGACGATTGAAGCTACTAGTGTTCTTCGGGAGTGTCAATTAGAGTTGTCGGGTTTATCGTTCCCCATCGACCTTATGCCGGTACCATTGGGTAGTTTTGACGTTGTGGTAGGAATGGATTGGTTATCTTTGTATCGCGCGGAGATTGTCTGTTACGATAAGGTTATTCGGATTCCTCTCCCTGATGGAGAATTTCTTTCGGTGTACGGTATCAAGGGTGGTGTTTCGCTAAACATCATCTCTAGCATGAAAGCCCTTAAGTGTCTTCGAAAGGGTTATCCAGCCGTTTTGGCGCTCTTATCTGTTTCCACTAGTGATGAGAAGAAGATTGACGACATTCCGGTGGTACGCGAGTTTCCTGATGTTTTTCCCGATGATTTATCTGGTCTTCCTCCTCATCGTCAAGTCGAGTTCGGTATTGATCTTGTACCAGGGGCTGCTCCTATTGCTCGGGCCCCTATCGTCTTGCACCTCCCGAGATGCAGGAATTGTCCAGTCAGTTACAGGAACTCTTGGACAAAGGTTTCATCCGGCCAAGTTCTTCCCCTTGGGGAGCCCCAATTCTATTTGTTAAGAAGAAGGATGGGAGTTTCCGATTATGCGTAGACTACAGAGAACTGAACAAATTGACCATCAAGAACCGTTATCCTCTTCCACGTATTGATGATCTATTCGACCAGCTTCAGGGTTCTAGTTATTATTCCAAGATCGATTTGAGGTCCGGTTATCACCAGCTGCGCGTCAGGGAGGCTGACGTTGCGAAGACTGCTTTTCGAACACGTTATGGCCATTTCGAATTCTTGGTCATGCCTTTCGGTCTCACGAACGCACCAGCGGTTTTCATGGACTTGATGAACCGCGTCTGTAAACCATATCTGGATAAATTCGTCATTGTATTTATTGATGACATTCTGATCTACTCGAAGAACGAGACCGAACACGGGGAACATCTGCGGTTAGTTTTGGAACTCTTGCGACGGGAACAACTTTACGCCAAGTTCTCAAAGTGTGACTTTTGGTTACGCGAAGTTCAATTCCTAGGACATGTGGTCAATGAACTAGGGATTCATGTCGATCCAGCTAAGATCGAAGCGATCAAGGACTGGGGAGCACCAAAGACGCCAACTGAGGTGCGGCAATTCCTAGGCCTTGCGGGCTATTATCGTCGTTTCATTCAGGGGTTCTCGAAGATTGCTCAACCCCTCACCACTCTCACTCAGAAGGATAGGAAGTTCGACTGGGGTGAATCACAAGAGTCCGCGTTTGAGGAACTAAAGTCTAAACTGTGTTCTGCTCCTATTCTGTCCTTACCTGAGGGTCCTGATGATTTTGTCGTTTACTGTGATGCTTCCATTCATGGACTCGGTTGCGTGTTGATGCAACGCGAGAAAGTGATTGCGTATGCTTCTCGTCAACTCAAAGTGCATGAGAAGAACTACACCACTCATGATTTGGAGTTGGGTGCCGTGGTATTCGCGTTGAAAATTTGGAGACATTACTTGTACGGTACCAAATGCACCATCTACACCGATCACAAGAGTCTCCAACACATTTTCGACCAACAACACTTGAACATACGGCAACGCCGTTGGATCGAACTGTTGAACGATTATGATTGTGCTATTAAGTACCATCCTGGCAAGGCGAATGTTGTAGCAGACGCCTTGAGCAGGAAGGAATCTTCTAAACCTCGTCGCGTTCGGGCACTGCAGCTCACTATCCATTCATCGTTACCTGATCAACTCCGTTCTGCCCAGTTGGAAGCTTTGAAGGAGGAAAACCTTAAAACTGAAACCATGCACGGTGCCGACAAGCACCTAGAGCGAAGGCCTGATGGCCTGCACTATTTCGCAGAACGCATATGGGTTCCTTTATTCGGGGGACTACGGGAGCTTGTTCTTGATGAGGCTCATAAGTCCCGGTACTCTATTCATCCTGGTTCGGATAAGATGTACCAAGATCTGAAGGTACTTTACTGGTGGCCAAACATGAGGTCGGACATAGCCTCATACGTGAGTAAATGCTTGACTTGTGCTAAGGTCAAGGTGGAATATCAGAAACCGTCGGGTCTCCTGCAACAACCTGAAATTCCGGAATGGAAATGGGAACGGATTACTATGGATTTTGTCACACAACTTCCTAAGTCACCAAGCGGGAACGACAAGATATGGGTGATTGTCGATCGGTTAACGAAATCAGCCCATTTTCTTGCTATTAAGGAGACCGACACCATGGATCGTTTGGCTCGTCTCTACTTGAAAGAAGTTGTTTCTAAGCACGGGGTGCCAGTTTCTATAATCTCGGATCGCGATTCTCGCTTTACTTCTCACTTCTGGAAGTCTTTGCACAAAGCTCTGGGTACACAACTAGACATGAGTACGGCTTACCATCCACAGACTGACGGTCAGAGTGAGCGTACGATTCAAACTTTAGAAGACATGCTGCGGGCATGTGTGATCGATTTTGGGAAGGGTTGGGAAGCTCATCTACCGTTGGTAGAATTCTCGTATAATAACAGTTATCACACGAGCATCAAGGCGGCTCCGTTCGAGGCACTGTACGGACGGAAATGCCGTTCTCCTCTTTGCTGGGCTGAAGTGGGTGAGAGTCAACTCACTGGGCCTGAACTAGTGTACGAAACTTCGGAAAAGATCGTACAGATTCGAAATCGGTTGGCGGCGGCACGGGACCGGCAAAAGAGTTATGCCGATCAGCGTCGCAAACCATTGGAATTCCAAGTCAATGACAAGGTACTTCTAAAAGTCTCACCGTGGAAGGGCGTCATACGCTTTGGGAAGCGTGGCAAACTCAACCCACGGTATGTCGGACCATTTACGATCCTGGAACGGATTGGACCGGTGGCATATCGTCTTGATTTACCGACGGAGCTCGGTAACGTACATAACGTCTTCCACGTGTCAAACTTGAAGAAGTGTCTGGCTGACGAGTCTCTCATCGTTCCACTGGAAGAGATCAAGGTTGATGATCGTCTTCGGATTGTGGAAGAACCTGTGGAGATTCTGGATTACAAGATTCGTAGCCTACGTCACAGCAAGATTCGTATCGTTAAGGTTCGGTGGAACTCGAACCGGGGACCAGAGTATACGTGGGAACGGGAGGATCAGATGAAGTCTAAGTATCCTCATCTCTTTCCTAAGGAAGCGTTCGAGTCGAGACATGTCTCTTCGGCAGCTGAATGAATCTCGGGTCGAGATTCCTTTTAACGTGGGGATGATGTGACAACTCGGGTAAATCTCTCTCTTTTGGTTTCTATCTTTTGTTTGTTCCTTCGTTATTTCTTTTGTTCTTTTGGTACTTGAGCAATTTTCGGGACGAAAATTCTTTTAACGTGGGGATGATGTGACACCCGGCAAATTCTGGTTAACAACATGGTCTAGATTAAAGTCTACCTTAGCGAGTCACGCATATATTATACTTAACGAGGGTTATCTAGATAGCTAGATAGGACATACGAGCATTATCTCGGGTTATGAGATGCTTTGACTCCTTGTGTGGGTCGGGTTCTGACTCCTTGTGTGAGTTAACATGTGATTTCATGATTAGTGAACCTCGGACGTTGGTGAATAACAAACTTAGGTGTCTCGGTGATATCTGACAACTTATGTGAAAACCATACGTGATTATGTGAACCTAAACTGAGCACGTTAATAAAAATTATAAAAAGTGGAGCGTGAGGTTGATTAGGGTCTTAACGCATGGGGTTACACTTGTTACGGTCCGAAATAGCGAAAACGTCGAAGGATAACGCGTCGGGAGGCGAAACGAAACAAAAGCGCGCCACCCGGACCTGTGAGCGGCCGCTCACAGGCTCCGAGCGGCCGCTCGATGTTGCCTGACGGGTTTAAACCGCCTCAAACTCATATTTAAACATCCTTAACTCCCATGCAGCCCTCATACTCAACCCTAATCGCCCCCTTACTGCCCCACACGAATATTTCACTCAAACAACCTCTGCTAAGGCTCAAGATCATCAATTGGGAGGCTCCAAGGCGCGCGATTGATCGATTGAGAGAGCTAAGGGTATATCTTACGATTTCTTATGCTTTTATCTTGTGTTTTCATTAATAAAAATCATATAATAAGTTTGTCCAGGTCTGAATGAGTTTATAAAACATTAAAGCATGAATCTTTTTGAAGATTAAATGGATTAAACATACTCATAAACGCTTAGTAACATCGTAGGATACTTGTTGCGCAAGTAATTGGTGTTTTGATTCTTAAAGCTTTGATCTTGACATGTTTAATCATAGAATCTGATAAAATAGGTATTAGGAAAGTTGTATGATGATTATTAGGTATTATTGATTGATAATATGCAACTAGGGTTTGATATAATTGATGATATTGTACGATCAGAATCTGGACAGATTCTGAAAGTCGACTTGTAGGGTCTGTTTCGTGGCTTGAAAACAATTGATTTGATCGATTCTTTGCATGATTGTAACGTACAAGGTCTTAGCTTTTCATAATGGGCAAAACCATCGAATTTGGACGTCGTTTGAGTCGTTTTTGGAATTTTAATTGATTAGGGGTCATATCAGATTTCGGATTTGTAAATTGGGTTAACTTTAAAGGGTCATAACATGAGATTTACAAGGAATTAGATTATGAAATTTTTACAGTAGGTCAATACTGGAAAAATAGAGCTTTTCCAAGTGGATTCATCTCGTTTGGATGAATACACAATTTTTAAGAATTTTCCTACTAAACTGACCTGTTGAGGAGATTTTCTGGACCTAGCTGTGTTGTACGAATTTTCATAATTGTTGTGTTTGGAATTGAGACAAAACAAAAATAGGTATTGTCGAGTGAATCCCAAAGTAAATTCAGTAAAAATTTGGGAGGTCAACTCACTGGTTTGCTATTTTAAATAAATTAGTTTTGATGGCGCACAATCTGTCCTGAAAACACAGATTGTGTATTATGTGCTTCTGTGATTAATTGAGGTCTTAGGTGGTATGGAATTGACATGAAACTGAAGTACACTTGTCTGAGACACATACGGAATGTAGAAACTAATTGTAACCAACGTATTCACCAACGGGTCCGTAGGGTTTACTATTGCATGAAGAATCACTAGGCGTCGCATACACACTTTTGAACATTTAAAACGCCTTGGACAAACGAGTTATATGGGTAATGATATTACGCCTATACTCACTAAGCGACACTGTTATTAGGGTGTCGGTAGCATATATTGCTTGCTGTTCGGATTCTTTGCTTGCACGTTAAGGTGAGTTTACGGCCCCTCTTTTAAACTGGTTTCATATTTCGGGGGAGAAAACATGTGTTAAAACGATTATTTGGTAACTACTGTCATACTATGGGTTTCTATTGTGTTCTACACGATCTTTGGAAGTCCCGGGGGAAACCATGAATGTGCGGGTTTGCACAACGGGGAAATGTGAATAGCGCTATTGGGAGTGACCAACCCCGCTCGTCGGCTTGGAGGGCCGGGCGAGTGCATATTGTCTCAAACAGGAACAACAGGAACATCTGGAACTATTCGGGCACAAAACTGGTATTCGAGTTAGTAATGGTTTTCCAATCGTGGTAGTAACAAAACGTACGCCTAGCTAGCGTATACTGGTTTTCTATTTGTTATAGTATGGACAGGTGGACTTGGTACATGGATACAAAACCTGTAAACTCACCAGCATTTTTGTGCTGACGTAAACTTTTACATGTTTTCTCAGGTCGCTAAGGTAGCACAGGGGAACTAGGGCGCACGCGTCTGCACGACGTCTAGATAGAGTTGCATGATTTCACAAACATTGAACTTGGTTTATTTATGTTGAACTTGGTTTTGAATAAGCTTCCGCTGTAAACGGGATTTTAAAACTATGTTTTGGTATTGCATTAATTACATTTAGACTTGTTTATTGTGATCGTTGGTTTGGATCCTGGTTTGTCATGCGCCTCGCGGTAAAACTCCGCAAGTGGATTTTGAGGGTGTGACAGCCCCACCCATTGTGACTCGAAACATAACCCGTTGCCACATCCAAAGAATAAGATCCGGTACAAAGTGTTTTTTCGGTAAGAACTGTGAGAATCAAAGGAGAGTATTTTTTTTTATTTTTTTTTTCAATTTTTTTTTCCATATTGTTAAACATGTATTATAGTATTGAAAACTAAAAAAAATGGTGTAGATTAATTACGTGTAGAGTAATTACATAATTACTCTAGTGTAAACTAATGTATTTACTTTAATGACGTAATTACACTAAAAAAAAATTTTTTAATTGTTTTTTGTATTATTCATCTAGAAAGAATGTTTAAGCACATGGGAAAAAAATTCTAAAAAATAAATACATTTTTTTGCCCCCTTTGATTCTCACAGTTCTTACCGAAAAACACTTTGTATTTGATCTTTACTCTCTCTCTCTCTCTCTCTCTATATATATATATATATATATATATATATATATATATATATATATATGTTTAGGTTCCTATACAAGGGTCAAGTTATTCTACACAAGGTAATAAAAATGAGAAGGGTGAGAAGGATACAAAAAACACAATAAATCATGAAATATGACACAATGAGCCACAAAATATAACACAGTGCCAAAAATATAACACAATGCTGAAGAAAAAAGACACAATCAATTGAAAAAATGACACAATGATGAAAATAAGAAAAAGACACAATGGTACATGAAAGACACAATGATATAACGCATATTCTAAAAACCACAAGCTAAAACCTCAAAAAAACGAAGACCTAAAAACTCACGTTGTAGGGTTCGTTAAAACGGTTCCAATGCCGCTTGAATGAGTTCAATCGGAGTCCGTTTGATACCCTTCCTACGACTTCCTATTTTTCTTTCACTGTGTATTTGATCCTAACCCTCCTATACAAAGTGGAATTTTTGTGAGAAGTGTAAGAAGCAATAGAAAGTTGACACGTGGCAATCTTATTTATTTTGAAATAAGGGTAGCTTAGTCAATTTATCATTAATCATAATTAATCAATTTAATTATTTAAGGAAAGTATCATGCATTTAGTTACATTTCCATTTCCATTTTTTAATGGTAGAGTATATTTTTTCTGCACTTTTTCTTATTCAACGTAACATCATAACATCAGCACAACACAACAATGTTGTTTCTATTATTCAATCCATAGTGTTTTATTACATAGTAACGTGTAGGTTTTTTTTTTCAATCCGTGGTGTTATGTGTATGAATCATGTTCAATATTCATAGAACACCAAGAAATCTAAACACACCCTCATACAAACTATGAGTATAAAACACAGCAAGATGATCATGATAAAACACAACATCCCAACCAATCAAAAATCAAAGAACACTTAATCAATCCCAATTGTGTTTACTCTGTATGGTGTTTTATAACACAACAATTGTTTTGTTATTCAATACGTAGTGTTTTTATTACACAGTAACGATGTAAAGCACCTTCATACAAACTATGAGTACAAAACACAACAAGATGATCATGACAAAACACAAAACACCTTCGGCTTCTCGTTCTTCTTCAGGCACAATTACACTAACACTCTTCAATTTTTGGAACCAGAAATATGTAAACAACTTAGTAAAAAACAAGAAAATTAGAAATTAGAAAAAAAAAAAAAATACTAAATCATGAAAGAGACAAACCTCATTTTTATTCGGATCATTCACATAAAGTTGATTCTCCACCAACAAACAATACACAATCTATGTGAAAGATTCTTGTTTTTTTTTTCAGTGAGGATAGAGAGAGAGAGATGAACGAGCGTTTAAGGGTTGAATGCTTCCATAAATTAACAAATTTCAATTAAAATGTGAGTGACGATTTTACCTTAATACCCCTCAGCCATCTAATTTATTATTAATAATATAACGTTAATTACCAAAACGCCACTCACTTAATCCACACCATACATTAAGATGATACAATGGCCAAAACACCTTCTCACAAAAAAAAAAAAAACACTTTGTACAGGATCTTGACCCTATATATATATATATATATATATATATATATATATATATATATATATATATATATATATATCTATAATATACATTATAAAGGAGGAGTTATGTACTATATTGGAATTTTGACATAGGTACAACTTTTGTAGCTACATATACAACTTAATAAAGCTTAATTGATAGGGGTAAATTAGTCACCTTAAGGTATATTAAGACACTTACAAGGTTATTAGTGTAATTTTATCTTTTGATATTAGTTTAAAAACCTAAAATTTCATTCCATTCTTGCCCTTATGTCAAGGATAACCGACCCCTTTCAATTCTCCCATTCAATTTTGTAACTATATACATTAGTTTCAGTCTCTTCCTCTTCTTCTACCCCTAAATCTAATTACTAATATCTTGAACAGACGAAGGGCCATACTTTAATTCAAACTTCAATTCTTTTGATTGACCATATGCAAGAATTAGCATCTCAGTAATTTGGTTATTTTCTCTCCATTTGATTCATTACTCACCTTGTGATCATATTTTAACTTAATTGTAATGGTTGGTGGCCGGTTATATTTGTGTGTACATAGAACACATGTCCTTCATGCTTATGTTTAGTCTTTATACATGCAGCATTGTAATGGTCTCTGTGTACTTTTCTTCTGTGATAGGAGCTCCGAACTATTGGTGTTGGTTTGTTTTCATAACCTTTTTTGTCCATCAAACTTTATTCTATGATCGTGTCACCACCGGAGATCAGAACGGTTGATGGTGGTTGCTTTTCGTAACCTTTCACGGTTGATCGTGTCTTTGCTTATGCTTCCCTTCTAATTTTTTCGGTGTATGTAGCGATTTCTTATGTTTGTTTTTGTCTTTTTGTTTTAGGTGGTGTTGGTGGTTGTGGTGCTTCCGATTGTTCTATGCACGCATCTTCTTCCGGTATCTTTATTTGCATTTGCTTTCTCATTACGGATTTCTTGCGTGGTGTTTTGTATTTGATTTTGCTGTTGGAGGTTTGGTTTGCGTTTACAGTTTGCTAATTGTTGTGCACGACAAGTGTTTGTGGAATTTCCTGCGTAAGGTTTGATAGTAGTTGTTTGTTCTTTGAATTTGTGCTTTGTTTTGTTCCTCCTGTAAGATTTCTTTAGTCTCATATGCGCGAAAATTAGTAGCATCCTATTTCTTTGTTTCTTACTTAACAGGTGGACTTAATTCTTAACTGTTTCAAGCTTATTAGCTCGTGTGTTCGTCTTTTACATGTAATGTGACCTTGATTTGTTGTGGTAGACTTAACGCTTATAACTCTTATCTGGATACTCTGTGCTATCATATTGATCTTTTCGTTTTTATATGCTCCTGATTTGTAACATTAAAGAAAAGTTAACATGTCAAGTTGCTTTCTTTGTTCTGCAATGGGACAAACGGCATTTCAATATATGGGTCAACGAGTCAAGCAACCCACTGTCGGTATATGTCAATTTTATTTTGTAAATAGTTAACATATGATCTATAGTTATAACAACTACATTAACCTAATGACCAGGTTTCTTTTAAAGAATAAGCATTAGTATATTGTAGGCACTACTAGAACATGCCAGGCAATTTACTGAAATGTTCGATTTTAGCCAACTTTCATTCGTTTTCTCAATAATAGACAACCAACATTGACTCATTTCTACTTTAAAGTTTCGAATAATGGCCAACCTATTTCTTTGATTAAGTCAACTTATGCCAGTTATTAGTTTAGCCAAATAAATGCAAATAGAAGAACAAAGGAAGTAGAGTTAAATTGTAGATGAGGATAAAAGAGCAGCTCTGAAGAACAAATTTTAAGATGCTACTAATTCAAGTTTTCATGAAGAAACTGCCATGCATGTTTCTATCAAGACCATGTTTGATCAATACATACATGAGTGTCAACAAACATTCTTTTAGTGTGTCTTGATGGAGGTTAACGACCACCTCTGGCTGTAAGATATAACATTTATTAGTTTAAATATCTATGAAGCTATAAGATTATTTTGTCACAATATGATTACCACGATTCGTGTCATATACCAATTATATCAATATGCTACATATTGTAAGAGTTCATGGTCTCAAATCATATCACATCAAAAGATCCGAAAGCAATTAATTTTACGCTAGCAACTACAAAGCGACACTTAGAATAGATTCCATTATGACAATATCCAAGTTGCTCCTACTATTTCCATAGGCACACTCTTTACTTTTTTTTTTTCTCTCCTCCATTCACTGTCATATAAGCCCGTTTGAGAACACTCATCCAATAGACCGAACACGTAACCGGGTTCTATTGTGTCTTAGGGAAAAGACCCGTTGGAGATTGTTGGGTCGTATATTATTCGTAGGGAATTAGAAACGCCGTTGGTAATTTCCAAATAATTGTGCTCATATGTATTTATATGTGGGTAATTGTTCTTTATTGCCAAATAGGATATGTCTAAGTCTTAGCCATTTGTATGTTCGTACACTTAGTATGTAGTTGTGCCACCGAATATAGGATTCCCTATTCAAAAATTTGTTACTGATGTACCACAAAGATACATTTTAAGCACATCCCATTGTTTAATGTTTTTATTATGTTATTAGGCATTAGGTACCTTGGTATTGTGATTCGTTGTGCAAAAGAGTTAGCCTGTTATTAAATTTTAAACAAATGAATTGATTTTGAATTTAACCCCATTAATAATTATATGCTACTGAATAAATATACACAGGGTAAAAAGTTAAAAACTAGGAATTTTACATCTTAAAGTGACCATTCCCTAATCTTTTAACCTACCTTTTATAGATGTATTAATTTCGTCAATCCTAATTACACACTTTGATTAATAACAACTTCTTTTTTTGTAGACTCTACGCCACCTTCATTGTAGTATTTAGGAATATATATACATGAACTCGGTTACGGATCTCCAAATTTCAATTTCTATTTTGTTTGTTGCTTCCTAATTCACCTAGAAGTATTGAGTTGTTAATTCTAATGACAAATACTTATTCTTGATACAATAACATGGACAATTCACTTATACTACAAAGATAATCGCTATGCACTTACACCGTGGCTGTTTTTCTACAAACTGTTCAAAATGCTCAAAGAATACACTTGGATCATGAAAAATACGTTTACTTGGAGGACGAGATAGACGAAGAGCCACTTTTCATGTAAGTGTCTAATAGTACAAAACCTCCACTATGAAGTCATTAACTAGATCGATATACCTTTGACGTATCACAGCCTACTTTAATAGGTATTGCCTCAACGTAACAATCAAGGATGACACATACTACATGGAGGTGGTTTTATGCAAGGAAGCCCTTAACGATGTTGTGGAGACAAGCTGTTGTGACATGGTTCTCGCTTTTGGAAACAAAGACCAAAAAGTTTTGCCAAAGAAACTGAACTCAAAGAAAGAAAAACCAAAGTTGCTACACATTGCTGTCAAGAAAACGGAAGCATCGCCGTGAACAATGAACATGACTCGAGCACGATGCAACCAGCAACACCAAACACAAAGCAACCAACAACAAAGAGGACTTCAACACAAGTAAGTTATCAATCATTATTCCTACACTCTATCTAACCTAACCATGCCAAAAAAAAACCCAACTAGATTTAAAAAGCTTTATAAACTATCCGTTGCTTTGAATGTCTCTCTTACAACCAACCAACCCCTCTCGGGCTCCATGTTGATGCTCTGCACCAATACATCTACAAATAACCAAATCTCGAACAAGTTCATGTCCTTGATAATGTATACCATGTATAAATGTCCATTTCTAAGCAATTTCCAGTTTTACCCATAAAAGACAAAACACAATCAAAGATTTGAAATAATATCTTGAGGATAATATTGTCATTTTACAATATACAAACAAAGATTTCTTAATATATGTATTTGTGGGCCCATTACATCTAAATTGGGACGGAGGGAGTACTAAACACGTTGCTTATTAATGTTATTGACAGATTCGATAAAGAAACAAAGGCACATGTAATAGGTATTCCAGCCGACAATAGGAACCTGTTGTCGTAACAAATCACAAATTTTGTTAGGCTTTGGATCCAATGGTAAAAATAGTAACAAAACTGGATTTGTGCTGTATTAGAGAGATCCAATAGTAAACAAGAACGGAAGAAGCTAGGAGTGAAAAATGAGCTTTTGCACCATGTAATAGAAGTCCCGTAACAATAAAACATGAATGCGACTCATACCGTTTTTAACATATGTAATGTAAACAAAACATTCTTAATATATTCAATTTATACATTAAGGCCACAAGTGTCTGCAACCATAACGCTAACATCAGAATGTTATCACCGCAACGCGGGATCTTTTGTGTCAATTTTTCTTATGAGACTCAATTACTACTCTTCAATTTATATATTAGATTTAATACCAATACCAACTTAATTTAATTAACAAAATGCATGTAACCAATCACGAAATATGAATAAAAAAAATTAAACACCGCAGCAACACGCGGGCATTCCTACTAGTATATATATATATATATATATATATATATATATATATTATATATATATATACTAACCATTATACTATAGGACCCAACTTGTTGTTCCAACTCTTTCTTACAACGGCAAAATGGGCCTTGAAAGCATTGTTTACAAGTTACAACATTTATATACTCGTTTAACCCTATGATAAACTTACTTGTCCTAAACAAAGCTCAACAATTATATACACTAATAAAAGAGCCATAGGCTCACTTTCTTTCTAGTAGTTTGTGTATCATCCCTTGGTTTGCAAGTGATGCAGTTAAATGCACGCCCAAATGCAAAATTCTCAATCTCCAATGAAACCGTTGTTACTTTCTACCAATTGATTACGTGTCAATAATAAAAAACCGTTGTTTCATGCTTTATAAACATGAAAGTTGTTATTAGGCTTTTTAACACTAAACCCAACTAACAACCAACTTTCAATCTTCGGTCGAGAATCAGTTACCCTGTTCAAAAGGAGGCGGTTGATGGTGACAGGTTGATCTCGGTTTGTAGGTAGTCATTTGGTTGATAAGTTGATTGCAAGAGGGGATGATGTCATTGTTATTGATAATTTTTTTTACCTGGAGAAAAAGATAATGTTATGCATCAATTTAATAACCTGCCGCCACCCTTTGGATTACCGTGGTTTTGACGACGTTGGTGATCAGATGGTTGGGATTAGGACATGCTCCATGGCTAAAAACTGAGAAGTGAGAACTCCGGCGGTTGAGAAGACACGGGAAGTGTTGATTAGTGGGTATACGGGTCCGTGTTTTTTAGTGAGAAACATTGTGGTGATGACACGTGTAATCTATGTGGAGCTTATTTGGAGTCCCTAGTGATGCGCCATGTGGCGCCCGAGCTACTCTTTTATTAGAGAAGGTAGATGTTTGATACATTCTGGGATAGCCCAGTTGGTCATGTGATGAAGAGAGGAGGGCCTGGTCACATGTTCGAATCCTGTAGCACACAAGGCAATAGAGATAAGAGGTTGTGGTTCACTAGTTGATGCAAGTTTAAATCTAAGCTAACCCAGTTTTCATCTGGCTGTTACTCCAGCGAGGAAACTCGTGTGGAGGCAGTACAGTTTCCGGGCGATACGCCGTAGTCTCCACCGTACCAACGTGGACCCGGTTCAAACAACATAGTCTGGACTCGTGGGTGATTAGGGCCTGCCAAGAGGCGGGTGTGATAATCTATGTCACACAATTAAGAAAGTCATTGTTAAAAAAATGGATACGTGAAAGAAGTGACATTGGTTCAAATCTTTTAATACACTTGAATTCAAGTCTCACAAATAGCAAGAAATTTGTCGAAAAAAATGGATATATGAAAGAAGTGACATTGATTTCAAATCAAAACATTGGCTTCAAAATTGTTAACAAACTATATTATACCTGCCTTCCACTTGTAAAGAGTTATTGGTAGAGATAATTAACTTGTTTTATACTTTTTAGTGGACTAACACTGAATCCTATTAATCCACATTTAAGTTTTTAAAGCTGTTTTTATGCATAGAATCAGAAGAATAAACATGATCCAAAACTACAAGTCAAATCTACTCATCGATTAGAAAAAATAAAAAAGAAGCATCATACATCAACTCCGATGAACAAATTACTCTATATATTAATTTGTGAAACATGCTAGGGAATAGTGAATTGATGGCAAATTAGTAATTTGCCAACCTTTTTCGTCTTGTAGTGTATTTTGTTTTATTTTTGGTTTTTTTACACCCCTTGTAATTTAGTGCTTTGTCATTTAACGTGGTTTGTTTTGCGATTTTGCATGGGTTTGGTCTGCTACTTAGCACGGTCTTACGCCTCCATCCTACAGCACTGGTACTCTGGTAGCACCGTTTTACCCCCACCGCCCCGCAACGCGGGGGATCAAGACTATTTGAATAAAAGCAAATTGACTAAAAGAAATTTTCTTTTGTTTGGAGTGTTATTTATGCACCATTATAATCACTTATAACCACTCTTATGAAAGTAATCTTTTGATTTTAATAAAAGTTATTTTCCGTTCATAAAAATTCTAGAGAACTCACCCACATTAACATGAAGACCTAAATGTGAATGCTGTTAAGAAGAGTACAATCATGCCAACCACTAATTATTAGCTTGTAACGTACATATCAATGCTTAAAGAAATTGACCATTGGATTTATACATTAGCAGAGCATTTTATGTCGTTTGGCAAGTTTTGCTGTCGTAGGGCACTCTTCATTAAATCATTAGGATGATTTGGCTATTATCCTTCAAAAATTAGAGACATGTGTGGACGAGAAGAAAGATGGCTCTTGGTTTAGCGGCTAGCATTCTCCCTGACCACATTCTTTTTGTCACTACTTATTTAAAATTTTGAAAAACCAAAGAGAAAGAGGTATACACCCTATAGATATTGATTTTCTTCTAAGTGTTAAAGAGTTGAATCCTTATATATTGTGTACAAAAAAAATTAAATTTAGAAGTATAATTTTAAGTTGTATTAGTAAGTAAGACTGCAAAAAAAAAAAAAATTAGAAGTATAATCGGGTCCACGCTGACGCGAGAGTGGCCGGCCCACAAGCGAGTCGAGGCTGCGCATAAGGGGCACTTAGGCTTCCACCCGGAAAATTTCCCGCCACCTGCCACTTGACAGATATTGTATAGCCATATACTTACCTCACATAAATTATTTACTTATTTGGGTAAAATAAATAAAAATTAAAGGATGTAAAAAACATTATAAAAATTAAAAATTCCAATAAACTATCGGACATAAATGAACTTAAACGAACATGTTATCGAACGTTCACAAACATATACAAATGAACGCGACCTTTGTTTATGTTCGTTCGTTTAACTAAATGAACAATTTTTTTTCGTGTTCGTTCATTTATTAAACGAACAAACACAAACGAACTTCCCGTCGAACGGTTCGTGAATGGTTCGCTAAAAATTCAAATAGTTTGCAGCCCTATTAGTAAGTGGTACTAAAATATATAAGCTCTAAAAAAATGAGAGGATATTGGAACTGGTTTGAGAGCAGTTTTTTATGTAGCCCGTTCCAAGCCAAACCAGTTTCGTTTTAAAACGAATTCGGTTCCACCCTGTTTGATCGGTTTGAAAGACCAGTTTCGGTTCGTAAATCGATTTTTGTGTGCAATTTTTTTTAAAAGTAAGAAAAAAATGGTTTCTGTACATAAAATTCAACTGTTATTGATTTTTCTAATTTCATTAATGTGTATGGATATATATTTATAAGTGTAGAGCCCATTTTGTACAATTTTGTTATATGTAACTTTTTTTTATATAAAATAGTAAAAAAAATATTTATAAAATAGACCAGTTTTCCTAAACCGGTTTGGGATCGAAAGGCAAAAAAACCTGGTTCAGGTTGGGTGGTTTTGCTAAAGCGAGGGACTGATGCAGGACCGTCGGGTCGATATCCAAACTAGTTTTAAATAAAATAAAATGACAATAAATAACAAATTTGATGATCAAGAAAACAAGCTTCTGGGTGGTCATGTCTACACACCCTTTCAAAGAAAATACACACCCCTTCCCTATACACCACGTATAGGGTCATCCGTGGCGTATACGGGGTCTTACGATGACTGCCCCTTGTACTTCAGTTGTCAGACCTATACACCACGTATGACCCTATACGCGCCGTATACGTCTGATGAGAGGGTGTTTTACCATATTAAGATGTATTTAATTATGTGTTTTTATGTGATTTATTGCATGGAACATGGTTACTTTGAGAATGATTGTGATTTGCAGGTGCACGGTGGTGAAAAGCACTAAACGGAGCATATTTGAGGGTTTCGGGACAAGTTAAGAAGGATTGGAAGTCACCCGAGAGCACCAGGGATGAAAACACGAAGAATGGCCAATTTTTACACAGGGGCGCAACCTACTAGCAGACAGGGGCGCAACCTTGCGCTGACAGGCAAATTCTGGCTGTTCTGCGCCCTTTAGGGCGCAACCTACTTCACCAGGGGCGCAAGCTTGCGCCCCTATCTGATTATGGACGCGAGACTTCGGGTTTTGGCCATATTTAAGGGTTCTTTACTCCACAAACGAAGGAGACTTCAACCCTAGCCGTCTTGGACCATTCTAGGACGAATTTTATCATTCCAAAACACATTTTAATCATTCTTTTCATGAATCTATCATCAAAATCATCCATGGAAGCATACATAATCATGATGAGCGGCTAGTTTCTTTATGTAACCACCTCCGGGTGCACGGTTCGTTTGTGAAACCTTTAAACTTGTTTGATTTGGTTCTTGGATTGTTTTTCATTCACTTGAAGAATATTTGTGGGTTTTAATCATTTAAACAATTTATGTGTGTTTTAATTACTTATCTTTTAATCATTCGCATTCGGTTTTCTTGCATCGTGAGCAGTTTGATTATTGGGAGGGTAATTGATACATGTGGGTTGGTAATTGAATTGTACAGGTTATTATTAAAAACTTGTGTTCGGTTATCACTTGATTTAAAATCGTTTAACAAAGCCATGTCTATGTGGTATCCTATCATTTAACCAGGTTTGGGTGAATCATTGAACCGGAAACTCGGAGGGGGTTACTTCTTTATTATTATTGTTTACAACTTTTCAAATCCGTTTTCTTAATTCAAAGCAAAAGCAAAGTAATTAGGTTTTAGTTTAATAGTTAAATTTACAAAACTACTCTTTCCACCAATTCCCTGTGGAGACGACTCAACTTCCATATACTACCATTTTCATTATTTTTGACCGACCCAACGACATCGATCAAAATGGCGCCGTTGCCGGGGAATAGGTGCGCTTAGTGTAGTTTTTTGTTTTTATTGTTTATTTATAAAAATCCTAAAACCTAAAAAAAAAAAAATATTTTTCTAGTTAGTTGATTTAATTTCTTTTTATTTTTGTTCAGTATTACACTTGGTGTGTTAGTTTGTGCAGGCACAGTGACATGCAAAGACACTATGATTAGCTGGGTAGAAGATGACCCATGTGATTGTTGCGGGAGCCCGTATCATGTGTTTCACGATTGTCCAGTGGCCCGTAGGAAGATTGAAGCGTATAAGGAACAACAAGATCGAATCATATTCGGTTTCAAAAATCATGGAGGCTCACCCCTATCATCTTCACATCCTCAGCCACATTCAGCGAACTCCTACGGCTATTATCAGCCAAATGATGTGTATCAAAGGAGTTCATTCAATCAAAGGAAGCTACAATATCAGAACCGTCAGCAGGGGAACCAAAGAAATTATCAAAGAGAAATGCATAATCAAGGCTATCAACAAGGTCCACATTTTGATTATCAGGAAAATTGGAAAGATCAAGGAAAGCATGTGGAAGAATTGGTTGACTCGGTTGCTTCATTTAAAGATACACTTATGGAGTTCATGCAGGAAATACGAAAGGATTACGAGATCCAGGACAAGATGCATATGGAATTGGTAAAGCAAGTTAACCAATTAGCAGAGGAAATCGCATATTTAAAGGCTATGAGAAACAAGACCACACAAAATCCTCCTATTCCTGAAGATATTACAGTAGAACCGGGTATGGTTAATGATGAGGTGGTAGATGAGATTATGGATGTTCCTAACCAAGAAGTTAAAGAAAAGGTCATGGAAATCAATACCATGCCAATTCCTTCGGTCGTTGAAGAGCCACATGAGGACAAGGTTGTGCCTGAGGATAATGGTGTAAAAGAAGTGGGAATGGAACTTGCAAAGCATGAAGCTGGTTATTTAAATCATGTTAAAGACATAACTCAAATTCCCGCGGTTGTGATAGAAGAAGCCATACAAGAGGAAGTTACAAACCTCAAAAAGTATATGACATCTTATGTACAACCACTTGCAGGCATACCATTAAAGATTGGAAAATGTGCAAATGCACCTCCTAAAGAACCAGTGAACCAGGTAACTCTTGCATATTCTAACCACCCTCTTATATTTATTATAAAAACCAAAAAAGTTAGAGATGGTGGTTTGATTGGAAAGAAGAGGAAGGTGAGTTTGGAGGACCTTGGTCAAATTATTGTGAAGAGGCTCTTTAGTGATCCTAAAAACGTGTATATGCTAAGAAAGAAAGTGAAGTCTCGACATGTGAACTACCGAGCATACATTGGAAACTCGGTGGGTAAATGTTCGCTAAGACCACCATGAGGGATATAGAAAGTATGAAGTCCGGCTGAAGACTCATAAACTTAGCGCTCTCGGGAGGCAGCCCGAGGTACGTGTTTTGTTTTATTTTCTTTTATTTGTTTTGTGTGTTTTCGTTGTTTCATAGCTATTGCAGCAACCAAGTGTGGGGAAGTTGTGCGGACATGATAGGTTTTGAGTATTCAATCCGATACACATCAGAGTCGATGCGCATTTGACGGGGGTGAATCAGGTCCATGTGCTCATTCCTTTTCTTTTGTTGTTGCTTGTTTATGAAAGTTGGTGGTGTGAAAAATCTGTTCGTGAAGGGAATGGTTTGTTTTGTTACTTTGGGGTGCTAGTCAGCTCTGGTAGGTAGTGATGGAGGTTGAACATGTTGAGTAGTGACGGACTGAAAACCATACATTGGGGACAATGTATCCCAAGTGTGGGGATGATGGGTGACCCTAGGATAGTCGGGGGAACACTTACATAACTGTGAGAAAAATTGAGAAATTTTTGAAATTTTGAAAGAAAAATATGAATGAAAAAAAAACTCTCGCAAGATGTCACCTTTTTCACTTGATCAGGCACAAAAGCCGTGTTTTCAGTTGCTAATGAGTCCCTTGCCGAGTATGAAAAATGAGACCCTTGATCATGGTCATCCCTTTAAGTTTCATGAGAGTTTTTCTAACAAGCATTTTTATGGAAACTGAAAAGAGATGCCTAACTAGGGGTAACATGCTTTTAGGAATTGCATATGCTACATGTCGGCAACCTATATCCCTACTTTGTGAGAATTTGAGCCTACTAGATTGATAGATATTGATATATATTTTCATTTGTTGAGAGTAGGCCAAATGTTTCCTTGTTGCAGAATTTGTGTGATTTGATACATGCTAAAGTTGTAGGCAAAACATGCACATAGATGAGAAAGGCAAATTAGGAATCCCTTTGTTGTGTTTGAAATCATTTGTTCGTGTTTTGTTGACCCGTTTATCCAAAAATTACCCTTAGTAGCCCATGTTGAGCCTATACCCTTTCATTTGATTAAACCTATAATATTACCCAAATTGACCTGTTTACCTTTGTGTAATGAATTGATGACATCCATTGTGTTTGTGTTTTGTTCAAGTGATTGAGTTATGTTAAGTCGAAAAAAAAAAGAAAAAAAAGAAAAAAAAATATATATATATGAAAAAAGAAAAGAAAGAAAAAGAGTAAATAGAAGTATGTGTTATGGGTCAAATATGCCCAAAGTTGTTTGTTTAGTGGGTTTTTGTGAATAAGGATAGTCATTCAAGCATGTTGAAACCTTTGCGTTTAAACCAATTGTTTAGCCAAATCATTCCTACCTTTACCCTAAGCCCAAAACCCGTAAGAGCTTTCGATGTGTGCATAGTTTACAACTTTTGTGTGATTGTCATACAAACCTATGATAACAGGGTTACATTCTTGGGTTTTGAGCGACTTTTACTAGCACATTACAAGCTAGTCTAGATATAAACCGAGAGGAGCGACCACTGTGAGGGGTGTGTAGTATATGTGTATGATGATAAGCATGTTAGGCTTAGTTAGGCAAGTCTTGATTTTAAAATGTGCAACACTTGCTTGTCAGTCTGTCAATGTCGATTGTGTAAGTCTATGGGATGGGTATGATTCGGGGCCTTGAAGATTAGTAACGGTAAGGGAATTGGAAGCAGCTTGTTAGCAAAGCGAGTAGTGTTTTGTGATGGTTTGATTGGGGACAATCAAAGGTAAGTGTGGGGATGTGATGAGAGGGTGTTTTACCATATTAAGATGTATTTAATTATGTGTTTTTATGTGATTTATTGCATGGAACATGGTTACTTTGAGAATGATTGTGTATATATTTTAGTCTTATATTTTGTAATTTTAATCGGTCTTAGTTATTTAATAATGTACATGTATTTTGTAGGTGTTCGTGAGATATGAGCTTAATACGAAGAACTTTGGTCAAGTCGCGGGCACCCGGTATAAAAGCATGGAGTAGTAGTAGTAGTAGTAGTAATAATAATAATAATAATAATAATAATAATAATAATAATAATAAAAAGAAAAGAAACAAAAACGTGAAGTGGGTTCATATTTCAAAGCCCAAAAGGTTTTGAGGGTATTATTATTTTGGGAGCGACAACAGGAGAGGAATCATTAATTTGGACGGCTCCCATATTGAAGGAGGTCGCACAACAGGAATTAAGTTGGAAGCTCGATCGAACGAAGAAGGCAAACAGAGGAAGAAGCTTTAATGGCCAAGATGCAAGGCTAAATCTTTGTAGCTTCCTCTAGGCGAATGGTTCAATTACGTTTCACACTTTTTCTATTTATTTTCAGTATTGGATTATGTTTTGCTTGTGATGACAAACAACTAAAACATTCTTTGATGCATTAGTTATTAAACAATTGATTTGTGTTTTGAGTCCTTTCTTTACAACTTGTTCGGTTGATGACTACGTCTGATATGGCATGTGACTGATGGGCATTATTAACGCGTGGGAGTTTATGTAACCCCTTATACGCTGTGTATGGCCCTATACACGTCATATAAGGAGTGTGCAATTAATTTAAGGGTGTGTAAATACCATGACCGCTCTTATAACACATGTGGTATGTATGATTAAAGTCCAATACTAAGCTATAAATACTGCATTTTTTTAATATAATACATATGGGATAATTTAAATATGTATTATAATATTAAATTTTATGAGAATACGTAAAGTAGACTGACATCTGAGATGTTGTAAAACACATTCCTTGACATATGTACGACCCGTGTAAGCCTATATGGGTCGTATGTATCAAGAGATGTTTGAATAGTGGAAGCCTTAATAAATAAAGGAAAAATAATGAAATTATAGGCTGACCAAACATATTAGCAAAATAGGCATTGGATTTCTCACTTTCTAAAATATGCAAATCCAAAAGAAACCAATCAGAAATCGCGAAGTAAGCAGAAACGGCTAGTGAGGTGTAAGATTAACAGGTACTTAAAACACTAAAGATATATCAGGTCCACAAATGACCAATCAAATAATTACACGTGTGAATTGTTAGCTTTATTTTATTCAGCTTCTTTAATTAGTCCATCAACTAATTAAAATCGAGCCAACACTTTACATGTGTAATTGTTTATTTGAAGGACCCCTCTTAATCTATGTCGGCTGTAGGTCTGTATGACGAGGTTGGATCTCAGATCCTACTATGTTTGTGTGAAACTAGTGTGTGAAGTGCGGAGTCTAACACACACGAACAACAATCAGATCTAAATGATGAACGAGAAAAAACGAGATCAGTAAACACAAAGTAGCATGACTTCTATTGAGATTTGACATTGGAGTACAAAAAATCCTAGAAAGATGAAAATCGAGAGAGAGTGCTGAGATCAAAAGATCTGACAAAATGAGGGAGAGAGCTAATGAATTACAAGTGATTGAGCGTATTTATACTTAGTTTCAATCACTAGGCCCAACTCTCAACCACACTTCTCAATTTCATAACCCAAAGCCCATCTAGCCCAATCTATTCTATCTATATAATAAATGAGTAACCTCGGGTCGAATGGAGGCCTTAGAGAAGGCCTGTAGGATCCAACTCCCTATATGGAGCTCCGAAAATCTAACTATAAAAACCTTTTTCTTTTATTTTTTTTCATTCTCCACAACATATCTCTCTTATTCTTCAAAACAAATCTTTCAATCTTCCTTCTTCATCTTGTATCATTTATTGATTCTCCACACCCGATTCAAGGTAATCATCGATCCTACTATTCCTAACAAATCTTTCAATCTTCCTTCTTCATCTTGCATCATT
The DNA here is from genome assembly GCA_030844895.1 of Ambrosia x helenae. NCBI lineage: Eukaryota > Viridiplantae > Streptophyta > Magnoliopsida > Asterales > Asteraceae > Ambrosia > Ambrosia x helenae. Next base: position 25,322,999 of record CM061227.1, on the reverse strand, counting down.
AAATTCGGATTTATGTAAATATGAATATTCATACACATCAATCTTTTATTTTGAACATTTTATGTCTACAATTGAATAAGGACTTGCATTAATAATGTTTGAATCGACTAAATTAGTATTGTTTTCAGATGTGTTTGAATATATATCCGTTCGGATGTGTATGAATATCCATATTTTCATAATGACAATTTTCGATTGTTTATCTTTTATTTTCAATTATTTATCTTTTATTTCGATTGTTTATCTTTTATTTTGATTGTTTATCTTTTATTTAGTCTATAAGAAGGATTCCTGAAAATTGTTCTATAGTTTTTTTAAACGGATTTATTCAGTTATTGATACGGATTTATGTAAATCGATCACTTGATCAGTTTTATTCATCTAAATGAAATGGATTTATTGAGTTGTATTCATTTGAACGTTTCGATGATTTGATATTTTTTAAAAAGAGATATTCATTCATTTGTCTATTCGGGACTGTTTAGAATAATTGATTGGAAAACAAAATTTTCGTTTTTGTAAATGTGTTAAGTTAGAATAAATAATGGTCCATGAGATTTGTGATAAAGGGATAATAAAGATCTATCATTCTGCTTTGTTGTTTAACAGTCAACAGTCGATAATTTTTTTTTTAACTGATGAGTATTTCGTAGATGATGAATATTAGGATTCAATTTTGTTATTGTCAACAGGGTTTTTTTAGATATATATTGAATCGGATTTACTATTTGATCGGATTTAGTCATTTTATGTTTTAACATTTGAAAAACAGGATTTGATCCCAAGACACAAATGTTATTATGTCTTATCATAATGGTTCTCAATTCTTCAAGGTTTTGCATGACCCTTCGTCAACGGTTTTGGTATGCTTAATATTATTGACCGAATTTATGTTTAATATGAAATTATGTTTAATCTATTTTTACAAAATTATGTTTAATATTATTTATTGTCATTAATAATAATTGACCGAATTTAATGTCATTCAATCTGAATGATTGTTATTTATTTACATTAATAATAATTGACCGAATTTAATGTTATTTATTACGATTTTTTAATCTCATTAATTTATATTACTATTAACTAGTAGGAAAACCCGCGCGATGCTGCGGGGCTGACGCTTTGCAACATGGTATTTGGTTCGGTTACTTTATCAATCCTCTTGTGATAGACTGTATAGTATTTCTATAATTTTTCTTATTTTTATAATATTTTAAAAAGTTTATTTGACAAGATTCAAATTGCTTTTGACAAGGTGCGAGAGGTCTATCGACCATTAGGCTATAAAAGTTTTCATTGAAAAGGGTATTAAACTTTTCGTTTTCTTGTACTTGTGTCACCTAGATTGTTAATGTTAAAGCAGTCAAAGCTACAATAAAAAAAGATTATATTTTGATCCATAGTTGAACACATGGGACGGTAATGGTATATAATTGTTTTGAGTTGGTTTTTTTTTTTTCTTCTAGATAGGGTATGTAAGTTTATTGTTTACATTTACATTTTACAATTACAAGTGTAACATTTTGACTCTGATGTTAAACCTTAGAAACATATGTTTGGTAAGGGTCTACCATCTCTTTGCAAGTTTAGGAACCTAGGTAGGTTTGAACCTAAATACGTAGTTTTTGTAGATTTATCGGATCTTTGGAAACCAACGGTTTGACATTTTATGAAAATTTATGGAACAAATATATCACTTATATATTAAAAGTTGAAACTTGTTATAATTACCATTAGAACTCATGTGATTAAATTTTAGGACTTAAGGTGGTTTTGAATTTTTTTTTTTTTGACTCAAAATGGAATTTCAGTGTACTAAGAGTATTGAGTAACCTAACTTAGCTGGCTTTTTTTTTTTAAACTTATAAATTGACATCGAAGGTGATGAACTCACATTGAATGATACTAAAGCAAATAGGTAGGTCTAAATGAAAATGAGTATATCCTCAAGATAATTTATCGAAAATTAGGATGTTAAACGTGTGTCCATAATTTGATAAACAAATTTAGTGTATATAAAGAAAAGCAAAAATCTTCAAAATACGAATATGAAAGATATCACAATAGTGACCCTGGACCAATTATTCCAATTAGGGTGTTACAAAACTTTCTTCACTTATAACTTGATGTAATATACACAAACAAAATTTTGGAACTAAATGGATAGTATACAGAGGTGACAGCACAAATCCAAATGATATATTTAGATAGTGCAACTGGTTGTTTTTGGTTGAACCTGAATAAAAAAATGTTTCAAACGTTTTGACCCATGTTCGGACCTTCACTTTATACTTTAACCGTTTGCACCCATTACTTAACCCACCTATTTGGCAACTTCTTATCAAAACGACGAAACAAGATAATGTCTTGGAAAGGCCTCTACTACTTACAGTGTGGATATCCAAAACTGGCTTCAAAATAACCTGCAAAGGTTAAGATTTGAAAGAACATGTTCAATGTACAAACAACAAAAGTTATTGTTACAAAGGCAACTAACTTCATAATCAATATCGTATAAACAACGCCTCAAAAGAGCGAATTTATGGGTTTGTAGTACAACAAATAAATCTGTACGTAAATTAGAAGTAAGTAATCGATAATCCACCTTTAGAGTAATCTTGATATCTAAAGATAAACAAGTAAACGAAGTTACCTTCAAAGAATCAACCATCACACCAAAATTACCAATGTGCTTACGGCATTGGCCTAGACCACTGCAGTTTTAAAAGAAGACACGATTATATATACACCTTATGCATTTGCTAGGATCAGAGGTCTTTGGTCCCTCTACACCTAGAAATATAGAATCCGATCATAACTTTATATGAAATATCAATGTTGTGATTCTATCTTTATATTAATATGCAAACAAATTTAAAAAGAATAGTATTTGTTTGTACCTTTATATGATAATGTTTGTACATTTACTTGGGGGTTTGAATATGGACGGTTACAATCCATAAATACAATGAATTATTTGGGGTTTGAATACGGCAGTTACAAGTTATGAATACAATCAATTATTTGAGGGTTTGAATACGACAGTTACAAGCTATGAAAAGTTTTTATGTAATATCATTATATAAATTCGCAAAATCATAACTTGTAAACATGCACAGGCTATAAAAGTTAAAGTTTTAAAGCCCTTGTGTTTTTTAGAAAACGCCAATCAAATGGTCTGAATTGAAAGATTTAACAATGTCAAATCGTTTTTCAGGAACGCCGATGTTTTTAATGTCATTGATTTGAATGATTCATTATTGAGATTGTAGCAGTTTTAATATTATTTATTAAGAGTTTTAATGTTATTTGTTGACATTAATAAGAATTTTAAATTCTGATTGGACTTTATTGTAATGAATAAGTTTTATTGAGATTTTAGCAGTTTTAATGTTATTTATTAAGAGTTTTAATGTTATTTATTGACATTAATAAGAATTTTTATATTCTGATTGGACTTTATTGGCATAGATGAATGTATATCATATAATGATTACGAAAATTATAATTTTTTTTGAACGGCCAACGAATCAATTCCGAGCACTCTCGGGCACCCTTTAGGCGAATCAGGTACTCGAGAGTACCCGGGCCACCAATTGCCATCAATTCCCGGGAAAACCCGACCACTCATCCGCCCGAAGGCACGACGGTGAAATAGTCGGTAAAACCGGTCGGGATCAAGACTCGAACCCAAGTCAATGGCCGGGTCATCCCTCATTTCCCCTCCACCAATGTCCTCCAAAATGTAGCTAGTGGGAATTGAACCCAAGCCTCCCATAGGAAACTTTAGGCCCTCAACCAACTGGGCTATAAGTGTTGGACAAAATTATAATTTGTTAATTAGCATTTACTTGAAATTCATTTGTAAATAAATGATAAATTCCTCAATCATTCAATTGTATATTAATAAAATAAATTTTGTCAGTAATTAACAATTTCCTAAAATATATACTATATTCAAAATAATTTTCAATCATATTAATAATATTACGTCTTTATTATTTGTTTTCAAATCACGTCAAATCAAACAAATGTTGATTCATATATCTGTTATTGGGTAACATTAAACTTTTTTATGATAATTTACAATCAACCAAAATTCATACGAATTGTATTACGTAACTTTCAATAAATAAAATTTGCATATTTCTGATTGAATAAATAAAATTTCAATAAATTAAATTTGCATACTACAATCTTTATAGAATTTTTTCATTTGACATGGACATGTACTGCGTATATACGCGGGGCTCTAACCTAGTTACGTAAAATCAACTAAAATACTACGACCCTGGAAATCCCAGCTATAAACATTATTGTATCTACACCGGCTAAGATAGACTCGGTTCCTATTGCCGCCGAATAAGATTTAGCCCCCTCTTTTAATAGTCGGTTAAGATAGCCTTTAGCCCTCCGGGTAAATTTGGTAGTAAAAATGCTTATTTTAATGATTCTATTGTATATACATAGAAATTACAAAAATATATCACTACAACTGTTACTCTATTAGTGGTAGTAAAATGGTTGTCTGTCCTCATCTCAACGTGTTGCATGATGTTGTTTGTTTGTTTGAGTCTACCCCTAAGAGAGACAACATATCAATTTTTTATGGACAATATTACCATTTTGTGACTAAAGAAGCATTTTTTACTTTTGATCAAAATCCAAAAATAATCTCCACCGCAGATTACATGGAATGAATGGTTAAGATATAATTTAATGGGTTTTCTTAAGCCCCACTTGTAGTGTATATCGGTGAGAAATCATTGATAGGTGAAACAAGAAGAAACGATTTTATGGAAAGAAAATATTGTTATTACGTGTGAAAGTTATAATTAACTAAATGGCATTAGATATGTTCAGCGAAAATAAATTAAAGACTAAAAGAATAGACGTCCAATAGTCGTATTAATAAGTACATGGATTCGAAGTCCGCTTAAGAAAACAAATGACTTATTTGAGTCAAACCCTGTATTAGTTTTGACTTTAAATCACAAATGGTCAAAATTCAGAAGTGGTCACGTTAGTAATGGATGAATAAACAATAATTATAATACAATATAACTACAAAATAAGGGTCACTGGAGATGCACTAATGCCCTTTTTTTTTTAATATTTTAACAAGGTCGCTAAGTTGAATCAATTCTATTAAATATTATGTTAATAAAAAAAATAGTCACATGATGATGTAAGATTAGATCTTACATTAATATTACTTTTGTAAACAACTATGCTCTAGTGATGTGATTACTAAATGTTTTTTGTAATGGATTTTATTTATAGTAATTTATTTTCTTAAATTGTTGGAAAATTGATATAAGTATTTGGTTCATTTGAGAATCATTGGTCAAATTAAAAAAAAATGAGAGAACCAATCTGGACCACATATTTCTCTAAAGCAATTTTTTTTGCTAAATCGCTCATTTTCCTGCATTTTTTTGCATTTTATACATATATGTATATACGTGTCTATAACAACAAAATTTAGGGGTTGTTTGGTTGATTAAGTGCTGAATCATTAAGTTGGACATTTTAATGTTTAATTTTCTTGTCCTACATTGGTAGGAGAGTCTCATTAAGGTTCAACGTAGTTTAGTGCTTAATGGTTCAGCAACATCCCAAATCCTAATGGTTCAGCCTTAGCCATTCCATTCAGAAGCTGAAACAAACACGCTGAATGCTGAATCATTGAACACTGAATAATTCAGAGCCTCATTAAGAGGCTTACCAAACAGCCCCGTAGTGTTATACATATATGTACATACATGTGCAAATATGTATATGTTTTGTTTGACAATATACACATATGTATAAATGCAATATCTATATATAATAAAAGAAAACTCTTTTGCTGACATGACATTCATTTAGGTCATCATCTCCTTTAGGTATGCCACAAGACACTAGGTATGGTTATTAAAAAAACCAAAAAAAAAAAAAAAAAAAAAAAAAAAACCATTGAGTGACACATGACAATAAATGATGCATTCTTAGTCATTTGACAATTGTCCCCTTACACCTCAAAACATTTTTTTTCCCTCTTATGACCCAAACTCTCTACCCAGTCCAACTCCAACATAACTGCTAACATCAATGAGCTCTAATCCAGGAATATTAGACCATTAATAGTAATGGCAAAGCTTGAGGAGGGCGAGATTCCCCGGAGAAGTCCAACGGCGGTGACTTTCAGGAGGCCATTACATTCTTCATCTCAAATATTCCGGTCGACCTACGGTTGAAGGGAAGAAAGAAGAATACGGTAGATGTGGTCAACTTGTGGATGCATATATTGCAAGAAAAAGAGATAAATTTGGGAATGTTTTTGCATTTGTCAGATTTGCGAATATTAAAAATAATGAAAAAATGGTAAAGGCGCTTAATAGTGTGAGATTCGTTGAGAGGAAAACCTTTGCTAAGGTAGCAAGGTTTGGCAAATATACACACTCGAAGAAGAATCCTAGGAAAGAACAAGCGCCTCAGGTACGTCCGCCTCTGGTCAATGATAAAGGGAGGACATAAGAGTGGAGAACCTATACAGGTAAATGTAGCGACTGGAAGTGGCAGCAGTGCGGTCTCATATCGGGATACACTAAATGGGGTTAAGTATTATCAGGGGAGTGGTGGCAATGTGGTGGGAATTGGAAGGTGTGGAGTCGGAGCTAATTGCTTCATGGATAGGTAAGTCTCTTGTCAGAAAAGCAAATAGTTTTAAGAGTCTTGAGGAAAAGGAGAAAAATCTTGATGGTATTAATGACACGAGAATAGAAATCAGGTACTTAGGAGGCATGCGAGTCCTATAAACATTTTTGTCGCCGGAAAAAGCCAAAACGTTGTTGGCAAAATAGGAATGGTGGTCTAAGTGGTTTGTTGAACTTTTTCGATGGGATGGCCAAAGGATGGGCTTCCAAAGGTTGGCATGGTTGAGAACTATGGGGCTTCCGATTAACTTAAGATGTGTCAAGCATGTTGTGAAGATAGGTGAACGGTTCGGATCGGTTGATTTAGATGCAGATGAAGGTGTCATCGAACCAGATCTAACTAGCGTTTATGTGGTGGTGGTGGTGGTGGTGGATCATGGTAGGAGGATCAGGGAGGAGTGTACGATCAGATGGAAAGGTTCAATGATAACCTATTAGATTTCCGAAGGTGCGACATGCTGGACCCCAGATTTTGTTAGGCATGAAGCGGCGATTGTCGGTATAGAAAATGAAGCTGATTCTAGCAATCGGGATGCCAGCGCCGATGATGTTGTATCTCCGGTGGTGAACGCGTCGGTTGGAGAACAGTCTGCGGATAATAATGTCTCTACAGCACCGATGAACTTTGGTAGTGGTGCGGGGTTTGAACCCGACAGTAGTCTACATGGAGAAGATAAACAGGCGCTTGGGGGTGAGTCAGAAATTATCAAGGTAAGATATTCAAGTTGTGTGGTTAATGAGGGTGGGGTCATCGAGGAGACTAATCTTTACGGGGATACATCAACTGGTGCAGTGGAGAATAATGTGAATTGTGAGGACCAAGAAAATACAGTGGAGAATAATGAAAATTGTGGGGACCAAGAAAATTACAACATGCAGGATATAACGGACCAAAAATTACAACGGGCAGGATACGCGCAATCGATTAGTTATGCTTAGAAGAATGAAACACACACGCCAAATGAGCAATCTAATGAGGCAGGCTTATCAGAGGCTACTAAGAAATGACAGATTTATTTTTTTTGGCTCAATGGGGGGAGTGGGCCAAAATGGCGTGACAATTTCTTGGAAGCGGTTTAGGCGTATGAGAAGCCCAAGTCAAGACAGAAGGAGATGAAGTGGTGTAAGGGGTGGGGAATATTGAGAGTACGGGATACGGGTAGACAATATACGATGTAATAGTTGTATATTCAGGGTGATTTATCGGGTATCTTACATTGTATTAGCTTCTCACTTGTACAATGTATTGTGTATTTTGGGTGATGAATGAAAAGTAATTTGTCGTTCAAAAAAAAAAAAGGTGATGCATTCTTTCCCCTTATTTCCCTTCAAAAGTCTTTTTCTCTCTCATGTTTCCTCACACAATTTTTAAACGTTAATAACTTTTATATACGAGATTTAAAAAAAAAATACACTAAATTAACGAGCGTTTTATTATCTTTCCAATGAGTACCATATTGCTATACAAAAAAACGAAAAAAATGACTTTTTAGTGGGTTTTTGTTCATACATGAAAAAAAACACAATGTGTGCAGGTAATTCATTAATCATGTTTAGACATAGAGACTTCACTCGAGCAATAGGTGCACACGTAGAATTCGAAGTAGGTTTTATGAGTTATTGAGTGTTGATCCTTTACAAAAAAAAAATCTGAAAAAAAACAACATATTCCTTTTAGGGTACACACATTTTATCATTTTGAATTAGATTTGTCTATCCCAAGACGTTCCCGAAATATAAACTAGTACACATGTATAAATGAAAAAACTAATATACTTGTAAGAAAAGCTACGGTTTAGCAAAAAAAAAAAATACAAAAATAGTCCAGAATTGTTATCTAAGTTCTTAATTACCATATGGTTCTCTTAGGATCCCTACCTTGATATCAAAGATACAAAACTATTAAGCCAAAACTTGTTCTTATTATTGAATATGATAAATAACTTACATAAAGTCCATCTATATATAAGCCTAAAATCCTTGGTCACAAAGGAATGATACTACTTATCTAAACAATAGTCTCTATCTAAATAAGAAACTAGGGTAGCAAATGAACCGAACGAACACGAACATGAACAAGACCTTGTTCGTGTTCGTTTGCTAAAAAAATTATATGTTCACGAACAGTTCATGAACACTTACCGAATAAGATTTTCTGTCTGTGTTCGTTTGTTAAGAAAACGCTCGTGTTCGTGTTTATTTGTGTCCGTTTGTTAATTTTGTTCATGAATGCACATGAACACAAATGGACATTAATAAACACAAACAAGTGTTCATGAACGGAAACAAACACAAATGGACATATATTAACTTCTGAATAAGATCGACTTCACGTATATTATGAAATTAACTAGTTCCATCCCAATATAACCTAGTTATACAAACATAGGCTAAGTATCCACAAAAAACCCTCTAAAACGAAGAAACTCGGTAAACTCTAACTTCCCGAGCTTTTTATCATCTGAAAAAATTAGGGTATGTAATATACATGATTTTAAGAGTTTTGAGCCAAAAAAATCAAAAAAGCGCCGAGTGGATATTTTTTAAAAAAATAAATAAGTTTTTTTTGTGTTACGTATGTTACACAAAAACAGACATGTTACATATGTAACACAAAAAACTTAATTATTTTTTTTAAAAATATCCACTCGGCGTTTTTTTGATTTTTTTTGGCCCAAAACTCTTAAAAACATGTATATTACATACCCTAATTTTTTCAGATGATAAAAAGTTCGGGAAGTCAGAGTTTACCGAGTTTCTTCAATTTGAGTGGGTTTTTATTTAATCCTCCCCCTACAAACATAATTATTATTTAACATAATATTGGTAAATATAATAAAGTAATGTCTAAAAAACTAAACTTGTATCTTATACTTAAAGTCTTCATTAATTAATTATTTAAACTTAAACTCTTTATTAATTATTTATTTATTGACTATATTAAAAGTAGGGTTTGTTGATCTCATATAGCCATATACTTACCTCACATAAATTATTTATTTATTTGGGTAAAATAAATAATAATTAAGGAATGTAAAAAAACATTATAAATATTAAAAACTCGATTAAACTATCAAACAAAAACGAACATAAACGAACACGTTACCAAACGTTCATGAACATAAACGAACGAACGTGACCTTTGTTAATGTTTGTTCGTTTAACTAAACGAACAATTTTTTTTTTCGTGTTCGTTCATTTATTAAACGAACGAACATAAACGAACTTTCCACCAAACGGTTCGTGAACTATTCGCTGAAAGTTCAGTTCGTTTGCAGCTCTATAAGAAACCTATTTGATTTATACTAGGATGCAAAAACTATCTCAAAACACCCTTCAACTTTGTAGGCTCACTACAAAAAAAATGTCATTTAGTGACATACAAAAAGTGCCACAAAAAAACAAAAAAGTGCTACTAAAGGGACTTGAAGGAATGTGCGGCACACAAAAAAAGTGTCACTAGAAGTGCTGACGCTAAAGCCTTTTAGTGACACATTTGCATTCTATCACACAAAGTTTTATTGGCTTTTTAGTAACACTTGTTTTTTGCCACAATATAAAAAAAGACTTTTGTGACACATATTTTGTGCCATTAAAAAGTAATCCTATTTACATATTTATACTAGTTTTAATGACATTTTTTTTTGCCACAATATAAAAAAAGACTTTTGTGACACATATTTTGTGTCTTTAAAAAGTAATCCTAATTACATATTTATACTAGTTTTAATGACACTTTTTTTTTGCCACAATATAAAAACTTTTGTGGTACAAATTTTGTGTTGGTAAAAACCATTTCTAGTTATATATATATATATATATGTACTATTTGTAGTGGCACATAATTTTGCCACAAATCAAATGATATACAATATAAAATATAAATAAATGTTCAGTAAAATTGTATATGTAAAAATTACCATAATATACTTCAATAAAAATTCAATCCGAAACATATTGCAAATGTTAGCAAAACATTATGTAATAAATAACATATTCCAAATGCTTGCACGACGAATCTAAACATATTTTAGGAGAAAATTCAACTTTCATAGAACTAAGCTCCAAAATTTCCAATGATATATATCCTGCAATCATAAACCATATAAATAAGTATTAGTATTTATTCAATGAAATCTAAAAGTTCTTTAATATATGAAACTCGTTGTTCCTATTCAAAGGAAAATCCAGTATAAACAAATATGATCGAACAACTAACAATTAGAGAAAAAACCAACATATAATTAATAGGCAGCCATTTATAATTTGTCCAAACACCTAACAAGTATACAAAAAATCAACATATTACCTTAACTGCAATGTCAACAAAAAGAGTTATAGATCAATTGTCCACACGTGTTTCTAACCCTGTAAAATGGAAAGTTTTGGCTAATCAATTTCAAACTAAGAAGCACGCTCGTTTAATATTACGAAATAGTTAAAAGTAAAAAGTTAATAGTAATTACCATTATCATCATGACTTCTTGAAGACGATATTTCGTTAACTGGTAAAGAGTTGTTACGTACCAAAGAACCAATACCAGGGATCTAAAACATATAAATTAAATAAATAATAGTACATAAATATGTAATGGTAAAATAACAAACAATGGTTCATGCATGTAATTACCTGTATGTTCTTATTGCTAAGAATCGAAGATAGGTTTGCATTTGGGATATGTTCTTGGATGATAACAGCCATAGCATTAACAACACTCGTTAGCTGATCAATAGTTTGTGAATCTTTCAAAGATGTACCACTAGTTTTTTCGGCTGGCATCCTTCCCACTAACCGAACATATCCTCTTTTCTCAGGGCCTTTGACTTTTGAGTAGTCATCATTTGTAAAATCTTCTGGATCACCGGGTGTGGTTGTAGACTCATTGGCAATATCTTTTAATGAAGCCTGAACACGTAATAAAATACGTAATCATAAAAAAATTAAACACACCCATGATATATAGGGACATTAAAAATATATTACCACAACATGAGCAGCTTTATCATTAACGATGCTTCCATCTTTACGAGTGCGAGTTGCGATATACATTTCTCCTCGTGTTGGATATACACCATTATTATTCATCGACTATAATTGATGTTTGATGGTTAGTAAGGGAAATAAAAACCCTAAAATATAATAAATGTAAAAAATAGCTAGAATAATACCATTTCATGAGCAAGTCTAGCAAATGACTTTGTCCCACTCACATGCGGCTCCTTCATCTTTGAGCGGCTCATTCTTTTAACATCACATATACTCTATGGTAAATGATAAAATAATACATGATAAGAATTCTTTGATATAATTAGATAATTGTAAATATTGTAAAAGAAATCAAAGTTCCAGATTATTGTTACCTGAAATTCCGGAGTGAACCAACGAGTAACAAGTTCTTTAAATTGAGTTGGATTCAATCTGTCGTCATTCTTAACATGTTGCGCCACGATTTCATCAACAGTAAGGCTTGGATCATAACATGTTTCCTTTAACGAACCTTTCCACGATCTCCATTTTGTTCCCATGCTTTGGAAGATCCAATTTTTAATCTTGTTTGTTTCATTTGGATAAATAACAAATTTTGACTACAAACAAAAATTATATATATTAAGGATACACCTCTTACTTTATCTAGTAGATACATTTTGAAACTTAATAAAGACATATACCTTAACGAGTGAATACATGTCCTCTTTCTTTTGTTTGGGAACCTTTCTCCAGTCAGAATATTCTATGGATACATGATCAGGATTCCTCACAAGCGTCCCAAGGAATTGAACTAGTTCAGTACCTTCATCCCCTACAGGGTTTCCTAATTTGTTGAATGTGACAACTATTTTTTTTTTACTATCCATCTTCCAAGTTTCAGCTTTCTGTGTATAACCTCTAACCTTTTTAGGAGCACCTAAGAAATTAAAAAAAAAGAAAGAAAGAAAACAAGTAGAAAAACAATTTACAAATTATAATACAGTTTGAACATATCTTCTATCATTTTATTTCTTAAACATCATTACAATTTGTCTAAAGTTTTACCTTGTATTTCACTAGCTTGATGACCTTGAGTTTCAAAAACTTGGTGGTCTTCAAAATTGTATTCAACAGGTTCGTCATCAACATGGTTTTCAATACACTCATTGGAGACGGTAGAAGTTATATTTAGCCTCTTGCGCCTACCTATACTACTACCTTTTGAATAAGATGTAGTTGCTTTTCGTTTTTCAGGGCCTTGTAGTTGTTTTTGAACATTGCCTCCATCTTCATGTAATGTATCACCCATATACTCATCATTTTGACCAACATCACCTACTTCCATATCCTCTTTGTTACCTTCTTCAAGCATAAAAGAGTAGATTAATATAAAATGTACTTTTTATTGAACAAAACTTTAAGATTAACAAAATAATACCTTGAGATATTTCATCATCATCATCCTCATCAACAAGAAGCATCCTTCCAATTGCTCCTCTTTTATTACCTTCAATTGTATCACTCATGGTAACTGTTTGTCGTTGTTTATTCGGTTGTGTTTCATTTGAAGTAGATGAAACCTTTTGAGAGACATTTGAAGCAACCACGCGGCGTAACTTCGTGAGATTAGCAACTCTATTCATGGACATTGGTGCAATATATTGTGGACGGTGTTGCTCTACAAAATTTATTTCCCCAGCATGTGTGTTATGATTCACTTTGTTTTTCTTCGTTTTTTGACTTTCTGATAAACTTGTACAAGACCTTACAATGTCTTTAATTCCAAGTTCTTGTAGTTTTTTTTGGTTCTTCTGAATTGTCAACTGTCTAATCTTCTCATATTCATTGCCTTCTACTGCTAAAGTTTTATTTTTCTTGCTTTTGTTTGCCATTGGACCTGATCAAAGTCAAAAAGTAGCAAATTAGGATGGTCAAATTATCTTAGGAGCACCATGAAATGACAACCTTCCATTTTACCCGTATGGTGATTTTCAGTCTCATAGTCGCCATGGTCTTCAACAATGTCTTCAGAAGGCTCATTAAAGTCGGTGGAAGTTATACGTAGTCCCTTGCGCGTACCCATACTCTGTATTAAAAAACATGCAATATAATATCAATATACATCGTAGTTTTTGATAACCGATTTAGTGTGGATATGATAAAGGTAAACAACAGCTTAGTAGTTATGTAAAATTAAATCCTTAGAAAATACACTTAAACGTAAACTATTTTCAGTAATCCAAATAAGCACTTGGTACCATTTAAGTAACAAGGGTATTACAATGTGAAAAACAATAATTTGATCATGAGATTCATACAATGATACAAATAAGCACTTGGTACCATTTAAGTAACAAGGGTACGCGTCAAGCTGTTGTGGCTAGGGGTGACCACCGGTGCTAAAACTCCGTTCGCTCGCGCCTCCACAACGGACGGCCTTACAAGTTCTGGTTTATTTTTTTTCATAATACCAAACATGACTGCACCGTTCAACAGTCTGCTTGATTCTCATAAAGTAACTCCTACATTAAAACCCTAGAAACACCAGCTTTATCACTATCATATTTAATTATTTGATTAAACTATCTAACATCTAATAATCCGTATAGTCATTTACCTAACAAACCATTATAACATTGATTATGGATTCCAAGATATCAGAATACATCAATTACTCTGTGCCCTAATTAGAGGTGCTAACAAAGAAACCATTATATTTCATACGAAAAATATTAAGACACACAAGAGAAATCTAAATGTATGAGATAAGGCAACCGTAAGTAAGAATTACCAGCAATTAGTAGAGGAAACTCTGAGCAAGATTTCAGTGTTGGTAGTCGGTGTTTGTAGCCTGATATTGGAGGCTAAATGTTGATCGATCAGATCTAGGGGTGGAGCCAACTGGTAAATACAAGAGGGTAATTTTAGGGAGGAGAGTTATAATATTAGAGGGCTATGAAGCGGGACCGATGAAAAAAAGTTAAAACTCAACCCGCCTAAAACCTTATTAGTGTTAAGCAAGTATGGCACACAAAAAGTGTCACTAAAAACCTTATTAGTGTCACATAGGCTAAATGCCATTAAAAATGTGTGTCACTAAATTAGTGGCATAAAAATAAATGCCACTAAAGTACGTATCAAACAATTATGGCATACTTAAAGTGTCACTAAAAATCAAAATTAGTGGCATAACATTTAAATGCCACTAAAAGTACGTGTTAAGCAAGTATGGCACACAAAAAGTGTCACTAAAAACCTTATTAGTGTCACATACCCTAAATGCCATTAAAAATGTGTGTCACTAAATGACATTTTTTTTGTAGTGGCTGGCTCTTTTTTTTTTTCCCCAAACCTACACAAGATTAAGTCCTCATTCACCTCTAATCTTGTGACTCCAATGAGTCATTTCATTTAAGCGAATTTTAATCTCGGCAATGCCTTGGTAATAATCCCGCCCTTTGCAAATTCTCACTAACATGTTCCATTTGAATCTGCTCTCTCCCAATACATTCCCTTATGAAGTCATACCGGGTATAGATGTGCTTACTTTTCCTGAAAAACACTGGATTCTTCATTAACCCAATTGTAGACGAGTTATCAACTTTGAGTGTCACTTTTTCTTCCTTCTCACCCATTACTTCCGATATCAGTCCTGTAAGCCATAGTGCTTGACAAGCTACCTCTGTAACTGTCATGAACTCCGCTTTGAAAGATGATAATGCCCTCATCCCTTGCTTTTGAGAAACCCCAGTAATAGGTGCATTCTATATAATAACAAATCAAACTGTTAACAGTACTAATCCATGTGCCTTTCGTTCATAGGATCATTATATTGTTTTATTATATTTAGTTGTTTGAAGTTTTGATTTTACTAATAATACACTATTGTTATTTTCGTCTTTTTACTGATACCTTTTTCTGCAATGTATTATTATTATTAAAATCAATTTATTATTTAACTTACCATTCCAATCCAAAGCGGTATTGGTCGAATAACATTGGTATCGTTACTAATGTTCGTTTTTATGGTTAACCGCGAGTTAATATATGTTCTCTTGGGTGTATCTCTTTCAATTCCTATTTCGAGTGTCGGTATTGTATCGAAACAAATCAATGCAGGCCAAACTCTCGTTGCGTAGCGCGGGTAACCCACTAGTTGTTATAACAGAACACTATCCTAGTTGTGCCCTTTCCATCACCCATATCAATTTGTAGCTACTAATACTAAACCCATACAAAGTTCGACATCCACCTCTTGGGTATAAAATGCCAAGATCAAGACTTCCTTTTACATACCGTAAGACTTGTTTTACAGCTTGCTCGTGATTTTTAGTTGGCTTTTTCATGAATCAGCTCACAAACCCAACCGAAAAACTGATATCCGGTTGAGTATGCGTCAGGTACCAAAGACTTCATACAATTCTTCTGTATTTGGTAGCATCCACCTCGATTCCTTCATCGGCTTTGGACGGCTTTAAACCGGGATCTAACGGGAATTGTGTTGAGTTACACTCCGACATTCCAAATTGCTTTAGTACCTTTGTAGCATAACCCATTTGCTTAAGTTAAATTCCTTTGGCGCTTTGATGTACTTCTATGCCAATATAGTAGTGTAGTTTTCCAAGATCACTCATTTCAAACTTAGCCTCCATTTGCCTCTTGAATGACTTTATTTCTTTTACGGAAGCTCCGGTAATGATTAAGTCATCCACAAGAGTACCTACAATTAAAAGTTGTTGACTAACACTCTTTTGGTTCATAGCTTGCTCCCTTTTACACCTTGAGAATCTAAGTTCCCTTAGTGCCAAATCGAGTTTTGTGTTCCACGCTCTTGGTGCTTGTCGTAAACCTTATAACGCCTTTATCAGTTTGTATACACATTGCTCTTGGCCCTTTTTAACGAAACCTTCAAGTTGAATGACGTACATTTCTTCCTTTAGCTCATCGTGCAAAACTTCCGATTTCACGTCCACTTTATGAACCTCCCACTCGTAGCTTGCGTCTAGTGCCAGTAAAATTCTTACCGTTTTGATTCTTGCAACAGGAGCAAAAACCTCTTCGTAGTCAATCCCGTAAACATATCCTTTTACCACAATTCGGGCCTTATACTTCGAAACTCTTCCTTATGCATCCTTTTTCACTTTAAAGATCCACTTTACTCCTATTTATTTGGCTTTGGGTGGTGGTTCGACAAGCTTCCTTGTGTTTTTCTTTTTGATTGATAAGATTTCTTCCACCATATCAATTTTCCAGTGGTCTTCTTTGACTGCTTCTTGAAAAACAATCGGCTCATCATCAACTTAAGAGAGCAATTATTGATCATCTACGGTTAACTAGTATGTCAACTTTGGTACCTTTTCAACTTCAAAATCAGCAAACCGTCTAGGAAGTACTGAGTTTCGAGTTGATCTTCGTGGCTGTGAGGCTTCACCGAAATTTTCTTGGACCTTTGGGTCTTGTCCGTGGCTTGTTGGGCCTGACCCAAACACTTCAGATCCATTGAGGTTGTGGACTGTAGTGTTAGGCTTGACCGTAGCAACCGGTCCAATTGTTGTTGCCTGAAATGGATCATTGGGCTCGTTACCATGTCCGGCCTGTCTGACTCGCTGATATTTAGCCCATCTGTTTCAATAAAAAACTCGGTCCATGCTTGGTCTGATGTCTCGAAGCTAGCCAGGAATGTACTCCAATCGAACTCTTCCGTTTCTTTAAATTTGATGTCTCCATGTCGAGCTATGTGCACTCGTCCTTTAAGCGGCTCAATCATCTGGTGTGTGTTCGATCAACGTTTCAGGTTGTGAACCCAAGTAAACCATCAATGTGCCTCTATCATCCAACTTTTTTAGTCTGGTTGTTAAGTTCTTCACAAAACCTATACAATCGAATACTCTAATGTATGAAAAATCTGGCTTCCTTTTCTTGAGTTTTTCATATGGAGTTAATCCCTTTAACGCCTTAGTTAAAGACCGGTTTAACAAGTAAACCGAATGTATGATTGCTTCTCCCCAAAAAATTTGTGGTACGAACATTTCCTTTTGTTGGATCAGTATGCTCTTTGTTTAAGTAAGAACTTGCTATCTTTGACACTTAAGTGTTTAGCAAGCTCTTATATATCAGATTGTAAGCACAGCGGAATGTATAAGTTAAAGCAACACTTTTTATACTTAAGAGGAGTTATTACTCCCCCTTGATGATTGAAACTAATAATGACAAGTATTTATTATGAATCTAAGCAGTAAATGAGAATTAAATACTTAGACAGATTCACAATAAATACTGAAATGGAATAGAACAGTGAAAGTGTTTGAAGGATTTTTCTATTAAAATCAATGTCTAAAATAGAAGGTTGAAGCCTCCTATTTATAGACGTTTACATACATGTAACTTGCCCATAAAGCAAGTATACAAATATCAGAAACAAGTTGCACAAGTTGCAACATTGAAACAAACAATTACAACTAAAAGTAATAATAAACAATAAACTACTGATACAAAAGGCGGTGGTAAATATCTGATGCTAAGTGCTGATGAATGACAAACTACTGATGAGTAGTTTGTCTTCAGTACTTCTGAAGTGAACTTGTCTGGTTTGGACTTCAGAACTTCTGATGAAGTTTCTTCTTCAGCACTTCTCATATCTTCTCTTCAGCAGTTTCTTGTCTTCTCTTCAGTACTTCTATACTTAGCCAAAATGACAGAAGTGAATTAGACTAAAGTTTCCAAAAGTGGTTTCACCAATCCTCTTTGTCCTAACAATCTCCCCCTGGATTGATGAACCCAAAACCTTACTAATTCCTTATGATCTTCTTCTGTCTTGAACAATCTTCCATATTTCTTTGAACATGGTGTTCTTGAGCTGGTTTAACTGTCCATCAGATAGAGATCCTTTCTATGGTTCTAGATGTTGAATTGTGAGCAGGTCTTGTGTTGACAGTTTCTTTAGATCACTGATCTTCTTGTAAGCCCTGCTTGAAAGGTCTCTTCTGGTCAATAATACTGTGTTGTTAGCAGTAAGTGACCATCTGATGATAGGCACCTTTGACTTGTCAAAGTCAGAGGTATAGGGAACCAGACTTGTCCCTTGGGTTGATGAACCTGAGTGTTGGATGCTTTCTTCTTCAGTAAGTGATGTGCTATGTATGGTCTAAAAATATAAACTAACCTAGACACCTAGTAATATAAAACAGACTCAACTAAACTAGACCACACGACAGGCAAGTGTACCTATCAATGCAGTACAGACTAAGTAAGTCCGAGTATCGAACCCACAGGACACAACTAGAAAACGAAACTAGACTCGACTAAGACTTAAAATAAATGGTTTAAAAGTTGATTTTTGGTTTTTAATAATTAAATAAAATAAATAAATAAGGATAAATAGACAGCACGGATAAATGAGGAAAATATCAGGATAGGAAGGCAACTACCTAGGCCAAGAATCCTACATGCAAACTCACAACTCTCGGTAATGGAAAACTGAATGGCTACCAGATTCTAAAGATAACTTAAGAAGCCCTAAGACATGCTAGATCTCCTCCCGGTCTCACTAACACACCCCAAAGAATCTTAAAGAATAAAACACTGGTTATCTAGCTCGGATCACCTCCCGGTCTCACCTAACTAAGAATGTAAAGGTACTCTAATGACTCGATCACCTTCCGGTCTCTCTAATCACAATACACCCTAAGATGTAAAGGAGTAATTTAATTGGGTTAACTATGACTTGGAATTGCAAGAAACTTAAGACAACTAGGATAGGATTACCTCCCGGTCTCACCCAACACCTAGCACCTAAAGCTCTAGACAACCCAACATTCCATCACCTCCCGGTCTCAAGAATGGAAGAATACTAAAGTCCTCTAAATTCTCTTATCAAGTTCCTATGGCTTTTGGTACCAAAACCATAAACTAAGCTACAAGCACTAAGCAGGTAACCCTAATAAACATCCAAACATGAAAGACATTCACTAAGACGTTTATGGAACTCTCAAAAATAATAAATTAGACTTAAGTATGCACACACATCATAATAAACACCAACCAAATCGTTACCAAAACATTAACCATTCAAAAATAATCCATAAACCGAAAGTTATAAAATTAGCATGCATTCATCATATAACCTAGGTAGTGGTTCAAGATTTAGCTACTCATAGTAATAAAAAACAATAAAAACAAAGGTTCAACATAAAAATTAATCATGGTCTCCATATTTATGAACACAAAGTAAATAAATATAAAAACTAAAATTTTTAGTGATCGAACCCGTAGCTCTAGTCTTGACCCGAGCCTTCCTGGCCTTCAATCAACCCCTACCCTTTGAATAAAGCTGCTGCTGGTTCGATGCCCTCTTGAATGAATTTGACGGCTGCTACTGAATTGTTTCAATCGTAGATAATGATCTCCATCCCTCAAGTGATGTGCCGTCTTTTTATAATATCCATAAACCCTCTTTTTTTTAACTTCATCAAATTGCAATTGACTTAGGGCCACAAGCCCAAGTCAACCCACACTTTTTTTCTTTAATAACTATTACTATTATTATTATTATTATTATTATTATTATTATTATTATTATTATTATTATTATTATTAATATTATTATTATTAGTAGTAGTATACTTCATGCTCTCATGTGGTGTTTTTGGCTCGACTAAAGTTACTCGTTCAGGCTTCAATGTCCATGACCACCTGCTCTCAAGTGTTCGCGTCTCGATTAAAATTCTTCGTTTAACGCTCTTTTTCCACGAACACCTATAAAATAATAAAATATATAAATACATACTAAAACCACACGAAACTAATAAAAACATGATCAAATAATATACAAAATACATAGGAAAAGAGATGTGTTTTGCAACACATCAAACATCCCCACACTTAAACCTTTTTCGTCCCCGAAAAAGACTGCAATGGAATAATAATTAGGACTCTCGGTGTCAAAAACTTTTAGGTTTTTTTAATTAAGATCTAATCGCGCATCTACCAAAACTGTCGGTATTGTTGTCCACCTAAACCCAACCACCAGCTAATCAGGCCCCAATCCTGTAAAGCAATTAAGTTCATATTATTACAATCAATCTATGGGTCTCACACTCAAGATATCCAGTTTCACCTAATCCCACCTCAAGCTTTCAAGGCAAAGGTTAAACCATATAGATTTACCAACCACTGCAAACTAAACTCCCTAATGTATTATAAATTAAATTTATGATGGATGATGAATGAAGTGTATGAGCTTAGACACATTTGTTTTTTTTTTTTTCATACCTAACCTAGAGGTTGTCTCAATCAGAGTAACTATCCCCAAGAGCGACAGCATAAGCTTCGGTATTTATTTATTTTTTTCAACTTGACCTCGAGGGAATTTCGATCAGAGGCTTCATTTTTTTTTTTTTGTCTAGCTCAATTGATGGACATGTGGATTTTTTTTTTTTTTTTTTGCGCCACTTTTCACCGGATTTATTCTCATAAAAAGAATCAAGTGTGCCATTTAATTAATAATACATATGGGCTTTCAACCTACAGTGGTACCTCTAATTACTATCAGCGGTTTCAGTTCTACCGTTTCTCCTAAGATGAGAACCCACAAGATTTCATGATTTATTAAGGTATATTAAGAACAATCCTAGGACCTTTCAAAGCTAGCTGGGCCTACCGACACATCTTAAGCAAACACGCTTTCAATCTATTTATATTCTCATATATATAATATTTTGAAAACCAAAAATCCCAATTTTACTATCATTTTCCATATAAAATGCACAAAAAATCAGGGACATTTTTCAATTTTTCAATTTTTTTTTTGGATTTTTAAAATTTATGACTCAAACTACCTAAAAATAAAACGAAGTTCCATCCCCACACTTGAACGACACATTGTCCTCAATGTGAGAGTGGAATAAAATAAAGTAGAAATAAAAAAAAATACAACAAAAAGGAACAGACTCCCCTGGATATAAGCGATGTAGCTGCAAGCACTCTGAGGTTGTCCTTCCAAACCCGGCCGTATAGCATTTCATTCGCGGCCTTTGACTCAAACCTGACAAATAAAAACTACGAAGAAAATATATAAAAACAAATGGTTGCCTTAAATGATTGTTGGGTCGTCCCCACCCGAATGGAGATTGAGTACGGGTGGCTAGATCCAAACCTGCAATAAAATATATTAGACAAACCAATGACTCAAAACTGACTCTCTCCATCATCCCCACACTTGAAGGGAAGATATCCGCAAAGTGGGTTAAGAGAAAACTGACTCAAAATAAAATAAAAGACTCTAAAAAAAATTACAGACTCAACCGACTCAATATACAAAAATGTAGGAAACGTACTTGAAAGGCAAGACGGTGGAATGTGGTGGATGATGATAAAACATGTGATGAAATGGTGGTGAACAGTGGTGGAAAAAAAACAGGGTAAAAAAAATATTTTTTTTTTCTAATCAACTCACACAACGTGAAGGACACTGGTAATCTCAACGCGCGTCGCGAGTGAATAAAGTATAACTTTCCGGGGTAATTGTTGTTCGTGTATAGCGAACAGGTCAGCCCAGGCTCATCGCATGACGCGAAGAACCGTTTTTCACAAAAAGTTAATAAAATTTAATGTTTAGAAAAAAAAAATTTCTTATTACCCAAACCTCTACCAAAAATCCCAATTATAAAATATATAATTAACTACATGGGATTCGTTCATGGTGTAATTTTCTTGCCTAAGCAAACACGAAAACCTGCAAAAAGACTCAAAAACAAAAACAATAACAAAATACAAAGAAAATTCAAACATATTACAAACTCTACAACTGGGTTTTCATGCAGTTTCAATCAGGTGGCTTATATTTTATCCATCCCATATCCAACGCGTTTAATTCTTTTCTTTCACCGTTCATCAAGAAACGATTGGTGAATTTAAAAATACGTTTGAGAAACTCATACGCGTTGGGCCACCTATCCCTGCACTTACCTGGACCAAAACGGATGTTTAGCGTGTACTGTTGGCCCATGTAATCACTAGCCTTATCCCGTGTGTGGTCTGCTACAGTCTTTCTTCCTGCCATCACTGCATACAAACACTAAAAAAAACACGATCACGGGCACCAGATATATAAAGAAAACAAAAATAAAATAAAACACACAAAAACAAAAGGACACACAAGCCAAAAGAAAATAAAAGCCTACGACTCTCTATACACACTAAAAACCAAAAAGACTCAAATAAGACCAATTAATCAGTGAAGTCCTAATCAAAGCTAATTTTGCAATCGCCAAGTGTCCCGGCAACGGCGCCAAAAACTTGATGTGCTATGTATGGTCTAAAAATATAAACTAACCTAGACACCTAGTAATATAAAACAGACTCAACTAAACTAGACCACACGACAGGCAAGTGTACCTATCAATGCAGTACAGACTAAGTAAGTCCGAGTATCGAACCCACAGGACACAACTAGAAAACGAAACTAGACTCGACTAAGACTTAAAATAAATGGTTTAAAAGTTGATTTTTGGTTTTTAATAATTAAATAAAATAAATAAATAAGGATAAATAGACAGCACGGATAAATGAGGAAAATATCAGGATAGGAAGGCAACTACCTAGGCCAAGAATCCTACATGCAAACTCACAACTCTCGGTAATGGAAAACTGAATGGCTACCAGATTCTAAAGATAACTTAAGAAGCCCTAAGACATGCTAGATCTCCTCCCGGTCTCACTAACACACCCCAAAGAATCTTAAAGAATAAAACACTGGTTATCTAGCTCGGATCACCTCCCGGTCTCACCTAACTAAGAATGTAAAGGTACTCTAATGACTCGATCACCTTCCGGTCTCTCTAATCACAATACACCCTAAGATGTAAAGGAGTAATTTAATTGGGTTAACTATGACTTGGAATTGCAAGAAACTTAAGACAACTAGGATAGGATTACCTCCCGGTCTCACCCAACACCTAGCACCTAAAGCTCTAGACAACCCAACATTCCATCACCTCCCGGTCTCAAGAATGGAAGAATACTAAAGTCCTCTAAATTCTCTTATCAAGTTCCTATGGCTTTTGGTACCAAAACCATAAACTAAGCTACAAGCACTAAGCAGGTAACCCTAATAAACATCCAAACATGAAAGACATTCACTAAGACGTTTATGGAACTCTCAAAAATAATAAATTAGACTTAAGTATGCACACACATCATAATAAACACCAACCAAATCGTTACCAAAACATTAACCATTCAAAAATAATCCATAAACCGAAAGTTATAAAATTAGCATGCATTCATCATATAACCTAGGTAGTGGTTCAAGATTTAGCTACTCATAGTAATAAAAAACAATAAAAACAAAGGTTCAACATAAAAATTAATCATGGTCTCCATATTTATGAACACAAAGTAAATAAATATAAAAACTAAAATTTTTAGTGATCGAACCCGTAGCTCTAGTCTTGACCCGAGCCTTCCTGGCCTTCAATCAACCCCTACCCTTTGAATAAAGCTGCTGCTGGTTCGATGCCCTCTTGAATGAATTTGACGGCTGCTACTGAATTGTTTCAATCGTAGATAATGATCTCCATCCCTCAAGTGATGTGCCGTCTTTTTATAATATCCATAAACCCTCTTTTTTTTAACTTCATCAAATTGCAATTGACTTAGGGCCACAAGCCCAAGTCAACCCACACTTTTTTTCTTTAATAACTATTACTATTACTATTATTATTATTATTATTATTATTATTATTATTATTATTATTATTATTATTATTATTATTATTAATATTATTATTATTAGTAGTAGTATACTTCATGCTCTCATGTGGTGTTTTTGGCTCGACTAAAGTTACTCGTTCAGGCTTCAATGTCCATGACCACCTGCTCTCAAGTGTTCGCGTCTCGATTAAAATTCTTCGTTTAACGCTCTTTTTCCACGAACACCTATAAAATAATAAAATATATAAATACATACTAAAACCACACGAAACTAATAAAAACATGATCAAATAATATACAAAATACATAGGAAAAGAGATGTGTTTTGCAACACATCAGTAAGCCTCAGGTGGGAGTCTCTTCCTTGTTGTTGTTGTTGTTGTTGTTGTTGTTGTTGTTGTTGCATATCAGGCATCTGAATAGTTGGGAGATGGTGTTCAGTCACTACCTTGGTATGCATCTTTTCTTTGATAGTCTTTTGGATTTGGTAGGCAAAAGTGGAAGGATCCCTGAATTGTGTTAACAGAGGTTTCTCCTCAATGTCAAAATCTGAATGAACTATTGAACTTCCTTCAAGTAGTACCATTTTGAAATCAGTTTTGACATTGTCCTCTGCTTTCTTTCTTTGAGTAGCAGGCCTTCTTGTTGACATACCAGAAGTTCTAACTACTGATCTTGAAGGATCAGCAGTTTGAAACTTCTCTGGATTTGCAGCCTTGGCAGCCTTGTATTTTCGATAAGTATCCATCAGTCTTTCTTCTTTCCATCTGGATACCGAGGCTTTTGAACCATAGCCATCTGCTACTAATTCATTTATCATTTGGGCTCTCTTGGCCTTTCCTTCTTTACTTGTGGCCAGTTTGTCTGCAATCAGTTGTGCCCTTCTTGTCAGCTCTTGCATAGAGAGTCCCTTGAGTGTGTAGGCTTTAGTCTTGTTGTTCTTTGTGATGTAAGACATCAGTTGTTGTCTTTTGTCTTCTTCAGCAACATAATCAATTTCAGCCTGTCTTTCCAGTTCAGCTTGATAAGCCTGGAGCTTCTCTTCAAACTCTAAATCATCCCTTTGTTCCAGACTTTTCCAAATCTTGTCTTCCTTGGCTTTTTGTTGAACTGCCTTTAACCTCTGCTCAAGAAGTTCAGTAGATTGAGAGATTGGAGCAGGGGTTAGGACAGTCATGGTAGTGGTTGTTGTAGGCCTTGGAGGAGCAGAAGTTGGTTTGATTTGTTCAGTGGATCTGGAAGGTTTAGTTTGTTGAGGTTTGGAAGTGTTAACCTCTGATGGGTTGACAACTGCTGATGGTTTGTCAACTACTGAAGGATTGTCTTCAGTACTTTCTGATTCTTCATCAGAACTTTGGCCATCAGAGGTTTCTTCATTATGTCCTTGGGATTCATCAGATTTTTCAGCATCTTCTATCTCTTGAATAGAGACACCAAACTGTTTGGCCAGTTTTTCCTTTCTGGCTTGATTCTTCTGATCTCTTTCAAGGATGGCCACTCTTGCCCTTATCCTGGCTTCGAATGACTCCTTAGGTTCCCTAATTTTCTCCCCCTTTTTGGATTCATCAAGTTTAGAGGTTGAGGGTTGGGAGAATTGACCTTGAAGATGAGCAATCTGTTTGCTGTTGAATTCAATCTTGTTGGACAGATCATTCATCTTTGTCTTGATCACTCCAAATTGGTTTTTGATTGACAGCTCCAAGTTAGCTGTGTATGTTTGGAAGTGATTCCCTCTTCTTGAGAGTACCCTTGAACTGGAGCAAAGGTTTCATCATAGTCAATTCCCTCTTCTTGAGAGTACCCTTGAACTACCAGTCTTGCCTTGTTCTTGATTATCATACCAGCTTCATCTTGCTTGTTCCTGAAAACCCATCTTGTGCCAATTGGTTGCTTATTTGGAGGTAAGGGACAGATTTCCCAGACCTGTTGCTTGTTGAACTGGAGCAGTTCATCTTGCATAGCTTGCACCCAATTATTGTTTTTGAGGGCTTCCTGGTACTTCTTTGGTTCCAACTGTGAGATAAAGGCTGAAAATAGGCAAAAGTTGGAGAGCTGGTTTCTGGTAAGAACACCTGAAGCTATATCACCCATGATTTGATCAAGTGGATGATCTCTGTGTTCAATCAGTTGTTGTAAACCACTGATAGGTGTAGGTGGCTCATGTTCTTCAAACAAACTACTGAGGTCTATAATATCTGGTTCAGATGTTCTTTGATCTTCAGTAGTTGGATCTACTGAACCAGAAGTTTGAGTTTGTTCCTCAGTACTTGTTTGATCAGAAGTTTGGGGAACTTCTGATGTTTTTGAAGTTGACTTGATAACTGTTTGAGGAGTCCATGGTGTGGGATCCTCATCATCAAACCTTTTGTCACCATAATAGGTAGGTTTTGATGAAGTAACAGCCTTCTCAGGTCCAAAGTGGAAGTTGTCAAGGTCAAAAAGTTCAGCAGGATGTGCTGGAATAAGAGTGTGTTTTGACTCATTGAACTTGACATTCAATGTTTCTTCTACTATCTTGGTGTGAGAATTAAAAACCTTGTAGGCTTTTCTAGTTGAAGAGTAACCAAGAAAGTAACCTGAGTCAACTTTGGCAGCAAACTTTGAAATAGATTCCTTGATGTTCAAGATGAAACATTGACACCCAAAAGCCCTGAAAAAGGAGATAAGGGGCTTCATGCCATGAAGAACTTCATAGGCAGTCTTGGAATGTCTCTTGACCACAAGAACTCTATTCTGAACATAACATGATGTGTTAACTGCTTCTGCCCAAAAGTACAAGGGTAGTCCAGAATCAGCTAACATTGTTCTTGCTCCCTCTATTAAGGTTCTGTTCTTCTTTTCGACTACACCATTTTGTTCAGGAGTTCTGGGAACACTGTATTGTCTAATAATCCCTTTAGACAAACAGAATTCATCCAGAGTTTTGTTCCTGAATTCTGTCCCATTATCACTTCTAATGGTTTTGACAGGTAGAGAATATTGTTTCTCCACTTGTAGAATGAAGAACTTGATGATTTCAGCAGCCTCATCCTTGGAGAATAAGAAGAATACCCATGTGAATCTTGAGTAGTCATCAATGATGACTAAGCAGTACGTTTTCTCTCTAAATCACACTTCATCTGAGTGTATTTTCTTTCTAAATCATTGGCTTTTCCTTGTAAGTGCACATTTGTCTCTCTTATGAGAGTAAAAGATTCTTTGCAAGAATTTGAGCAAAGTTTTGTCAAAGACTCTTTTGATACCTGTGACAATGCAGATTTTGAAGTACAGCCTTCAAATGCCATTAAGGCAAAGTTCTTTCTGCCATTGTCTGGTTCTCCCCAGTTGATGTCAAACATCTTGTTGTCTGCATCAGGATTGCACTCTGTGGTGTCAAAAGGAAGACTGCTCCAGTCAACATACCCTGAGGTGAAAAGACTTTGTTGAGAGGGTTGTTGAGGCTGTGGAGGTTGTTGAGCAGCTGGAAAGGGAGGGATTGATTGTTGGCTCTGCATCTGTTGAGCAGGCATTTGAACATATTGTACTTGTGGCATGTATTGCTGTTGAGGAGCTTGTGCCTGTACAAAATGAGCACTCCCTTGAGTTCCATTATTCCTATTATAATTGGGGTTAAAGTTATTTCCAGATTGTGATTGGTTAAAGCTAGAGTTTCTACACTCTCTAGCAAAGTGTCCCAACTTCTGACACTTGTGACATCTCAGTTTAGATTTGTCAAAACCAATTTTTGTATTACTGGTCAATCCTGGAAATTTCCTTCCTGACCTTTTATAAAACTTGTTAGTTTTAATGCTTAGCATGGCCAGTTGGTGTAAAATGTCCATTTCTTCTAAGTCATCACTGCTAAAGTTTTTCAAATCATCCATGATAAAACATAGATTATCAGCAGTTTGACTTTGGTCATCATTGTCATAACCTGGGAAAGATCTTTCTGATGAGATCCCAGTTGTTATGTCAATGTTGTCATAAGATCCATAGGAACAAGTTGGTGAGTCTTGTCCCAAAAGTGCTGTACTACCTGGTAGGTAGTCATCAGCAGTTTTACCAGATGATTGCAATTTCTTCTTTTGATCAATTTCTCTCTCAAAAGTAAGTAATCTCCCATGGAGTTTTGTAAGAGAGAGGGAGCTAAAATCTGGTGAGGATCTTAAAACGATGGAGTATGTTTCCCATTTGTCTGGTAAAGACCTTAAAAATCTATGTAGCATAGATACTGTTGTATAGGTCTGACCATTTAACTTTAGCTCAGATATTAATGAGGAGAATCTTTCAAATTGTTGAGTTAAAGTTTCCCCATTAATATGAGCAAATGTCTCATATTATTGAGCTAAAATCTCTCTGGTGTTGGCAATCACCTCTTCAGTTCCTCCAAACTGTTCTTTAAGACAATCCCAGAGTTCTTTGGCACTTTCACAATGTAAAAGGCCAGAGTATATCTCATTTGGGAGAGCCATTGCCAACATAGAGAATGCTTTTGCATCTAGCTCAAGTTTTAGGAAATCATCATCTGTATAGTCTTTTGGTTCTTTAGGAACCTCAACTTTAGTTTCAAGATTTATGTTTACTGGTTTGTGAGGACCATATATCACAGATCTCTAACAACCTGTGTTGGTCTGTGACAAGGTATGTGCCATTCTCTTTTGCCATATGTTGTATTCATTTCTTACAAGCATGGCAGGTTTAGTAGCAGAACCAGTATTATGTGGATCCATTTTAAAGAGTATTGATTTGTCAGATGACTCTTTTAAATGATGGATGTTGATAAAAAGTGAACTTTTGATCTTTTATTGAGTATCAATAAGAGCTTTGTGTCTGATTCTCAATTTGATAGATTGATATGTGATCGGATAAACCAATGCTCTGATACCAATTGTTGGATCAGTATGCTCTTTGTTTAAGTAAGAACTTGTTATCTTTGACACTTAAGTGTTTAGCAAGCTCTTGTATATCAGATTGTAAGCACAGCGGAATGTATAAGTTAAAGCAACACTTTTTATACTTAAGAGGAGTTATTACTCCCCCTTGATGATTGAAACTAATAATGACAAGTATTTATTATGAATCTAAGCAGTAAATGAGAATTAGATACTTAGACAGATTCACAATAAATACTGAAATGGAATAGAACAGTGAAAGTGTTTGAAGGATTTTTCTATTAAAATCAATGTCTAAAATAGAAGGTTGAAGCCTCCTATTTATAGACGTTTACATACATGTAACTTGCCCATAAAGCAAGTATACAAATATCAGAAACAAGTTGCACAAGTTGCAACATTGAAACAAACAATTACAACTAAAAGTAATAATAAACAATAAACTACTGATACAAAAGGCGGTGGTAAATATCTGATGCTAAGTGCTGATGAATGACAAACTACTGATGAGTAGTTTGTCTTCAGTACTTCTGAAGTGAACTTGTCTGGTTTGGACTTCAGAACTTCTGATGAAGTTTCTTCTTCAGCACTTCTCATATCTTCTCTTCAGCAGTTTCTTGTCTTCTCTTCAGTACTTCTATACTTAGCCAAAATGACAGAAGTGAATTAGACTAAGGTTTCCAAAAGTGGTTTCACCAATCCTCTTTGTCCTAACACCTTTAGAATACTTCGAGTGGTTCCTATAACGGTTCGATTACGTTGTTTAACCACCCGTTTTGTTGAATGGTATAAGGAGCCATGAGTTTCCTTGCTATTCCTTTCTCTTTGCAAAACCTTCCTAAGACTTGTGAAGTAAACTCGCCTCCATTATCGATCCTTAATGATTTTAGATTAGTTCTAAGCTTCTACTCAATACTTGTAATAAATTCAGTGAGTATACCCTGGACTTGGTCCTTCGTCTTGACTAAATAAGCCCACATAAATCTACTAAAATCATCCACGATAAGTAACATGTATTGGTTACTGGCTTTTCTTTGGTGAAACCAGTCCACAAAGATCGGCATAAACTAATTCAAGTGGCTTAGTTGCGTGATATTTCACCTCCTTTGGAAAAGACTCTTTCACTTGCTTTCCCACCACGCATGCATCATAAATTTCCGAAGGGTGATTGATGTAAGGTAAACCGAATGATTGCTTGGAAAAAAAATCTCATGGCATCTAAATGGGTCAAAAGTCCTTTTAGTATATAAACGTGTAAAAACTTGATTGAATATTGGCACATGAACAAACCTCAGGGTCGTAATTGCAAAAGAATAAGCAAAGGATATTTGCTCATACCAGAGGATAGTCTAGACTAGAGAAAGAATGAGCAGAGTATGTCTGCTCAGACAAGAGGATAGTTAGACCAGAGGAAAAATGAGCAGAGGATATTTCTTCAGACTAGCAAGGCTTGTCAAATTCAGGTTTTCATTCAATTTTCTTTTATTTAACTTGTTTAACCATCTAACGGGTTGTTTAATGTTGTTTAAGCCCTAGGTATAAAGGGTATGGATGCCAAAAGATGATCAAGATATTCGAAGAACCGAACGCGCGAATCTTATAAAACGCTTCTGCATAATTCTCGTTTAAAAACATTGTAAGGTAATGGGGTAGTACCTAACTCGTAAACACATTGAACCTTTGACACTCGTTGGTTAATCACATTTATTTAACAAACCCTTGGGAATCATATGTCTAAGTTTAAAAGGGTTTTAAATTATCCCCAAATTTTCACAATCTTAATCATGTGATTAATTCGTAAAACCCCGTTTTATTCGGGTTGGATCTTACACATATGATTACTCGCCCCGTTATCCAAAAACCATGCATTATTTTTCCCGTGGGCTCTTTCCATACGTCTTTAAATCAACTCGGTCCTCATTCAAAAATACGCCTCCGTGGGTTGCCATGAACAGAATCGGTTCATCATTTATTGCCAAGTTGTTTTCTTTGGGTTTCTAGCGTGTAAGACAATCGCTTGAGAAGTGTCCCAATTCATCACACTGAGAACACGAGTTTGGATTGGTCCTTCCTCGTGGGGTCTTTTTCTTTCTTGTGTGCTGAGAACTTTCCTCGTCCCCATCCCCTACCTTTGAATCCAGCCTTGGATGACTATCCTTTTCCACGACCAAAGTTTGTTCCTTGCTTCTTCTTCGCTTACATTCCTCATAAGTGAGGAGTAGTTGTTCTTGCTTAGTTGTGGGTTCTCTTTAACACTTATTCTCTCTTCATAGGCCTTTAGCCGACCCACCACATCATCAAAGGTTACAGTTTTCAAGTCAATTACCTGTTCAAGTGACGCGACCATGTGGATGAATCTCTTTGGCAAGCCGTTCAAGAATCTTTTAACCAACTTTGATTCTTCTATTTTTCCCAAGTGTGGCTGACCTTGAAGCAATGCTCTCAATTCTGCTCAAGTACTCATCAATTGTGCCACTGTCCTTTATCTTTAAACCTTCGAATTCGGACATCAAGGTTTGAAACCACACCTTTTTTACCCTCTCGGCTCCTTGGTGTATGTTCTTGATTGCCGCCCACATCTCCTTGGCCGTAGTTAGGGTTCCAGTTTGAGAACCAATTCTTTGGGTATTGCTTGAAAAAGAAGAGCAATGGCTATGTGATTATTTTTTGCATCGGGGACTGTCACAGGTTCTATCATCTCCCAGACACTATTAGAATTGAGAATCACTTTCATCTTCATCGCTCACACCGTGTAGTTAATGGGAGTTAATAGTGGCACCTGAAGAGAGGCCGTGTTATGTTCCTTTTGTTGTAATGATATGTTGAGCCACATCCCCATACTTCCTTCGATGAGTTCTTCTTAACGCTGTTGTGTTTTCTGGTGAGATCAGAACCCGTTGCAAGTCGACTACAAACGATTTGTTTATATTTTGCCATGTGTTTGTCGGGGTCGGATATCACCGACCTGTCACAACCGTACACGACTTAACCATGATGCTCTGATACCAATTGATATCAAAGATATAAAACTATTAAGCCGAAACTTGTTCTTAAATATACGCCTACAATCCTTAGTCACAAGGAATAATAATACTTATCTAAGCAATAACTATTTCAAAAAACACCTTTCAACTGGTTGGATCATTTTTTTTCCAAACCTATACAAGATCAAGTCTTCATAAATGTTTCAATATATATGATCAATT
The DNA here is from genome assembly GCA_030844895.1 of Ambrosia x helenae. NCBI lineage: Eukaryota > Viridiplantae > Streptophyta > Magnoliopsida > Asterales > Asteraceae > Ambrosia > Ambrosia x helenae. The sequence goes on along the minus strand of CM061227.1, from coordinate 25,290,541 downwards.
TTATTTTATTTTTAAACTGTTAATATGGTATTAATGTAATGTGTTAATTTGGATAGGAAGTCGTGCCACTCATACACAATCATATCATAAACAAAATCCCATAAAATATTGCATAATTAGAAATACTATATAAAATCTAGTTAAATATGTTAGACAAATGCTATTTAAACTCCTTGCAACTCCTCTTTTTATAGTCGTCATGGTAACATGGCATATATGAATATTAAAAAATACGCTTTGAGCATATTGACTAGTTGGCGAATAAAAAGTAATAACATTAAATGCTTTATTATACTGAAAGAGTTTCATATGCAAAAATCGGATCGTATAAGTTTAAAAAAAAAAAAAAAACTAGTTGTAATCCTTGTACGGAAACTTTAATAAGGTTATGTGAAAATTGTAACCTTCTAAATTTTATTATTTAAAATCTTTCTTGGGAACTATATATGATATTTCAAAAACTATAATATTTTAAAAGAGATGCAACCTACCTCTCGCTCAATTATTTTAAAACGTTTATATTAGAAGGTTTTGGCACATGGTTTCAAGTGATAATCACATGGGGTAAAAACTGCAATAAAAATATAGTAAATAAACAAGGGATCATAAATCGAAAGGTTAGAATAAAATGGCATGGAGATTAGAAAAAAAAAAAAGTTTAGAATCAAATGGGGTAAAACCTAAAATTGAATAGATTAGAAATAAGAATTAGATTATCAGATTATATGTATGTCGGATAGAAGTAATATAGAAGTATAGAACATTGCTATGTCAATATAATTATACAAATAATGTAATTAATCACTACGATACTAATGCAACACTAAGCAAATTGTATCATTCAAAACTATACAAAGTCAATATACATATAATTAGAAAAATATAGTGCCATATAAGTTGAGACTTGAGATTATATATATCAAGACAATTATATAGGCTGCGGGACACATTAACCATTCACATGTAATGTACTTACGAAATGGATACATCAAACTTAAATTGACATTTCTAACTAGAGGATATATGTACCTTAATTTTATTTTATTTTTTCAATAAAGTTTCATAAAATTTTAGTTACTGAAATAAAGGATAAATTGTGTAATCATGGCCAACAAATTGTGCCGCAACTACTTTCTGAATAGCAAAACTAAACCTACTAAAAATAAATCCTTGCCCCTGAGGGGTTAAACAATTGTTATGGACAATCCGTTGGACTCTAGCAAAGAAACGAATAGCTTCCGGTGTCAAAGAGCCAAATGTATCAAAAGTTATTTATATTTATAATTGTTTTTAGGCTATTTATATTTATAATTATTTTTTTATTAAAAAAACATAGCTGTTACAAATATTATATATATAGATATATTCCTATAAGGCATCACCCTCACGAGTGCATCCACACCCTCTAAGCACACAAGCAGCCTACATCATCAACGAATCCATTCAGACGTTCCAAATTGAAGATGCTCTTATTACTTCCTCTTTTACTTATTTATCAACACACATTTTACAATTTGCTCAAGTTCCTTAATATCTTAACATACAACAACAACCAAGCCCAGTAAATCCCACAAATAGCAAAGCTATTGGTATGATTTGTGAAGGATGTGATGTATGCAAATCTTACATCTATCCCTTAATATCTTAACATATAAAGAACAAATTGACATTTCTAATTTGGATGATACACGCATCTTAAATTGTTTTTCAGGCTATTTCTACATTTAAAAAGAAAAGAAAACAAAATATAAACTCACCTACTACCTCTAGTGCTTTTACGTTTAGTGCATTGAATACCAACACCCACTTGTCCACGTCAGCCAAACTAAACCGTTGATAAATAAACATAAAATCATACGGCTAAGATTAGATCTTAAACCAACCTACCACCTTCCATCTTTTTATTTTTTTTTATATACTTTTCCTTATATTTTTTTTCTCCTACCTACCACCCTTGTTATATTATTCACACCCACCCCCATCTCTATATAACATCCATCCTATACCACCTAATAACTCAACAATCTTAACTTCTTTGCACACACATTAATAATAATAATATTCACTAGTGTGTGAAGAAAAGATTGTTCTTTGTGTACTTTGTAACATTTGTTACATTTACGTTGTGTTATATTATTTTCTAGTACGTAACAAATAATAATAATAAATGGAGAACGGTCATGCAAATGGAACAGTTAACGGGTTTTGCATTAAGGACCCGTTAAACTGGGGCGTTGCGGCCGAGGCGTTAACGGGTAGCCATCTCGATGAGGTGAAGCGAATGGTGGCGGAATTTAGGAAGCCTTTGATCAAGCTAGGTGGCGAAACATTGACCGTGTCACAAGTGGCTGGGATCGCGGCTGCTAATGGTGACAACATGGTGAAAGTAGAGCTTTCGGAGGCGGCTCGGGCCGGGGTTAAGGCTAGTAGTGATTGGGTTATGGAGAGCATGAACAAAGGGACGGATAGTTATGGTGTCACTACTGGATTTGGTGCTACGTCTCATAGGAGGACTAAGAATGGTGGTGCTCTACAAAAGGAGCTTATTAGGTAATTCATAATTGTTAATTAATTACTTTTGTTAATTATTTATGATTATGCTTATGATTATGATAATTGAATGAAAATTATATAGAATAGATCTTAGTTGTGGAAACCTATTTTGATTTAAATATTAGGCAATTAAGTGTTAATTAGGGGTTGTTAGATGACTAGCTAGTATTAGATTACATCGAGCCCTACAGAAACTCGAACGTTTTTCCTGAATTTGAAAAATACGGTCATGTACATAACTAATACATGACGTAAGTTTTTAGACACAAACACGGGATATTTAATATGATATTTGTTATATTCTTTCTTTTTTTTCCATTTTAATACTTGGAGATTATAAATCTATAAATAAAAATACTAATAAAATGATAAATTATAAATTTTATGTTTTTTTTTTCAATTTTATCATTTTAATTTTGACTAGGATTCGCAATTCAGAAAAGGGTGGCGGCGCAGCTTGTTGTCCGTCTACCTTTTATTGTCATGTAAATTTCGTGTATTTTGTTTTAATCAAAACATATTTCATAATTTATTTTTTTTCAAAAAAAAACATATAATACTCATTCGGTTTTTGTTGTTGCATAAAACTTATTTAAAAAAAAATTAAAGTTAGACGTACGGCTCCACATGTGTGTTAGATCATGAGGTTCATTAGTTTGGCTAATTGTGTTCACTAAATCAATGTAAAACTGGAAGGCGTTAGGACTAAACCTAAACCTAACAATATATATCGTTTTATGTTCATGTCGTGTTAGTTTTTTTTTTTTCTTTTTCTTTTTTTTAATATACAAAATATGAAAAATATAAAATTAGCGTGTTAGGTAAAGGCCTAAATTGACTTGTTTTTTCAACATCATTTAAAAGTACTAATATGTATGGCTGTCTCATTTGAATTAATAGATGGTGTTTTTCTATTTGTAAGGCTGTCATTTAAAATATACTTTTTTCCATATACGTTAGCTTGTCAACTAGTATATTAAATTAAATGGCATTAAAAAAATAAAATTAACGTATTCGTTATATATATTTTGTTATTATGCAAAAATAATTCTACCTTCATCAAGTAATTAAATAAAATTTATTATATTAAATTTAATTTACATCAGCTCTGTTTTGATCAAAAAAAAAAAAAAAACGAAATTCGGCAACGGCACAAAATCAAGCCATACACTGCCAAATCAATATTAAAAAAAAAAAAAAAAGACTAACGAGATTTTTTTTTTTTTTTTATTCCAGATTCCTGAACGCCGGAATATTCGGCAACGGTACAGAATCTAGCCACACACTGCCGCATTCCGCCACCAGGGCCGCCATGCTCGTCCGAATCAACACCCTCCTCCAGGGTTACTCCGGCATTCGATTCGAGATCTTGGAAGCGATAACTAAGTTCCTCAACAACAACATCACCCCGTGTTTGCCCCTCCGCGGCACCATCACCGCCTCGGGGGACCTCGTCCCGCTATCCTACATCGCGGGCCTCCTCACCGGCCGGCCCAACTCCAAAGCGGTCGGCCCGGCCGGTGAAACCCTCAATGCCGAATCCGCCTTCGCCAAAGCTGGCGTGGAAGGCGGATTCTTCGAGTTACAGCCGAAAGAAGGGTTGGCGCTCGTTAATGGTACCGCGGTAGGATCCGGGATGGCGTCCATGGTGTTGTTTGAAGCTAATGTACTTGCGTTGTTGTCGGAAGTGTTGTCCGCGATTTTCGCCGAAGTTATGCAAGGGAAGCCTGAGTTTACGGACCACTTGACCCATAAATTGAAGCACCATCCGGGCCAAATAGAGGCCGCGGCCATCATGGAGTACATTTTGGATGGAAGTGATTACGTTAAAGCGGCCCAAAAGGTCCATGAAATGGACCCGTTACAAAAGCCCAAACAAGACCGTTACGCGCTCCGCACTTCTCCACAATGGTTGGGCCCACAAATCGAAGTCATTCGGTCCGCCACCAAAATGATCGAACGCGAGATTAACTCCGTTAACGACAACCCGTTAATCGATGTTTCGAGAAACAAAGCCTTACATGGTGGCAACTTTCAAGGCACCCCAATTGGTGTTTCAATGGATAACACACGTCTGGCTATTGCAGCCATAGGAAAACTCATGTTTGCCCAATTTTCCGAGCTCGTGAATGATTTTTACAACAATGGGTTGCCTTCAAATCTTTCGGGTGGGCGCAACCCAAGTTTGGATTACGGGTTTAAAGGCGGAGAGATCGCGATGGCTTCATACTGTTCGGAGCTTCAGTTTCTAGCGAATCCGGTTACAAACCATGTTCAAAGCGCGGAACAACATAACCAAGATGTTAACTCTTTAGGATTGATTTCTGCGAGGAAAACCGCGGAAGCGATCGACATTTTAAAGCTTATGTCATCAACGTACTTAGTCGCATTATGCCAATCTATTGACTTGAGGCATTTGGAAGAGAACATGAAATCAACCGTGAAGAACACCGTGAGCCAAGTAGCGAAAAAGGTCCTAACCATGGGCGTAAACGGCGAGCTCCACCCATCAAGGTTTTGTGAAAAGGACTTGCTCCGTGTTGTTGACCGTGAGTATGTTTTTGCCTACATTGACGACCCTTGCCTCGCCACGTATCCATTGATGCAAAAGCTCCGCCAAGTCCTTGTCGACCACGCCTTAAACAATGGGGAAACCGAGAAGAACACTAACACGTCTATCTTCCAAAAGATTGCGACTTTTGAAGACGAGTTGAAGGCCATTTTACCTAAGGAAGTTGAGAGTGTTAGAGTCGCATTTGAGAATGGTACAATGTCAATTCCCAACAGGATCAAGGCGTGTAGGTCGTACCCATTGTATCGGTTTGTGAGGGAGGAGCTTAGCGGCGCATACTTGACCGGCGAGAAGGTGACTTCGCCCGGGGAGGAGTTCGACAAGGTGTTCACGGCCATGTCACAAGGTCTAATAATCGATCCATTGTTGGAGTGTGTTGAAGGATGGAATGGTGCACCTCTTCCCATATGTTAGTGTGAATTTGTGTAAGTGTTTAATTTGTATTTTCTAATATATTTTTGTTTGTTTGCATTTAGTGTTCAAATGATGTATCCCTCTTGTTAATGTAAGGACTTAATTAAGTTGTTATGTGCCCAGTATTTGGTTGTAAATCATATATGTTAAGAATAATTTTGTTCCATTTAGGATTACAAATAATATGTGGCTCACAACGTCCTAGATCATATCACATTACATTATATTAGCATTTTACAAACCAACTTTGACTACATTCATTGGCGCCTTGGCGGTGGATTTAAAGGGTCAGGGATGTCCCGGGGCCTCGACCCTTCTATTTTCTTGCTCAGTAGTGTAAATTTAGCATATTTCGTCATAAAATTTATATGTATTAAGTCCAGTCTGTGACTATTATCCCCCACTGTATGTTCAAGCTCCGCCATCAATTTTAACCACCACATTATGTGGTGATTAAGTTACTAATTAGTACGAACGGATTTTTCTTCTAGTTAATATCAAGAAATCATAGAAAGCGATGGTTTGCTTATCGTATTCGTGACTCTTTTAACTTAAACGATTGGTTGCCTTTCGCCATCCTTTTCAGCATTAATATTATTGATTCTTTTCGTTGTGGTCCTAAGGGCATCTTTGCCTTTGTTTTTTTGTTTTGTTTTTTCACTCGTTAACTAAGGTGTTTTTCTCATTGTTTATTTACCGTCATCTCTTTAACTACAACATTTATATCAACTGAAACGTGTTCCGTACTATATCAACATTGTTGGACGAAACATCACATTTATTCTGAAAACATGATTTTACCTCATTTTACATATTTTGTCCACACTCAATGATTAATTCAGTATGGGAGTTCATAAATTGTCGAAACTGATACAATTATGGCCCAAGCCAAACAAAGCTGACGCGGTTCTTTTTTTTTTTTTTTTTTGGAAGATGCCTTTCTCTTTATCGAAAGTTGTGATATCCGCTTAGGCAGGGCCCTGACCCTCCACGCACCAGACTATGTTGTCTGAACCGGTTTCACGCTGGGTATTGCCGAGGCTGTTAACGGCTTCCGCTCGGAACCCGTACCGCCTCCACACGGGCTCAGTTTTACTGTTGCCCGCTGGAGTAACGGCCGGATAAAAACCGGGTCAGCTCAGGTTCGAACTCCCTCCACCGAGAAAGGCCAAGTTCTCCCCGTCATTGCCTTGTGAACCTCAAATTGACAATGTTTGGCAGGTTTAAAAAAATATACATATGGTTCGATTTTAACGGTTTGACAGTTTACAAGCGGAAACTTAGAGCCAGTTGTGTAAATCGAATTGTTCGTTTAACATTTTTTATTTTTTTGTATTATGAATATAGATTTATATATCTATTATATTCTTGAACATTTTTTGAATACTGTTGCTACAACAAATAATAGCTTAACGTTAGTTCTGAGTCATAGGAATGGTTAAAGGGTTCAAGGGTTTAAATCTGCCTAACGCAGGTCGTGGTGTCCTCCTACGTTGCAAAACGTAGAAGGAGGTTCAAGATAATATTGTTTTTGAGTATTAGAATTCTGGTTTGAGAGTGACCCAAGACCAGAATTGATGTTCTAAACTCAAATGATGTGTTCATGTGATGGAGATATTCTCCTCACGTGTGTAGACCAAAAGAATAGAAGATTGAGTGTAAGAGAGAATAATCAGGGATGGATCAGATCTGTGGAATGGATCCTGATTTTATAGAGAAAACATCTTCTTATTTCGGCAAAGATATTATCTTGAGACATGGTGCAACAAGAGGACAAACCACTTTAAGCCGATGGTGGCTTTGGACCTGCGGTCCGAGTAGTGCAGTGCTTACACGACAACTGCTTGTGCTGACCGAGGAAAAAGATGACAAGACAGGTCATCTTTTGATCTGTGCTCCTCCGTCCTTTGAACCTTCCTAGGTTTCAACCCTTTAAGAATAGTTTTATGATACTTGCTAATCTTTTTTCTTTAGGCTACCCACATCATCAGCCCCCCAAGGCTTGTTTGGATGGGTAGGATGATGATGCCTTGTTAACAAAGATGATGGTTGGGACCTACAACTTGGCTGCGATGCTTCCTGAAGGTGTGAGTAGGTTTAGGAAGATGATGGGAGAGTATGGTGATTTTGCCAGAAGAGAAGAGAAATGAAGCAGGCTTTTGCTTCTTTGAAGAAGGATTCTCTTGAATGGGCTGAGAAAGAAAAAAACCCTTGTTGGTTTAATTGATGAACTAAAGAGAGGGCATGAAGCAGAGACTGCTAAGCATGAGGCTGCTCGGCTGAAGGTTGAAGTTGACAGGGTGACACTTGAAGCAGAGAGGAGAGTGTTTGAGGCTGAGAAAATCGGGTTGGAGGCTTCCCTTGCTGGTGCTTTGGATGACAACCAGTGGCTGATTGAAGAGGGTTTTCAACAAGTTGTCACCTATCTGCTTCATTCAGCTGAATTCAACTCTGCTCTTGGGGAGGTTTACACCAAACTCCTTATTCATGGTAAACATGCAGGTTTCGTTGCTGGCTTTAAGGCCCACGAATCGGGTGAGGTTATGGAAGAGTCTTCTATATATCAGCCTAAATCCATGGATGTTTTCAAAGAAACAGTTTTAAAGATGGAGCATTCAACCTATCCTTATGTTTCCCAAGTGTCTGCTTGCTATGGGAAACCTCTACATGTGTTGAAGCAGCTGAAGCCCAAAGGATTGAATGAAGCTGTGTGTGCTAAAGTGTTTGAAACAATTTCCAGGAAGAGGGCTCATTCTGGTGATAGTGAGGAGACTTTGGATGTTGACGAGATGTCGTCCAAGGATGCTAGTGTTGAAGCCTCTGAGGCTAGTATTGTTGCTGAGAAGTGTAACACCCCAACCGATGGCGGAAACATCGGGATGTCACGTATTGATGATTGTTCAGTATCTCATGGTAAAATAATAAATTTCAATAATTGATTTAAATACATTACATACAAATGTTCTACAAGAATCAACATGGAAAATACTAGATACACATCTTCAAGCATCAACTCTAATCATCAAGCAAGCTACAACCTGAAACATGTTAAGTTTGAAAATATCTTGGGTCAACAAAAGTTGGTGAGAGTTACATAGGTTTTGATAATTGAATAAAAATGTTGTGCAATTCAAGTGTCATGGCAAGTCTAGTCCATATGTGAAAACATACTAGAAGTAAATCGAGTGCATAATCAACCCTTGTGACTGTTGTATTGTGGTACATCCCTTACGCTCATGGTTCACTCGTTTATGTTGCGATAACAAACACCCACGCTACCTTTGTAGGAGGCACGTATCCGGGTGGGATTGTCAATCCAATAGATCTATCAATGTATACCGTCGGCTGATCAATGTTAATGATTATGCTAGAATTGTGCTTACCCTAGTCATGTTCAAGACATAATGCAACATAGAAAAACACATAGACACTTTGATGATTGAATTGCATATAGAATGTTGTAACATGTTTCACCCAAAAAAACGGTGATAAATAGAAAGGGGCTATGTAAAACTCACCTTAGCAAAATGTTATATCTCTTGAAAAATAGAGTAGTGTGTTGCCCAAACAATGCCAAGTATTACCCTATAATCAAGGTAATAAATATGTCTAAGTCTATCTAGTCTACAACTATATTCTAGGGCTTCGAATTGGGGATAAGTGCTCGTTTGATTAATAATAAAAATGTTTGATAATTGAGGGAAATTTAATAAATAAATAAACAAAAATATTTTTATAAAATTTAAATGTAAGATGTTCACAATAATGAGTTTAAAGTATAAAAGTAATTTTTATAAAATTATTTTCCTTAAAATAGAATATTAAATCTATTTATTTCAAATTGTCAAAATTTAACTTTAATATTTAAAAATAATAAAATTAAAGAATTATTAGATTAAAAATTATATTTCTGTTCCAAATAATCAGAAATAATTTATATAAAATTTTGGTGCAAAAATATTGAAAAATGAATTTATTATGATTTAATCATTATTAAAACTAACAAAAATAGATTAAAAATATTAAATAAATGATTTTTCAGAAATAAAAATAATTTCAGAGAAGTTTATTGTTATAAAAACTCAGAATAATTTTTATGGAAATTTATAAAATTGTTTTGATATTTTAATAGAATTTTATAAATATAATAGAATAAACTTGATTTATTTATTATATATATTAAATAAATAAATTTTTGAAAACTAAAAATTGTATGTTAAACTTTTTCATTAGATTAACACAAAATAATTTTTGTAGAATTTTTAAAAAGAGTTTTAATATTTTAAAATGAATTTATAAAATATAAGTAATATATATATTTAAAGTTTGATTGTTTTTAATAAAGCAAAAAGAAAAGGGTGTGGCTGCTGTGGTTCGAACCCGCGTCAGCCGGTTCACAGTCACCAGGCACAACCACTTGGTCCAGACCAGTGGTTGTGTTTGGTTTTAGTTAGTTTAAAATATAACATATATGGAAAATCAATGTTCTTCCCCAAATTGAATATTCGAGCCCTAGATTTTCCAATTGGACAATTCACACAACATTAACCCAATTAACCTTAGGGTTAATGTTGTGTGGATGCCGAACAATAAAACCCATAACAAAAATCAGACTTACAAACACGTTTTGATGTTGGATTGAACAGTCAAAGCATGAAGTCAAAATACGATCAATAATCTCAAGAACAGTGAAAGATTTAAGAAATTGGAGGTTGAGAAAGATTGAGTGGCGAGTTGAGATGGTCCAGAGGTGTCCAATTTATAGTGTTGGGTCTAGATCATCGAATTGGCAAGGTTGACTTCGTCTTTAATGTTTGACGCGTACACGAGCCAAAAATGGTATGAATTGATTGGTAATTGAACGTGTAATGACTCGTGATAGGCCGGTAATCACGATCCCAATCAATCCATGATCAATTACACGTTAATTGTTTTGATTTAAGGAAGGTCGTGGTCACAGTTGACTTTCCAAGTCAACTGGGAAGATCTGGACTCGTGATATAATAATAACGTGGTGGGTTATGAACAAGAAACATGGGCAGATCAGCTGGTAAGTATGTGTGTGTATATGGGACGGCTTGGGCGCGGGTTCGATTCCCGGCCCAAGCTTTTATTTTTTTTAACATATATTCAATATATATATATATATTATGAATAATTATCATAGTATTAGGGTTCCAAAAATGTCACAATAATAATTAAACGCGAACAAAAATCATGAAACTTGACGTTTTTAATCAAATTATACGTGACATACAATTATTAAACGCGAAATGTTACAAGAAGCTGCCGAAGAAATGAAAGAAGTCTAAGAAGGCTAAGGTGGCGAAGGTGATTGGCGAGGATGAAGCCTCGAAGCCTTCAAGGTCTGGTGGTATTGCTTAGCTTCTTTTAGTTCCTTTATTCGTAGCTATCTTAGTAATCAGTCTGTAAACAGTTAACTGATGTTTGAACAATTTGTCTTTTGGTGGAATCTGGTAGGTTCCCTTATGGTGGTGGGCTTTAAATAGCCCTATGAACAATTTGTAGTATTTGGCCTGTTAAGGCCTTTATGTTTAATGTTTAATGTTTAAGCCCTTAAGGCTGTGTTAGGTATCTTTGCTTTGCTGGCTTTCATTGTTTGATTTTTAGTTATTTTTTGTTTTATGGTGTTTGTCTTTGTAATGTTTGGGAATGTTTAACAGGTAGCACCTTGAAAGGTTGAATGCTGCAATCATTCATCCTAAAGGTAGTCTAGGCAAACAAGTCACCATCTATCCTATATACACTACTTAGTGTTTTTTGGTTTTTCATAAGTTTAGTTAAAAACTTAAGGAACAATTGGTGTAGGCTGCTCAAACCCGTCGATGAGAAATGTAAAGAAAAATTTTGTAAGTCTCATGGAGTTGGATTGATCTAGGAACTCACCCCTTATATAGGTCCGTTCAACCCTTGAACCTATTGAGCGATGTGGCCTGGGAGCTCATCCCCTTACATGGCCCTTGCCATGGAGTTTCTTGCAAGGTTCTCAACCTGAAAGTAGGATAGAAAGACAGATTTTCAAAAGAGTATCTACTGATCCTTTCATTGATTTAACATGTCATTGTTACATCATTCAACAGGAAGAGAACAACAATTTTTGAAAGCCTAAACAAAGAACCTTTTAAGGTTCTTGCCATTCCAATGGCGTGGGAGTTTCTTGCCTTCCATGTTGGCAAGCTTGTATGATCCTCCTTTGTGGGACTCGAGGATTGTGTAGGGACCCTCCCAGTTGCTAGAATTTCTTGAGGAGTTTTAGTGAAGGCTGTGAAGTTGACATTTCTATCTCTACTTGGAGGGTTCCTGTTTTCTGACCTTCGAGATTCAGACCCCGTGGGTCTTCTATCATAGGTTCCATAGTTGCCCATGTTTCTGTTAGGACTGTTACTTCTCCAGGTGGAACTCCTTTTTCTTTGTTCCTTGATGTCTACAGCCACTTCTCCTCGGATGTGGGCTTCAAGCCTTTCTAAGGTTTCTTCAAGAGTTCGTGGGAGACTCTTGTTGAAATCTCTGGTCAGGTACTTTGAATTGATGGCGTTCATGAACCCTGCAACCTTCATCTTTTCATTTGCACCGACATAGGTAAGGCCTTCTTTCATGTATCTTTCGATGAAGCTTCTAAGGCTTTCGTCATCTTTCTGCTTGATCTGAAAGATGACCATTGCATCCTTGACACAACGTCTTTGTTGTGAAAAGTTGGCCAGAAATCCCTTACTAAGGTCGTTGAAGGTTTTAATGCTTCCCGTAGGTAGATCGTTGAACCAGATTCTAGCTGATCCGACTAGGGTTTGCATGAACATGACACAGCACTCGGGGTCGCCCCATTTTTCTATTCGAGCAGCCCCAGAGAAGATCTGTAGGTGGTCTTCAGGATCATCTGTACCATCATAGGTTCTGATATGGGCTGGCATCTTCAGCTTGTTTGGGAACTCGTAGTCTGCTATCTCTTGGGAGAAGCAAGATAGGCTGTTAGGTTTATTCGGTTGATGGGGTGGACCCTGCCGTTGTTGTTCCCATTAGGGTTCCCTTGTTGAGCAGCAATAGCTTGGCTGATGAGTTGTTGCCAGGGAAAGTGAGCCATCATTTGGGATATCATGTAGGGCATGAGGTTAAAGCCTTGAAGGCTCTCAGTCGTTGCTATTTTGTTTGCTACCATGGGGACACTCATGAAGGCACTACGAGCCATGGGTAGGGTGGCCATGGCTTGTACCCATGAGGTGGCAGCTGGTGGTGGAATACTGGTGATGGGTGACTGTAGGAGTTGATCCAGAGTGAGTTCATACCCAATTGGTGCACCGGTGGTGGTGGATTGGGTAATGAATAGGGGAAAGGCAGACTAGGCCTTGCTGTCTGATAGGAAGTAGGAAACATGTTGCAGGGATCTGCTTCATAGTTCCGGAGAGCAGGTTGGTGACTAGGCGGACTAGTAAGAGGACGAGGTGGTCCAGGAGAGAGTGATGCTTCCTCTTCGTTGTAATCTAGTCGAATGCGAACTCCTTTTTCCCTTTCCTTCATAACGTGTTGGCTTAAGAGGGATCTGAGGTGCAAGAAGTTGCTTGCAACTCCTTCCGGAGTCAGATCCATACGCTGAGGAACTTGTACAGTGTTGGGGAGAGGAGACATCACCCGTGAGCGAGTGGGGTGGAGTTTGGAAGATTGTAAACTCAGGATGAGTTGGTGGAGTTTGAGTACCAGCAGGAGTACTTCCTGGAGTGGAAAATGACACAGATTTGTTGGGAGAAGCTTGATCTACGCCTGGTGAAATCTGATTCACCTCTTCTTGAGACTCAGGGTCAGACATGCTAGAAAGTTGGAGCTACACGATTGATTTTTCAAAGAGACAATGGCGCAACCCCACGGTGGGCGCCAACTTGTTGCTACATCAAATAATAGCCTAACGTTAGTTCTGAGTCACAGGAAGGGTTAAAGGGTTTAAATCTGCCTAACGCAGGTCGTGGTGTCCTCCTACGTTGCAAAACGTAGAAGGAGGTTCAAGATAATATTGTTTTTGAGTATTAGAATTATGGTTTGAGAGTGACCCAAGACCAGAAATGATGTTCTAAACTCAAATGATGTGTTCGTGTGATGGAGATATTCTCCTCACGTGTGTAGACCAAAAGATTAGAAATTGAGTGTAAGAGAGAATAATCAGGGATGGATCAGATCTGTGGAATGGATCCTGATTTTATAGAGAAAGCATCTTCTTATTTTGGCAAAGATATTATCTTGAGACATGGTGCAACAAGAGGACAAACCACTTTAAGCCGATGGTGGCTTTGGACCTGCGGTCCGAGTAGTGCAGTGCCTACACGACAGCTGCTTGTGCTGACCGAGGAAAAAGATGACAAGACATGTTATCTTTTAATCTGTGCTCCTCCGTCCTTTGAACTTTCGTAGGTTTCAACCCTTTAAGCATAGTTTTATAATACTTGTTAATCTTTTTGCTTTAGGCTACCCACGTCATCTAATACAAAGATATGGTTTTGATTTTTTTTCCTAAAACTGTTGAACTGTCAAAATGTAATGTGTTTTCTTTAGATAATTTGATTCCTTATTTAAGCTATTAAACCCTGCATTTACTTTCAAAGAAAATAGAACGTTTAAATTGTTCAAGTTCAAAATCAGTGGCGAAGCTTGAAATTTTGGACCGGGGTTAGAAGTCAGCGGTCACGGGACGGGACCTAATTTTTTTTTCTGTAGCTATGGTTCGGGTGATATGTTTGGGTCGGTGATTCGATTCGGGTCGAGTCAAACATTAAATACAATAAATATCAAAGTTCTAAGCGCTGTTTAACAAACAATTGAACAAAGACATTAAAACATTAAAAATGTGATAAAGGGTTGGTACGTGGATAAAGAATTACAGTTCAGCCCGTCGACCTTTAAGATTTTTGAATTCTTCAATTATCGATAGGGTTGCAAACGAGCCGAGCTAAGCCCGAGGTCGACCATGCTCGAGCTCGAAAAACTTATGAGAGCTTGAGCTTGGCTTGTTTACTATCTATTAGTTAATATTTTAAATAAAAATAATATAAATAATAGGTTCGGAGCTCGATAAATGAAGTTCGGCTCGGGCTCATTTAGTAAACAAGCTTAAATGAAGGGGTAAATATTATTAAATATTAATAAACCTAATATTACACTAAGGCTCGACGAGCCTGGCGAGCTTCACATACTAGGTTGAGCTCAGGCTCGATTAGTAAACGAGCTTTGTTTTAAGCTCAAGCTCGGGCTCGATAAGACTCGGCTCGTTTCGAGCTTTTTACCAAGCCGAGCTCGAGTAGCTAAGAGATAACAACTCTATCGCTTGCTCATTGAATCTACTATCCCGCTCATATAGTTGTTGGGCTTAGAACTTTAGGATTTGAGCTTTACAATTACTTTGTTTTTTATTAAAGTTTTGTATTACATAACTATTTAAAAAAAACGGGGGGTCGAAGCTGTATATACCAAAAAAATTTCATACGAAGACTATATACTCGAAACTTCTGAACGAAAATTTGAGTGGTCAGCCGCCCCTCCCCGCCCCTTGAATGCTATGCCCATTGTTCAAATGGAGTTGACATATCAATTTCTAAACGGTGAACCCGTCATATAAGAACATAATATGAGATTGACACACAAATACAGAAAAAACTTCAACAATTGAGCTTTACGGAATCTGCTTCCTCAAATCATGAATAGATTTGGTAGTTCTGTTTTTGTAATCTTTTATCTAATTATATAGGTTTAAGCAAGGCATCATATAATATACAAACAATGTAGGCAAATGTTTTTCTATTTTGATTCTTATTTCGTTGATGTTAAGTAAATTGTTAAGTGAAAATCCTCACACGACGTTAATGGCATATTGAACATATTTCAATACTACTTCAATATGCACCAAGAGTAGGAGCATTTTTGGGATTGAGTTTTGAAACAACGGCTTTTGAAAAAGAAAAAAAAAAGTCAATAAGTACATAATCCACAAAACCTGACTTTTTAAACTGATTTTGGCACTTTGAATGTCAAATTACCAAAGTACCAATATTTTATTCAATTTTGTTTATTTTATATAAACAAGTTAAGACAATTTAAAAAAAAAAAATTAAGATAACTTATTGACTTTTCATACCACAAAAGCCAATCCAAACACTATTTTTTTAAAACCACTTTTAGAAAAGTCATAACCCATCGAGGTTTTGTGAAAAAGACTTGCTCCGTGTGGTTGACCAACGAGTACGTTTTCGCCTACATTGACGACCCTTGTCTTGCCACGTACCGGTTAATACAAAAGCTTCGATAAGTCCTTGTCGACCACGCTTTAAACAATGGTGAAACCGAGAAGAACACTAACAAGTCTATCTTCCAAAAGATTGCGACTTTTGAAGACGAGCTGAAGCCCATTTTGCCTAAGGAAGTTGAGAGTGGTAAAGAGTCGCATTTGAGAATGGGACAATGTCGATTCCCAACAGGATCAATGCTTGTAGATCGTACCCATTGTACAAGTTAAGGAGGAGCTCAGTGGCTCGTACTTGACTGGCAAGAAGGTGACGTCACCAGGGGAGGAGTTCGACAAGGTGTTCACGGCCATGTCACAAGGTCTAATAATCGATCCATTGTTGGAGTGTCCATTTGTTAGGTGTGAATTTGTGTAAGTGTTTTATTTGTATGTTCTAATATATTTTTGTTGGTTTCATTTAGTGTCCAAATGTTGCATCTCTCTTGTATGTGGTTGTAAATAGTATATGTTAAAATATTTTTGTTCTATTCTCATTCTCTATATTGTTTTTAGCTATGAGCTAACACGTTCATTTATTCTCACCCCCAAGCTTTGCGTGGGGCTCGGCTCGTTCACACATTTATTTAGGGAGTACAAGAATATGGGGTTTATAGTGCCCTAGATCATATCATGTTATGTAAGCATTTTACAAATCGAGTTTAACATCTTTTTAGTGTAACAAACACAATAAGTGGTGATTAAGTTACTAAATAGTAAAAAACAGTTTTTGTTCAACTTAATATCAAGAAATTATAGAAAATGATGGTTTGTTATGGTATCATAGCTGGTTTGTGACTCTTAACTTAATGATTGTCTTTCGGCATCTTTTTCGTGTTACAATTATTGATTCTTATAGTTGTGGTCCTAGGGACATCTTTTCCTTTGTTTTTATCATTTGTCAATTTAGGTATTTTTCTCATTGTTTAATTACCTTTGTCGCACGTATCATTTACTACAATAGTATATTATCCTCGGGTGTTTTCTAAGATAGACAAATCTAATAGAAGTGATAAAATGTGTGTACCGTAAAACGAATAGGTCGTTTTTTTTAGAAAATGATCAACACTCAATAACTCATAAAACGTACTTCTAATTCTACGTGTGCACATCTTGCTCAAGTGTAGCATGTGTACAATTTTGTCACTTCCTCAAGACATTTTAAAGTTGTGATGTGAATTTGGGAAAGGAGGCAACCAAATTGGTATCAAATTATATGTCATGACGATGATTGATATAATAGGTGTGTATGGTGTAACATCCGACCCTTCTTACCATCAATATTGTTCGCTTTGTCCTGATGGGCTGTCTAGCCAGAGCTCACAGATTTGTTTTTTGTTGCCCTGGTGGAGACTTCCCATGAGGTCACCCATCCTGGTACCACTCCCACCTAAGTACGCTTAACTATGGAGTTCTCCTCTCATCCACTAACGTTAACCTCCAAAACGCGTGGAGATTTAAGAGGCATTGGATTACATATGAATCAAAAATCTCTCCTGGTCATGACTAATGTGGGATTTGCCTAGGGTGTCACATTCACCCCACCCTTAGAGTCTCATTGTCCTCGATGAGGTATGCCCCACCATCCCGAACGGCACAAGAGTGGCTATGATACCATATGTAACATTCGGCCCATCTCACCACCAATATTGTTCACTTTACCCCGATGGGTTGCCCATCCAGAGCTCATGGATTTGTTTTTAGTTGCCCCGGTGGAGACTTCCCAAGAGGTCACCCATCCTGGTACTGCTCTCACCTGAGCACGCTTAACTATAGTGTTTTCCTCTCATCCACTAACTTTAAGCCCTAAAACGCGTTGGTCATTTAAGAGACATTTGATTACATATGATCCAATGATCTCTCATGGCCACGACCGAAGGGGAATTTGCCTAAGGTGTCACACATGGTGGGGTGATTAATTATCACTTATTAGCTAGAAATTTACCAGGTTAGATATAACATATGATTCTTAGACACCAGGTAACTATCTAGCTAATAAGTGAAATCTGGCACAAAACGAGACCGTTTGAATAGACGATTTCATGCCCATGGTAAAGGTGGCATGTAGTGCATTGAATCGTCTACGTGAATCATCTATTGGGTGTGTATATAGTTGTTTGGAATGATAGGTTCCTTCATGCATGTTTATTCTAGTTACATGTCAGGTTATTAACGTACCTTTTTTTGAACGGTTAATTTTTTTTGTCACCTATGGGATTTGAACCCATCATTATTTGAAAAGACAAAGCCTTATCTAATACTTTAACACCACTAGGCCAAAAGCCTTTTGGTAGGTTATTAATGTACGTAGAGATGCATGATGTAGAGACAATTGATAAAGTGCCACTAGTGATATTAAGTTCCTCTATTGGTGAATTTAATTTCGTTTTACTACCTTTTTTATCGACTTCATTGGTATAAATATGATTGGTATAAGTTGTAGGACGGTTTCCTGTCAAACAAGAAATGATTCACTTGGTTTTATATTCGAATTGATGGGGGAAACAAAGACCCGGATTTTGATGTTTATCTATATGATATGAATATGTAAAGAACACGAGAACACAATCAAAACACACGGATTTGATTAGGCTTACGCAAATCAAAGATTACATTGAAAACTCTCTAGCACCTAGGACACACCTTAGGAACACACACACAAATAAGAGCTCTAAGGAACCATGGGGGGAGACTAAGCTATTTATAGTAAGTCTTAGTCTCCTCATTGTCTTAGTCTTTTGGCACATGGAGATTGATGCTTATTCTCCCTTGCCCGATAACTACATCAAAGCCATTAGGTATACAAAATAGCAATAAACAAAACCGAAATACGTAAAACTCAATTACAGATACTAGCGTGGGACATTCTGTACTAACATAAGTAAGATGTTCAAAGCGATAACGATACGGTTTAGCGTGCCGCAACGCGCACATAGGGTATAAACCTACTTGTTTTAGTTTTTCACTAATGAACTTTCATCTATCTTGACACTTATATATGAATATTTGTAAATGCCTTTTTTTTTCCTCCACAACACCACAATACATATAGAACTTTTTTTTAACAGAAAACTAATCAAACCCGAGCACTGTCGGGGCACCCTTTTGACAAATTCAAGTACTCCGAGTCTCTGAGAGTATCCGAGTTGTCAAACACCAATTCTAGAGAAAACCCACTAACCCACCCGCCCGTAGACATGTCTAGCTCAAGAATCGAACCCGGGATTCCCAGATTATCTATCATTACCTACTAATATCTATACCTCTATACCCTATAGTGGAATGGTATTGACAATAAATATAGAACTTCAAAGAAGACTATGAAACCTCAAGTGGAATTAAGTATTTGGCTCATTGTATTAATGGTAGGGGGACACTTCTAACGATATAGAAAGGGAACACGTTGCTAAAGTTTACATATTTTTTTTTTAACGGCAAATTTCACTCCTTGTGGGACTTGAACCCATGACCTCCCCCTTAGGTGTTCCTAGAAGTTTTTGCTTCTACCATTGGGCCACCACCCCAATGGCTAAAGTTAACATATAAATCACAATTATTTATCATTATCTCATATTAATAAGATACCCACAATTCAAAAAATCAAATAGTAATCATTTGACAAGTATATTCAATGACCAAAAAGAGTGCAAATCACATAAACTAGACGATAGTACTCCGGTAAAAATTTGTGTCTAAGAATGACAATATCTGATAGGTAATATGTGTAAATTACGTTTGTGGTAGACAATCAATCATTAATAAAGAATGGTAGTTGAAGGAAAACCTTAGGTACCTGAACATAAAATAATCTTCATTTTAAATCATGTCCAAGAAGTGTGAAATCAAAATAAAACTACGAAAACAGGATATTTGTGGTGACTCTTATCACACCCTACACATAACCACCCATATTCATAAATATTTGGAAATAAATATATTTTTAAACATAAAAGTTGCATAGTAGATTCATTTTAAACCACAAAAATTTACATTGGCAGGTAAGGCAACAAGCCGTGTTGTGATCCTCTTTTGAATAGCAAAACCGGTCCTACCGAAAACAATGCAATGGTTCTTTGACTTCAAGAAATTGTTGTGCATGACCTACTGCACTATGTTTAGGAAACCGACAGTTTCAGGGCCAAGGGACCCAAATGTATCGTAGGCAAATGGAATGAAGACATGTTGATTTTCGGCACAAGCTTTCTCACGCTTAGCAACTTTCCATAATTTTGACTTCAACACAACCTGCCCAGCCACGAACTGGTTGTCCCTACGCCTAACAAGGGGAGACACTGCGTTAAGGTCCACACAAGCATGTTTCCCACATGCCCATCCAAACACGTGAACATCCGCCGACCGAAGAGTGGACAAATCAAATGAAATTTGTTCTCTAGCCACCTATAAAAGTAAGTAGTACTTATGCGCCTCAAACTTGATGATGAGCTGATCCAAGAGTTGGCAGACTCTTATTTGACCTAGTTAAACAAGAGAAAAGGGAGAAGAAATTCGGTTGCGATTGAAGTTACGGAGCCCGTGATCAACGATAAAAAAGGTCTCAATGAGCCAGATCATGTGGCAAAACACAACACGTGGTTTGATTCAATCGTAAAACCCAATTTCCTTGGTTTAAGGCTTCGACTCTGTCAATTAAGATTTTCCTCCATTTTCGTTGAATTTCCATAGTTTCCTTTTATAGTAAAAATGCACTAATCTTTGATTAGCATTATTTACACTTTTATTTATGGTGTTAATTTGAATTATTGTCAGGCAAATTGTAATTTAAAAAATTGGCCAAACAACCCTAAGTCATATCAAACAATTGTTTGAGGTTAAAACCTAATTAACCACATGTCTTAAATATGTGGTGGATAATCAAGTTTTTCATCAGGAGATGGATATGGATTTACCTAAATTAAGAGTGCAAATGATATGGGCATTAGGAGTATGATTAAAGGTGAACAGATATATATTTTGAAGTTATTGATCAAAGAATTGGAAGTAACATCTTTTAAGCACTATAAACTTTTACTACTATTATAGCCCATGATTGTATTCTTGAGATTTTAGAACACCCATAATTGGATCCTTGATAAAAACTACAATTGGAGCCCATGAATTTAAAACATCCTATCGGTATTCCAGCCCAATAGCCTAGTTAAAAATTCATATTCTTGGTCTTGGTCCAAAATGGAAGATCAACTGATCAACCAACCGAACCGATTTCAGACCAAAACTAAAGGGTGTAAAACTGTTCCAGTATTCGGTTTACACTTTTAACATATGTGGTCTCGGTCCACTTGTCAAACGTCTTGATAACCTCTTCACAACAACATAGGAGCGATTAAGATGAAGACGATGCCAAAATGATCTAGCACAACTTGAACCGTGATCCTACTTTGACGAAGCCGCCACATAAATATGCATACTTACTTTGATCCACTATGTGAGCCCAGGAAATTTTTGTCCACCATATCTTAGCCCTTTGACTATGAGCACCACTTTGTTAATACTAATAACTCATCCAACTGCCTACTTGTTCACTAGTCGAACAAGTCAAACTTGTTGAACCATCATAAAAGACTAGGTGACGTAGTAGTTAATTTAAAAAAAAATTAATAATATATTGCAAATAATTTAAACAATAGAATTATGTTGTTTATATATATAGTAATAAAAAGAAGTATATTGTTTTCTAAAAATAAAAAAAAAAACCTAACAAAGTAATGAATATATTTTCTTGCAGGGGACAAGTATAATTTAGCTACACAACACAACAGTAACTAGATTAATTGACAAACACTTTCATATATGTATATTTCAAGAAAGGGATTACTCAAAACCGGTTTAACTATTGAACCAATCATCTGAACCAGTCGATTGAACTAGTGTTGGTTTAACCCATGCCAACCGAACCGATTAAAGTTACGCTTACCTGTCATAAGCATAAAAAACATATACAAAACATTTCATATGATTAACAAACTTCTTACCACCATCAACCACTTATATATCAATAAAATTACTAATGTGTCCTTTCTTTCATACAAAGTCGACAAAGCGTCTACACTTCTATACAAACAAGACTAGGGGCAAGAAAGGCATTTACTAACATCCTCCGTCACACCCTTGAATCCCAAATCATCAATGAATCTTAATTTGATATTAATAAACCTCCTCTTATATTCTTT
The DNA here is from genome assembly GCA_030844895.1 of Ambrosia x helenae. NCBI lineage: Eukaryota > Viridiplantae > Streptophyta > Magnoliopsida > Asterales > Asteraceae > Ambrosia > Ambrosia x helenae. The sequence continues at coordinate 25,268,538 of CM061227.1, read as the reverse complement.
CTTTTAGTTGGCATGTCCTCTTATGTGGGCTCCTCAAAAACTTTAGCCTGCTCGATGGGCTCAACAGAAGGAACAACATGAACTGGACTACCTAGAGGTAGTCCAGGGCTGGTTCCTTCTGATTGATTCCTGACGAGCCGGTTAAGCATTTCCAAGACCTCACTCATCTTTGGTCTTGCTTTCGGATTCTTAGACAAACACTTGTTGGCTACAATGGAGAGTCTTTGTGCTGTTTCCATTGAGTATTTACCTTCTAGTCTAGAATCGACTATTAATGAAAACTTTGTAGAGCTAAGATACGGTTTCACCCATTCTAGAAGGTTCTGCTCCTTCTTGGGTAGGTTACGATCCATTGGACGCCTACCGGTGATAAGTTCATACAAAAAAACACCGTAGCTCCAAACATCACTCTGAGATCTAAGTCGACCAGTTTGGATATACTCTGGAGCTGCATATCCCATTGTTCCTACAACCTGAACACATAACATTTTAACATCATGGGTTCATAATTACAAGACAATCAAACTTATTTGTTAATATTTATTTATTTATTTATTTATTTATTTATTTGTTAATATTTATTTATTTATTTATTTATTGAGTTTCTTGATAGAAGAATGAGAAACTATAAACAATATATATTCCATTTTCTTTTATTTTTAAAAATTTTAAGATGGAGAAAATGAATGTTACTTTTTGTTTTATGTGTTTTTGTAATATATAATGTTTTACATAAAGCATTCCCATAGAACGTACCGCTGTAGAGACATGAGTTAGTCCTTCTTGAGGACCTAATCTAGCCAAACCGAAATCTGAAAGTTTAGCGTTCCATTGATCATCTAGAAGGATGTTGGAAGATTTGAAATCTCTGAATATAATCTACAATAAAACAAAAAAAAAACAAAAAAAAAAAATTATTAGCCAAGATGTGCATTTGGATAATTTGTTTAAAGTTGTAATAACCTACCTGAAAGTCCATTTTTTCATGGAGGTATGTCAAGCCACGAGCCGCATCTTGAGCCACTTTAAGCCTCATGGTCCATGAAAGAGGTTCCTCGGTCCTAGCCGATAAATGATCTTCAACACTTCTATTGGGCATATATTCATAAACTAGAAGGCGTTGGATCCCTCGTTCATCATCTTCTGCGCAATAGCCAACGAGCTTCACAAGGTTTGGGTGCTCAACCACCCCGAGAACATTCACCTCCGTCACCCATTCCTTGTGCCCCTATTAACAAAAAATCAAAATTCATTACACAAATATGTTATTTGCGAACTTAAAGTTTCTTGTAACATGTTGAGGCTGTAAACTAGCCGAGTCAGGGTGGCTCGGGCTCGGCTTGTTTACAAACTGAGCAGAGCCAAGCCATCTCATTTATATCATGAAGATAACATGTTGAGCTCAAGCTCGACTCATCAACTCATGGCTCATTGATCGAGACAACTCATTTATGTTTAATTGTTTTTATAAAATTCTTGTATCTTTTTTTACACATATTGATACATACAAAAACAAAACGTAATATTTTTAACATACAGAATAATACAAGGTAAAAAAAAATAATATTTTTAACAATGGCTCAATGAGCGAGCTATGCTTTAGGCTCAAGCTCGGCTCGGTTTGGCTAGCTCACCTCGTTTAAACGAGTTGATTTCGAGGGAGATTTAGTCTAGCAAGCGGACTGGGAGCTTTATAGCCCTATAACATGTTATTGAATGTAGCAAAAGAAACTTGCCTGTAACCCCGTCTACCAAGCTGCTTGACCGCCACATGAATCCTTCTAGTCGGGTCTTGAGGGGACTTGATGGAGCCAAAGTAGACACACCCGAATCCACCCTCGCCAATAACCGAAGACCGGCTAAACCCATTGGTGGCCAACTTGAGTTCAGCTAAGGTGAAGACTTTAAGGTTACTTGGCCTCTCTAAATAGCTTGGAACACTAGCCCATCGGTTTGGCTCAGTGCTACCTTTAGACACAGTTTTGGAATTCAATCCTGTCCTTGATCTTCCTGTATATAAAGAAGTGACCGATATTGGTTTTGTTGGATTTATCGGTTCTTCCTTTTCTTCACGGCATGAAAATGCAAAACAATACATAGTCTCCAACGATTTAGTGTCTCAACTGTAAAAAAAATTATTATAATTAGCAGTGTTCGTGTTTAAGGTGGCGGAACCAGACAATTTTAGTTTGAGGGTCATCAGTAGCGGATCTTGAACGAAAAACCTGGTAAGGCCAGGCTCAATCTTGTTGGGCCGGACTCAATACATATAAAAATTTTATAAAATTTTTGGTAAAATTTCCACTACGAACAGGGGCGAAGTATTCAATAGGCCAAGGGTGGCCCTGGCCCCTCCTGTTTTTTGGTGCAATGGTAGAAAGTTGCGATTCTCGTAGGTAAATTGAGTCCGGGTTGTGTCCGGCCCCCGCCAATTTGCCACTACCGATTGGAAACAATTGAGTTCGGCCCCTCCCGATACTTGAACCAAGCTTCGCCACTGGCCCTAGTAAAGAAACGCCCATGAGGGTCATCATAATTCAAAAGATTATTATATTCTCTATCGGTTACAACTAGGGGTTTAACTCATTTTTTTTTTAAAGAAACTCATATTTTATACATAACAAATTCTGATGACCGGAGTATCAACGGACCCTGTTGACCCCCTTGGTTTTGCATGCGTTCAAAGATAGATGCGCACATATACGCGTACAAACACACAAATACACAAGATTTAACAGAAGAACTCACCTTTAATTGGTATCAATCCAATATGGTTGAAAAAGATCAGCTCCTCATTAGAAGTGACTCCATATAATCAAGAAATTAACATGAGATTCATCACAAGACTCGTAATTTACATGCAAACTGAAGAACCAAGATTGAATATTAACTACAAATTATGTTATCAAAGCCTGCAAGTGTACAGGATTATACAAAAGACACACAGATAAACAGATGGAGCAGCTGGAAAAGAATTATACACAGCTTACCAAATAAAGGAGTATATAATGACAAAGGGTTATTTAAATAGTAGGAAATGTGTTGTTTTGATTATTATTTAATGACATAATTATACGCGACATTATATACATTCCAACGATGGCTTTGGCTTATTTTTAAAATTGATAACGACCTTTTTGTAAAATAATATGCTTATTACTTGTAAGAAATAAAGAAATTTAAAGCGTGTAGAGAGAATTTATAATACTTATTGAAACTTCCATCCAATAATAAGTAGCCAAACAAAATTTGAAATCTATAATCTATAACTTATAATAAATAAAACAATTATAAAAGAATTGAATATTGATTAGGTGGTATTCAATGGAGTCTTCAACCCCCCTTTGAATGTGCCACGTGGCACGTTAAGGTGAAAGTTTTCAATTTATTTTTTTATTTTGTTTTCATCCATTCTTCTACACTTATCTAACCTTACTCTCTTTAAAAATTTAAAAACAAATTTAGATTTTTCTCTCTAATGTTTCCTCCCTTCATTTTTAAACGTTAATATCTTTTATATACGAGATTTTTTAAAGAGAAAAATTACACCAAATTAACGAGCGTTTTATTATCTTTTCAACGAGTACCATAGTGCTATATAAAAAACGAAGAAAAAAACGACTATTTTTTATGGGGTTTCGTTCATACAGGAAAAAAAACACAAAGTGTTCAGGTTATTCATTAATCATGTTTTTTCTTTTAAACCAGGTTCTTATATACAATGTTGAAATTTAGCCCAATCGCAATGCTATCATTGGAATTTTACTCTTTTAAAGATGGATAGGTATACTTCATCAAGAGAAGCTAGGAGAAAAAATCGTGCAACACTGCAACATATGGTGTCACCTTATAGCAAGGTTATTTATTTATTTATTTAATTACAAGAGTAATAATTATTACTATTAGTATTAGTATTATTAGAATGATTATATTTTTCAATCTCGAGACACTCCCGAGATAAAAACTAGTATCATATATATTCCTAAAAACTTTTAAAGTAAATTACATGGAAGGTACATTGGTTTTGACTAATTTTTGGATTTCATCACTAAAGATTTTTCTTTTTGATTGATTTACTTATGCTTAACGGATTTTTTTTCAATGTTGGTTCGAATAGCTTATGAGGTTAGGTTCTTTCTGTTATAAGTGTTGGTAAAATTTTACCTTAGTACTATAAATAAAATTTAAGTTGTTAGGAATACCATATCTATACTATATTATAATGGTAAAGGTAGTTTTAGATACTCAAAAGTTAAAAACTTTATTTTCTTAAACAACCCTGAAATGAAGGTAAAATAATCATTCAAACACTTTTACACTTTCATACCCCATCTTAGTTACACTTTAATCCCTTAAACTTTACTAAACTTTTACTTATTTAAATTATAGTTAAACTTCTTTTCCTTGTTTTAAAGCAAATATGCCCCCATAATTTTTAAATATTCATATTTTTTTTCATACATTGATACTTTTAAAAAAAAAATTACATCATAATAATGGGCATTTTATTATCTTTAATTTTAGAATAGTATTGTTAATTTTTTTAGTTTAAATTTTTTTATGTGTTACGTGATTAACAATATCTATGAGTGAGCAATATAACTAAATTGTTCACTGAAACCAAACAAAAAAAAGAGACAAAACTAAATCTAATTCAAAAAAAGAGACAAAACTTAAAATCGGTTATCATTTCTTTTTGTACCCTTATTTAACTGAAATCGGTCAAACTGAAACAGAACCATTCATATATTCATAACAGCATGCTAGCGCGATGTAGTAGGGAACACATACACTTATAATGGTGCATGGTTGTGTTCGGTTATTGGCCTCAACCAAAAAATCGACATTATCGGTTTATCGATCTTATTAACCAACCGATTAATTGGTTTAGTCAATTTGGTTTGATTGTTGTTTTTAGTTCATTTTAGTTAATAACCAAAACCAAACTTTTGTTAAAATTTTTTGCTTAGAAGTACATAAAATGAAGATATAAATACATGAAATAGATGTATAAAAGATATAAATATAGGCAAAAAAATTTAACCAACGTTTGGTTTTTGTTGTTAACCAAAATTAACTAAACCGGACTAAAAACTAATAATCTAACCATATAAATCGAATCAAATAATCGATTGTTTAAGAAGATCGATTAACTGGTGACTTTGGTTTTAGTTTCGGTTGATGATAATAATCAAACTGAATCGAAGCACACACCCCCTTAGAAGTGTCTGTATTCCCCGCTGCATCGCGCGGGAACCCTACTAGTTTTATATTGATACACGAACTATGTTCTACGTGGTCACAAAACCCTGACGAGCCTAGTTTAATACGCTTAAATTTTATGTTAAAATATGTTAGGCTAGCTCTCTGATCAAACAATCACCAATTAGTTGATACCTAAAATCATTTGTTACTTGATTCGCGGCAGATCGAGTTACTTGATTAACCAATTTGGATATAACTGTATGTACATTACAAAACATGTATGGACATATATGTAACATTTATTTTTGTAGTTTAGACACGTATATACATATATGTGTAAATAAATCCTTGCAGGAAAAGGCGATAAAAAAAAATTGCCTTAGAGAAATGTGGTCAAGAATAGTTCTCTCAGTTTTCAACTAGGTCATAGGTTCTTAAATGATCCAAATCCTACTCTGGAAGAGCCATTTTTCAAGAATTTCGTCAACATTTAATCACAATACGGGCCACTTTGCTTCGAGGTTTAGAGAATTGAGGACAACGGTTTTCACATTTGACCGACTATTTAACATCGTGATAGCTCGCGGTGACGGCAAAACATAGGAGGAAGCGATTGCCGAGGCCCTTCACAAATACGAGCCACCCCACTATAGACGATTTACTCACATCTTGTCATGGCAATTACTAAGAAATTATCATCATTTGCTCCTTCGCGAATTTAACTTTAATTATGTATTTTGTTTCAGTTTAATTTATGTATTTTGTTATAAGTTTAAATATGTATTTATTTAGTTTATAATTATGTAGTTTTTTTTTGTTAATTATGTATTTTGTTTTAACTCACTTTTTCTCTACCCTAGAGTTGCACTTCTTAAATCACATTCAAAGATATGGGTGGCGGTTTTTAATTTTCGGTCACACCAATAAGACCTTCCAAGCGCCGACGTTTTTCCCGTCGAGGCTCAAACCCTCCACTTTTTAACCATCTTCCTACGATAGTTTACCATACTCTAGCTTCTTCTCTAACGGTTACCGTCCTCCAACTTCTCCCCCAACAGTTTTACCGCTCAAACCCTTCACCTTCAAACACTCCAGACAATGATCCAAATCCTTTGGCAAACGAGGATTTGAACTAGGTGTATGACTATACCATTAGTCAACTATAATTCGAAAGACTACAACTTGGGGAGACTCAAACCAATTTCACTACAAACCCTCATGTCGCAAACGTTTGTCTAACATAATTAGTCCCCCGATAGGCTGAAGGGTACGAAACTAAACTGGGTGCAGAATGATAGAATTGAATCCTTAATTTGTTCTCATTGATTTACAATAATATATAATACATGGGATCCTATAATTATGGAAAGGATCATAATACAATTTTAAATATATAAGAGATATACACAATATTAACTATCTATTACACCCCCGCAGTCGAAGCGGGAGGTGAGCGAATGCTGAGACTGCCTCTGAAATCTTCAAATAAAATGCGAGGTAGACCTTTCGTGAATATATCTGCAATCTGATAACGAGAGGGGACATGAAGCACCCTGACGTGTCCCCGTTGAACCTGTTCACGAACGAAATGTATGTCTAACTCGATATGCTTGGTGCGCTGATGTTGCACCGGATTCCCCGACAAATAAATAGCGCTCACATTGGCACAATAAACAAGGGTCGCACGAGATAGAGGGTGGTGCAACTCGAGAAGCAGATTCCTTATCCAACAAATTTCGACCACCACATTAGCTACTCCCTGGTATTCAGCTTCGGTGCTAGATCTGAACACTGTGATCTGTCGTTTAGACGACCAAGAAATGAGGTTATCGCCGAAGTAAATGCAATAGCCACTAGTAGAACGCCTGGTATCGGGGCAGCCGGCCCGGTCAGAATCAGTATAGGAAATCAAAGACTGAGAGTTGCAGCCGTGAATAGTGAGCTCGAAAGTAGAAGTTCCCTTCAAGTACCGAATGATGCGCTTAAGGGCGTTCCAGTGATCAAGACGGGGAGAGTGCATATGCATGCAAATTTGCTGAACAGCGTATGAAATATCTGGCCTCGTGAATGTAAGGTACTGGAGCGCACCAACTAGACTCCGATATAGAGTGGGGTCATGAAATAGCTCACTGGTATGGTCACTGAGTTTGCCATTTGTGTTGACGGGGGTAGACACAGGATTGCACGACTGCATACCGGCACGTGCAATGATGTCAGTCGCATAGGACTGCTGAGAAAGAAACATGGTGTCTTTCGTACGAGACACAGAGATACCCAGAAAGTAGCTGAGAGGGCCAAGGTCTTTCATGGCAAATTCTTTTGACAACTGTGCCATGAGAGAAGTTTTTGGCGCCGTTTCCGGGGACGCAATTGGCATTCTTGATTACTTCCCAAACCGTTTGTCTGGTCTTTTACTTTGTAAATAGTTTTTGCTTTTACCTGTTATTATTATTTATTATTTTTTATTTTTTATTTGTTTTTATTCGTAATATAAATATTCTTTTTAACATGTGTGAGATCTGTGGAGGACCCCATTTTACTATAAAATGCCCAAATTCATCGGGGTATTCCACAGGTTACTATGCTAACACGTGTTTGCACTCGCAGCTGCAGCGATATCAGTCATACCAGCCTTCATACCCTCAGGCTAACCGGTCGTTTAACCCTGCAACATCTGAGTCACTAGATAGAATAACAAGTCGGCTTGATCGTCTACAAGCTGAGACGTATGAGGAAAGGCATGGTGGTAGCTCGTCAGAGTATCCACCTAGCCAACATTTGTATCCACATCCTGATTATCGGGATGTCTTGTCTCACACTAGGACCGACTATGCCGCCCTTCTTGCTAAGCAAGACGCCTTCCTTGCTAATCAACAGCTCATGCTCGAGGATATGCGTTCTTTGCTATCCAAGCGCACCGACTATTTGAGGGAACAAGATACGGCACATGAGAGGCTACAGGCTCAGGTGGATGAACTGAATACCATAATGGACGTTGAAGTCCCACCTCCAGTTCAGCAGGTTTATTTCATATATGATGACCCAGACGAGATGGTAACACTTACATTACTTGATTGTATTATGCCCGTTGCTGAAACTGTTTGTCCTTACTCATCTGATTCTGTGCATGATTTAATTGACACATATGATTCTTTACACTTGTCTTGTGAGGATGATATTTTGCAGGATTCAGGGTTAAAGCCAGAGACCAAAATGGACGCCTTAGTCCCACCTTTGGTTCAGCAGGATGAGCAGCCTTGCCAGATCTCTAGTTCAGCAGCATATCCTTGGGGGGCAGATGTCTGTAGGGAGGCTGAGGAAGATATGGATTTTTCAGAATCCACAGGCTGGCTATTTGAGGAAGAAGTGGTGGAAGAGGAAGACACCACTGACCTGCTTGAAGAAGCAGCTGATGGGGAAGCAGAGTTTGGTGACGAGTTAGTTGATTTGTCAGCTCCAGAAGTGGACAAAGATTTTGACCAAGTGTCACCAACCAAGGAAGATGAGAAAGAAGCAGTGGTGGAAAAAGAAGAACACCACAGCCGGTCCGTGCAGGCATCGGATATTACACTGCTACTAGTGCCACCACCACGGGAGAAGGCGAAGAAGCACCTGGACCGACACAGGGTGAGGGTCAGGAGTTGCAGAGACAACAAGTCCCCTCATTACATGCCAAGAATCAGGTTTGGTCCAGATAAATTTAAATATTGGTGGCCCGACCCATTTAAATTCAATAAAATATTTTTCAATTCTACTAATGTAATTTTGCTAAATAATATGGACCGGGCGGAATTAAACGGGTTGAATCGGTTCCAGATAAAAGAGAAGCCCCCTGATTAAGTTTAAGTGTGGGGAGGCTCTGTAGAGTTTGTAAATATATATTTATACCTATTTTTTTCTAGCTTTTCATTTTTATTTATATGTGGTCCGTCCTTCGGTAGTGTCTTTGAGTCTGTTTGCAGGTTTGCGTGTTTGCTTGGGTAGAGAAAATTTCACCATGAGCGGATCCCATGTATCTTTCTTTATATATATTTTATGATTGGGAGTTTTGGTAGAGGTTTGGGTAATAAAAGATATTTTTTCTTAAAAAAATAAATAGTCTTTCTGTGAAAAAAGTCTTTTCACGTAATGTGAGGAGTCTGGGCTGACCTATTCGCCTTATGCGACCAGCTATTACCCCGAAAAGTTATATTTTTTTCGCTTGCAACGCGTGTTGTGATCACCAGTGTCCTTCACGTTGAGCGAGAACCAGATTTTTTTCTTCTTTTCTACCATTTGGTTCTACTACCATTCACAGCCATTTTTCCAAGCGAGTACGTCTTCTTGTTTGTAGTTATATTATGAGTCTAAGTTAGTAGTTTGAGTTATTTATTTATTTATTTTTTGTGGTTCGGTATTATGCTCGGGTTTTGTTTGTTTTGTTTTGTTTTGCGCAGGTTTGGATTGCACCACCCGTACTCAATCTCCATTCAGGTGATTTCGAAGCTGTTTATCATTTATCAAGGCAAGCCGAGAGTATACCATTGTGTCAGAGCCGATCACGACCAAAATGCTATACGATCGAGCTGGATTGGACTAGAGCTTACGAAAAAAAATCTACCAGCTAAGTCCTTTCCAATTGCCCTCGTCTTTTTTATTTATTTATTTTTTTTGTATTCGGAATTTATTTTTTTTATTTTGAGTCGTTTTCTATTCCTACATTGAGGGCAATGTAGAGTTTAAGTGTGAGGATGGAAAACTGTCGTTTAGTCTGTATATAGAGTCATTTTAAGTCAAAAAAAAAACAAAAAAAAAAATTGAAAAAAAAATGTCCCTGATTTTGAAGTTCGCATTATAAAATATGGAAAATGATAGATAAAATCAAGTGTCTGGTTTTCAAATATTATATGTATTAAAAGAATAAGTAATCGAAAGCGTGTTGACTTTGAGCTAATACACCTAAATATATTAGGGTACCTTGTGGGTTCTAATCTAGGAAAAAATGGGGAAGCTGAAACCGCCAATAATAGTATAAGTAATGTCGTTATAAGTTTAAAACCGTTAGAATTTCTAATCAAAAGTTAAAGAAAAGAAGAGCTGGATATAAAATAAGGGCAAGGCCAATGGTGTCGTTTCTAGGGATAGTGACTCCGGACTCGACTCCCTCTAGGATTGTCTGAAAATAAGTATGCTGAGATGGGAAAAAAAACAACAAATGATTTTAAATTCACTCGGTTTTTTACATAAAATGGTTAGGAATAGCCAATGGGTTGTTCCTTTTGTTTCATAAGCTTGAGGCGGGATTAGGTGACACTATGGCTTCTTTAGTGTGAGACCCTAGGTAGACTAAATAAACCTAAAATTAAACTAACATGATAAGGGGCTTAGAAACCGGCGGTTGGGTTTAAGAGGACAAGTATACCTGCAATCGCAGTTGGCACGTGATTAGATTTTTAAAATTAAATTAACCTATGTTTTGAGGCCAGATTATTTGATTGTGATTCCATTGCATAATTCTTTTTCAGGGACGAAAAAGAGTTAAGTGTGGGGATGTTTGATGTGTCGTAAAACACATCTATTTTCCTATGTATTTTGAGTGATAATTGAGTCTTTTGTATATAGTTTTTAGTAGTCTTAGGCATGTATTCGTTTGCTTTTCTTTCTGTATCATTTTATAGATTTTTATTAGTTTTTAGTACTTATTTATTTATTTTGTATTTTGTAGGTGTTCATGGACGTTGGAGCATAAACGGGAAATTTTAGTCGAGCCAAGAACACCTACGCCGCGAACACCCGAAACGAACTTGGAGCATACTAATACTACTCCTCCTACTACTACTAATAATATAATAATAATACTAATATAATAATAATAATAATAATAATAATAATAATAATAATAATAATAATAATAATAAAAGTTGAATTTTGGGTTTCACGGCCCAAAGGCCAAATCAATTTGTAAGGAGGGCTCCATTAGTGGAGTACATACATATTAAATAAGGAAGTGCTAGAGCGGGAGTCGCTGCTTGTCCGTGTTTAGAGTTTTCCTAGATTTTCTTCAGTACAGTTTAAGTCTGCTTCATAGTTTGAGGGTTTTAATCCAGGAGAGGTTTTAATCTGATTTCTGTGGGATTTCGGTATGCTAGGGCGATCCAGATCCATCTTAGCATTTCTACACTTGTCCTGCCTTGAGTCTAGTGAGCTATCTTTGACAGGAGGTTTATTAGATAAAAATAGGGTCTCAAGTTAATTACCAGATTCAGGATTTATTACTAGTGTCTAGGGATTTTACCTAAGTAACCAGCCTTCTTCCTATCTGATTTCTCCAAGCTCCTAGGTTCGTATAAGCAGTTGAGGTTATTTTATTTATATTTAGTTTCTTCTAAGTTTATGATCATTAGTTTAACCCCCAATATAAGTATATATTTATTTAGGCTAGTATTCGGTAGAGGTTGTGATCTAGAGTTGCATTCGCGTCTTTGGGTTCGATACTCGGTCTTATCTGTTTACTGCTTTGCGACCGGTACACTTGTCGTGCGTGTGTAGTTTTTAGGTGAGTCGTTTTAATTAAAGCTTGTGTTATTTTTATATATACATTTACACACATCAAGTTTTTAGTAGTCTTATGCATGTATTCATTTGCTCTGATACCATGATAGAATTGAATCCTTGATTTGTTCTCATTGATTTACAATAATATATAATACATGGGATCCTATAATTATGGAAAGGATCATAATAAAATTTTAAATATATAAGAGATATACACAATATTAACTATCTATTACAGAATACGTACCTCGGTCAGATAAGGAAATGTGTTATACATCCTACGAAAGCTCGGTTATCGATATGAGAGGTTAGGAGGCCGAATAGTGATTATGAGTGAAGTAATGTTTTATATATGTTTAATTATGTCTTTAACAATATTTAATTAGGACTTATTATGTTTAATTATGGCTTATGTGTGTTCAATTAGAGCTTATATGTGTTTAACAATATTATTGTGTTTTTGTATTTATAATGTTTTTTTAGTCGTACTTTTTTAGTTTAATTTTAAAAATTTATTGTAATTTTTTAAATAATTAATTTGCATTTATTTATTCAATTACTTAAGTAAATTAGTTTATATAAAAAATAAGATTAAATATTTTTTTTTTTGAACGGCTTAAATTACATTGAAGAAACAATAAGTATCACGGTGATTATGACTAATCACCGTGTGGTTTATACCTATGTTACGTCAAGATTAATCCTTCACCCAAACCTCGTTGGTTAACCCGTAAGGTGATTTAGTGAGTGTGGTGAATGTGAGCAAAGTGTGTGTGAACACGAGATGTAAGTGGTTCGGTCAGAAATGACCTACGTCCACTGTAACTGCCAGAATATTATTATAAGAGAGATGTTACAAATGATAGGGTACAATGGTTGATTTCTGAATGTCTTTACAAGAAGAAGTATGTCCCTATTTATAAGCATAGTTGTGGGCCGAAGGAAGAGGCCCATGAGACATGTCATCCACTTGGGCCCAGTCAAGGCCCAAGTCCATGTTCTTCCTGGAAATGGCGGGAAACAGCCAAATACTGTTGATGACGTCATGCTACAGTGTGGTCGTTGTCATAGGTGGACACGTGGCGGGTTCTGGATGGTGACCAGTGATGTTGTCCTTGCTGCAGTGGCTGGGGCTGTCATCGGCTTCTGATGTGACGTCTGACAGTTGGCAAGGTATGTCTGTTGGTCACTGTAGATGGCAGCACGGGTACAATAGAGCCGTTTGGTAGTTGTACTGTCTGCCACATGTCCTTCTCTTGTTCGCGTGTGCTCTGACACAAATCCTTGTGAATCTTCCTTTTGTTATCTTTTGTACCTTGTGCTAAAAGTGTTAAGGGAAGATTCCGCGCGTGGCCATACGCGCTTATCAGATGTAGCTTGCTGCTTATCAGCTGCCTTAGCGCGCTATGCTACTTGTTGTGTTGTTTGCGCGCAGGTGGATCCTTGCGCCATATCTTGGCGCGAGGATCTTGTTTATGGGGATAGGGACGCCTCCTCTCGGATTAGGCTCCCTATCCCTTCAAGTCCCCCTAGTCTAGGGCTTCTCCTGCTCGTTGTTGAGAAGGTGGAGCGCTAGACTCAAAATATGTAGTCGCGGATGAGAGCTCATCTGCTCGTGGTTCTTGGAATTTATTGGACGTGCCTCGCCGTGGGATGTTGAAAGGCTGGGCGGGGAACGTCTTTTTCATTTTTACGTCAAAGTTACGCCGAGGGAAGCGTGTTCCGCCGTACCTCCGTAGGAGTTGGGCGGGGAACGTCTTTTGTAATTTTACGTCAAATTTGCGCTGTGGAATTGAATGCTTGCTGGTGGTTAATGCGGGTCTGAAGTTGTAATAAATTTCAAATCATTGGCATTCAATTTGTTTCTCACAAATTGAAGTTAATGTGCCTGGAGGTCGAATGATCAGTTCCTTCTGATGGAAGTTTAATGGTTGCTGACGTGTCAGGTTGTTGCCTGTTGTGCAGACTGAGACATGTCACATCATTGTTGCAGTTACCAACCATTCGTCTGGTGTCAGGCGCGTGTGGCGTCACGCGCTTGACGTTCTGTCTTCGTGGATGAGATTATGCCACGTGTCGATAGGCACGTGCTTCCTGTCAGGCGCGTGTCTTTCTACGCGCTCAATTTGTTTTAAAGTGTGAGTTCTGTTGACACGTGTCATTCATCCGGCGCGTGTTCAGCAGAAAGCTGTCTCCCACTTATGATCTGGTCCGTTTGTTGACAGAGTTGACACGTGCTGTAATCTTGCCCGTTTAATTTGAAAAGGCGTGACGGTTGATTTATCCTTCGTGGGTCCCACTGCCATTAATGCGGTGGGTATATAAGTCTCGTTGAGGCTTATGTGAACGGTTACATTCCCATAATCCTTTTCTTCTTGTTTCTTGCCTTCCTGTGTCTCTCAACTTTCCGGCCACCGTCTTCTTTGAAGTTTCCGTTTAATCTTCATAGATCTTCTTGATCTTGGAGATTCATTGTTGAAACTTCAACTTTCTGCTTTCTGTTGCTTTGTTTGTGTGTTCTTTCTTCCTCTTTATTGGAAGCTTCTTGTGTTCTTTCAAATCCCTTGAAGATTCCGGCGAATCTTCAAGTTTTCCGGTCAAATTTTTCCAGATTCCGATAACTTTAATCTTTAAGATGTCTGATGCACCTGTAAGTCCATCTCCGTCCGCCGAGGATATTAGGGTGGAACCGGCTGTGGAGGAGGTGGTGGAGGAAGAGGTGCTTGTCGAACACGGCAAGATAAAGGAGAGGAAGCTGATGTCCAACACGTATTGTGTCTGGAGTCAGGAATCTTTTAATCAGTTTTGCACCATGTACAATATTCTGCCAGAGTGGGAGCCTACCCTTCCGTCTCTGACTAGCATTGTTCTCTCCGCTGGGAGTGGTCGGCTGGCCTTATACGAAGCCCACTTTACTAAGTGTGGGTTTCGTTTGCCGTGTACCCGTTTTCAGATTAACACTATGGTGGCCTACGGCGTTAGGCCCACACAACTAACCGCCTTCGGGCTTCTGAGGTTAGTCCACTTTGAGGCCTCCTGCCGCGCCTTGGACATTGAACCCACCGTTGAGCGGTTCAATGTCTTCTATTTTATGGCGCGAGACGAGATGTGGTTCTCGTTCAAGCCGCGCCCGAGGGTGCCGCCAATGGCCACCCATAATCCTAAGTCCTTGCATTGGGCGAAGGAAAAAAATTTCTTTGTGAAGAGGGGGTGATCCCCATTAGTCTCCCCTGGAAGGTTATTGGGGACGGGCAGAGCGTGGCGGACATGGCTGTGCCGAAAGACTACAAATAGCAGGCGTGGTTTATTACCCTCACCTCCAACGCCACCAAGTTGGAGTTCAAGAATCTAACAGAGGGTATCTTTTTTCTTCTGGGATGAGCCGCCTTGGTATCCGCGCGGGCAAAGAACCCTACATTGCAATAGAGGGTACGTACTTTCTTTTTCCTTTAGATTTTTGTGCAATTTTCCTGACTGTTTGTTGTTGCAGGTGTGAACAAATTCCAGTTTTATGCCGCCCGCGAGGAGAAAGGCATTAAGTGGCGGCCGGTGGCGGAGGGTCAACCTTCCTGTTTGGAGGCGTTTGTTGACCGCTTCTATTACCCTGATCTCTCCAGCGTGCCGAAACCTTATTACATAACCGGTGAGTCTTTGGATCCCTTCATCACTAGCGTTTTCGGAGATGATTCTACTGATTCTTCAGTAGAGATCGTTCCGCACATGAACCCATTAGTGGGGCGTGGACGTTGGAAACACGCGCCGCGGAAACATAGGTATCGAGCAAAGGTTGCTCTTTCTGACTCGGGTTCTTCCGTTTCAGCAGGAGAGGTTGTGAAGGGACGTCGACGGCGGAAGGATGGGCCGCCTTCGGACGATGAAGATGAGGCTGAGTCTTCACAGCTGGAAAGGAGGAAGAAGGCGCGTCCGGACAGCGTCGTGGCTAGCAGCGCCGCCACTGTGGAAGATGTGTCTCCTGCCTTGACTGGCGAAGGAGGGAGTGAGGGTGCTACTCAAATCCCTGAGTCAGTGGTGACTCCGGAGACAGTTGTTGAGGATGCTGGCAAGCAGAAAGTCACCTTCTCTGCTGGGGATCAAGGAGGGAGCGCCCCAGTTTTTTCTGTGGGGATTAGCGCTGCCCCCACTCGACAGCCTCTGTTTCAGAAGCTGATAAAGAAGAAAACTCCTGGTAAGCAACGCTTATTGTCTTGTGGAATTTTTTATTTTTGAATTTCTTTTAACATTTTTTGTTTTCCTTTGCCAGTGGCGCCCAAGATCATCCCTACTCCTCCTCCTACGTCTCCAACTGCGGAGGCTGCTAGGGTAGAGGAGGAGAGGCTCTGGAGGGAGCAAGAAGCGGCAAGAAAGCAGGTGGAAGCCGATGAAGCCCTTCAAAAGGCTGAGGCTGAGAAGATAGCCGCTGCTGCGAGGAAGCAGGCGGAAGTCGATGAAGCCCTTCAGAGGGCTGAGGCTGCAAAGGTTGCTGCTGCCAATGAGGCCAAACGAAAGGCTGAGGCAGAGAAGCGGGCGGAGGCGGAGCGTCTTCGCCTCCAAGAGCAACAGTTTCTGGAAGAGAAGGCTCGGCTGCTAAGGGAGCGCGAGGATAGTGAGCGCGCTGTTGCTGAGACCCAAGAAATGACCCACGAATCTGATGGGTTCGAGAGGGCGCTCTTAGAGCAAGGCGCTGCTGGTGCTGGCGATGGCTCACGCCAAACTCGGCGTGAGTCTTCTAGGGTTGGTGGGGAGCCATCGGGAATTTACGATGGTTCCTGCTGGGCTGGTGGTGACGCCATCTGGCGCCCTCGCTGGGCGATTAGGGAGAATACCTTGTTTTCAAACTCCTTGGCCGCCCTTGAATTTGTTAGCGAGGTGGTGCCTCCCTATGAGCGTACTCACCAGGATTTGTTGAGTCGTCCTGAGCTCATATCTGCTCTGTGTGTAAACCAGGCGACTCAACTATCCTTGATGGATTCGCTTCGCCGCCGGGATGCGGCGGTTCAGCGAGATTTTGAGCAATTGGAGGCGGAGAAGGCAGACCTTGCTGAGAAGGAGGCTGCCTTCAAGGCGGAGATTTCAAGATATCGCCGCCGTGCTCATGAAGCCGAAGCCAAGGTGGCGAAGCTTGAGGTGGACGCTGCTGCAGAGAGGCGCCGGTGGTCAGAGTCTTGGAAGAAATCTAACGACGAAACCATGCGCTTAAAGGAGACTCTGGCCGAGGCGCAGGAGGAGAGGCGGGCAGTGACCTGCAAATTTGAAGAGAAGAGCAAGGCCCTCACCGAAAGGACCGCGAAGTATGTGGAGATGCGCAAGGAGCTTGAATCCAAGGATGCTGCTCTTGTTGCAGCTACTGAGCGCGTCTCTTTTCTTGAGCAGGAGAAGGTCCGGGTCCTTAATGCTAAAGAAGATCTGGAGCGGGACCTTGACTCTTCTGATCAAGCGCGTGTTGCGGCCGTCAAGGAGTGTCAGGCGGCCCAACACTTACTGGAGGAAGCGGTTTCTGCTCAAACCCAGATGCAGAATTCCATTCATTGGCTAATGACGGATGGAATGAATGGAGTAAGCTCTTGTGCTTTCTTTGTTATTGATGCTTGTTTTTTTGCAATTGATTTGCTATCTTTTTGTCTTCCCTCTAGGTCTTTAAAAGGTTCTGGCAGGAGCCCAAGCTGGGCGATCAAGTTGCCGCCGCCGCCCAGGCTTTTGGGTACAGCGAGGGTTATGCAGATGGTTTCGTGCATGCTCAGAATGATGGGCGGATTGAAAACGCCGAACACTATGGGAAGCCGCTGAAGGAGGAGTATGAGGCGGAATTGGCCAAGTTTGAGGAGGTTGACTTCCCTATTCTCTAGGTGATTGCTGATTGTAATGACAACGCAGATCCCCCTGCTGCCCTGAAATACTTCATCGACAAATCTGACGAGTTGGCGAGGGCTTCTAGCGGGAGTACTTCTGGAGCGCATGGCGAGTAGGCGCTGTACTTGTATTTTTCATTGTAGCTTTCTTGTAAATATAAAGGGTTTTTAAGTCCCTCTTTTAATGAAATTATCAGTTTGCTATATCGTGTTTGTTCTCGCTCTAACCCTACTTGTTTAACCAAGTCGTCACCCGGTGTGTAAGTATGAGTTAGGGCGCGCGCTAGGCTAGACAGTCCGGCATCTAAGTGTTGTACTTTTGCCTTGAAGACTGTAGCGAAGCGCGACTTGTGCCATTAAGTCCGAGTTAGGCGCGTAGGAGCCTTGCCTAGAAGACCTTTGGCCGCGTTTTGTGTGGCGCACGTTCCTCTTGTCCGAGCTGTGTATCAACTCTAGAAGACAAGGGATTATGCGCGCACATGTGTTGAGCGGGCTGATAGGTCCGGCGAGTAAATTTGTCTTGAAGACCGTTACGCGTTGTCCAAGTGTAGGATGTATAAGCCCGACGTGCCCAAGGCGCGTCCTGAAGGCTCACTTTACTACATTGGTCCGCAGTTTTGGCCCGACAGGATTTTGCCTAAGTCTTGAAGACCCTGGCGCGGAAAAAACAAGTAGAAACACGGATATATGAAACTTTTTCATTGATAGCATGGCATGTGTAGCCATGTTACAAGTTTACAAGTAACAGCGTCGCAACTTTGCACTGTTCCAAGATCTCGGGATGGGGGTGCCATCTAGCCTTTGCCTAGCACTTCTTGTATTTTGTATGGACCTTACCAAGTTGGAGCTAATTTCCCGGGTTTTTCAGCGTTAGAAGCTTCGTTGTTGCGGAAAACATAGTCTCCTATCTTGAATATGAGTTCCTTGACGCGCTTGTTGTAGTATTGTTCCAGCTGAGTTTTGTACCTGGCTTCTTTTACTGCCGCGAGATCGCACCGTTCTTCCAGCAGATCAAGGTTCAAGCGGAGTTCTTTGTCATTGTCCGTTGTTTCAGCCATTAATACTCGCGTTGTAGAGCAAGTCATTTCTGCGGGAATCATTGCCTCGGAACCATATGTTAAGCTGAACGGCGTTTCACCGTTGCTTGTTTTCGTGAGGGTGCGGTAGGCCCATAAAACGTGCGGCAATTCGTCTACCCACCCTGTCCTTTTGGTTCCGAGCCTTGATTTGATGCCTTCGACGATTGTGCGATTGGCCCTTTCCACTTGACCATTACCTTGCGGATGCACGACCGACGTGAATATTTGTTTTACACCCATTTGAGCCAACCATTCTTGGAGAGATTGGTCTTCAAATTGCGTGCCATTGTCACTGACCAGGTGCATCGGCAGATAATGAACTCCCAGAGGAATTTCTTGACATGCGCGCCGTCGATCTTGGCTAGAGGCTTTGCCTCGACCCACTTGGTGAAGTAGTCGATGGCGACTATTAAGTATTTGACGTTACCCGGGGCCGTTGGGAATGGTCCGACCAAATCGATAGCCCATTTCTGAAACGGCCACGCCGCTGTAACGGGCACCAGGTTGTTCTTGGGACGCAAGGTATTCGGAGCGTGTCGCTGGAAACTGTCGCATTTTCGCAACTCATTGACCGCGTCCACGTGCATGCCCGGCCAATAGTACCCTGCGTTCATCAATTTCGCTACTACCATCCTTGGGCCGGCGTGTAGTCCACATGTTCCCTCGTGTATGTCTCTGAGGAGGAGGGAAGCGTCGGCGGAGTCTACACAGCGTAGCAACGGCCCTAGGTAAGATCGGCGGTACAGGGTACCGTCTATGAGTTGGTATTGTAAAGCCTTGTGTTGAATCTTCCGGGCCTCTGACTTGTCATCAGGCAGGATGCCGGAGGATAAGAAGACTTTGATTAGTGTCATCCAGGACGCGTTGCCTGTTTGGATGATATTGACTTGTCGCGGCGGAACAGATGGTTTTTCAAGGACCTCGACTCGTACCTCTTTGGCCATGTGCGCAAAGACTGTGGATGCCATTTTGCTCAGCGCATCGGCTGGCTTGATTTCGCTGCGCCGGATGTGTTCGACGGTGCACGAGTCGAACCGTCGCATGAGTTGCTTGGCCTGTTCCAGGTACAGGGCCATGATTTCATCCTTTGCGTCATATGATCCATTGATCTGTCGCGCGACAAGCAGTGAGTCGACGTGTGCCTCCACGTGCTTGGCCCCCATTTTTTCCGCAATGCGGAGGCCTGCCAGCAACCCTTCGTATTCCGCCTCGTTGTTTGTGCTTTTAAAATCGAGGCGGTTGGCGTACGTGAACTCGTGTTTATCTGGGCTGATGAGGCGTAATCCTGCGCCGGCGCCGTCGTCGTTGGAGGCCCTGTCCGTGAACAAGGACCATTTTTGCGACGGATCGTGTACCGGAGCGGGTGATTTTTCTGCTTTGCATTCTTGGACTCGGTCTGTTGGTATCTCTGCGGCGAAGTCCGCGAGGACTTGTCCTTTAATTGCGGGCCGGGGCTTGTAATTGATCGTGTGTTCTCCCAGCTCGATGGCCCACTTCGCTAGTCGACCCGACAGCTCGGGCTTTGCAAGTATGTCGTTTATTCGATAGCCTGTGAGGACATTTATCGGGTGACCCTGAAAGTACCTGCGTAGTCTTCGAGATGCGTGGATGAGGGCGAGAATCAGCTTTTCCATTATTGTGTACCTTGTTTCCGCATCTAACAGCGTGCGGCTGATGTAGTAAATTGGTGTTTGCACGCCTTTGCGGTCGACCATGAGGACTGCGCCTATTGCCCGCTCCGTGACGGAGAGGTAAAGTGTGAGTGGTTCCTTAGGGAGCGGCGCTGTTAGCGTCGGGAGGTTCATTAGGCACTGCTTCATTGCCTGGAATGTTGATTCCGCCTCTGGGGTCCAGCGGAAGTTGCTCTTTTTTAAACAGTTCTTCAAAGTGTCCACGAATGGGAACGACTTTGAAGCGTAGTTGGACAAGAATCGGTTTAGGGCCACAAGGTGGCCCATTAGTGTCTGTACTTCTTTGACGGAAGCGGGTGAAGGCATTCTCTCGATAGCTTGTAATTTTTCTGGGTTAGCGCGGAAACCGTCCCGCGTTACAATGACGCCCAAAAATTTGCCTTCTTCCATCCCGAATGAACATTTTCTCGGGTTCAACTTCATGCGCACTTTGCGCAATTGATTGAACGTTTGTTGGATGTCTCGAAGCATGTCACTTTCCTCCTTGCTCTTGATTACCAAGTCATCGACGTACACCTCAAGTCGTACGCCGATTTCATTAATGAAGGCTGTGTCCATAAGACGTTAGTATGTGGCGCCCGCGTTTTTCAGGCCGAAAGGCATCTTGGTGTAACAGAAGATGCCCACGTCTGTGCGGAACGCCGTTTTATCTTCATCTTCTTTAGCCATTTGGATCTGGTGGTAACCTTTGTATGCGTCCAAGAAGCATTTGAACCGATACGGGGCGAGGGAATCCACTTTTAGATCAATTTCTGGCAGAGGGTAGCAGTCTTTGGGACACGCCTTGTTGATATCCTTGTAATCGACGCACATGCGCCAGCCTCCGTTAGCTTTGGCGACCATGACAGGATTGGCCACCCAGGTTTGGTATCTGATAGGGCGAAGGATGCCCGCGTTGAGCAGCTCGGTGACTTGTTCGTTCATGGCCTTTGTTTTCTCCGGGCCCATACTGCGCTTCTTTTGCACTATGGGTTCTACGGAGCGGTAGACGTTAAGCCTGTGTTTCGCTATTTCGCGGGGAACACCAACCATGTCCACTGGTTGCCACGCGAAGACATCCATGTTGCTGATCAGAAGCTGTTTCAAGTGATTGCGTATGGTTTCGGAGATTTCATGGCCAATGACCACCGTTTGCTCCGGAAATTTAGGGTTTAGCGCCCATTTTTCCGGCTCAGTGCGGGCATTTGTTTTGACCATCTTTGGAGGCTTGGCTGTTTCAGTGGTGTGGCAGTCTTTATTGACTCTGATGAAGGCAATACCTGTCTTGGTTGGAAAGCCGACCATCGCGTGCGCCGTTGAAGCGTTGGCGTTAAAGCGTGCGATGCCTTCCCGACCCAAGAGAATGTCATGATTGGAGGTGGTTGGCAAAACCATAAAGTCACATATCTCCGTGCGTTCGTGGGTGCCATCAGACCATGTGACTGACAGGGAGAGCATGCCCCGCGGCATGATGGTCTCATGAATGAAACCTGAAATTGGCTCATTAACTGGTACGAGCTTCGCTATGTCTTCTGCATCCAGCTGTTGGAAACATTGCTCGTACATGATGTCTGTGCTGCTGCCGCCGTCTAAGAACATGTACCGCGTGCGGTAATGTCCGAAGATGGCGGTTATGACTAGTGGGGCGGTGCAAGAAAGCGCCGCCTCCGACTTTTGGCATGAGGACATCGGCCTCCTTCCATGAGTCATCCAGTGGTTGTAGACGGGTGTGTTTGCCATGCTGGGCGTTTTTGCCACGCTTAGTCATGTTGCAGTGATGACGAGGGACAAGTGTGGCGGCATGAGTGTTGAGGTCGCGGATTTTCTTTTGTGACCCCTCCCCTTGATTGTCGTCGCCCGTGTTACCCTTGCCAGTGCGATGGACGTTCTTTACCAAATGACCCAGCTGTCCCGATTTCAGTTCGGCCTCAATCTCCATTTTCAGGCTATAACAGTTGTCTGTGAGGTGACCAAAGTCATTGTGATACTCACAGAACTTGCTTCGGTCCACGTTCCTTCGTTTCCCCAAGGGGTTGGCTTCCTTCAGCGTGACCTGCTCTGTTTTCAGGACCTGGGATGGTGTCTTTGTTAGCGGGGTCCAATCGTGGTTTTTCTTTGAGTGTCCACGCTGGTCCCGCGATTGCTTGTTATTGATGAGTTGGCGGGCATCGTCCGCAGGGGAGTATTTTCCCTTGTCGGTCGTGCCCGAGATGCGGCTCCAAACAGACTTGTTTTTGTGTTTATTACTATTATTATTATGGTGTTGCGGTTGGAAGCCGTGCATCTGGTTGAAAGATTTTTCAGAGGAGGCATATATTTTCGCGGAGTGGATGAGTTCATCCCAGGACTCCGGAATACCGTCTTTGCCCGTAAGGCACTTCATTAGCTCTGGGCTTCGCACATTGTGTATGAATGCTGCCCGGGTAAGTTCTTCCCCGCAGCCTATTTGCAAGGCCTCCTTGTTGAATCGAACTATAAAATCTTCGATGGATTCATGATCATGTCGGCGGCATAACAAAATATGCGCCTTGTCCTTCTTGTGCTTGCGCAAGTGTGAAAAGTGATTACCAAACTTGTCAGTGAGGTCGTCAAAGTCCTTAACGCTCCCCGCGGGGAGGTTGTCGAACCAGACCCTGGCCGCGCCGGTTAAAGTCTGGGCAAACAAATGGCACCAGACCTGGACGGGCCAGTCTACCGACATACCTGCGCACTCAAAGTCATGCACATGGTCATCCGGGTCACGCAGGCCATCGTATCTATCGATGCTGCTAGGAAGCTTAGCTTTCCTTGGTATTTTGGCTGTCGCTATGCGAGCGACAAACTTTGATTTCTCGGCAAAAGCTTTTGGCCTAAATGGCCTGACCAAGTCATCGTCCTCGTCGTTATGACGCGAACGGTGACGGTGTTTCTTTCCATTGTGGTCGGAGTCGCTGCTAGACGACTCATAGCCGTCCGGTTCATCACGTGACTTCGCGCAGCCCCAAACCCTGGCCGAGTCTTTGATGGGGTATCGTAAGTGAGGGCTTTGCCCTTCTTTTTGGCTTGTTGCAAGAGTTTGCGTTGGTATATTACAGCGCTTTTGGCGTTCTGACGAAGGAGCCACTGGTCTGGGTCTTCCTCAGAACCGCCGTCACTGTCATCGTCCGAGCCTACATCACGAATCTCGAGATCCGGCTGCTCGAGACGTGAAGTGGGTTTTTTGACGACAGTGTGTGGTGTGTTTTGGTTTTCCGGGGACTGAGCATCGACGTCCCCGGTTTGGTTAAGGACAGAAATGTTAGGGTTGGGTTCAGCCATGGGTAGGTTAAAAGATGAGTGAATAGAGCTGTTCTAACCGTTGGATGGCGCCAATGAAGAAACAATAAGTATCACGACGATTATGACTAATCACCGTGTGGTTTATACCTATGTTACGTCAAGATTAATCCTTTACCCAAACCTCGTTGGTTAACCCGTAAGGTGATTTAGTGAGTGTGGTGAATGTGAGCAAAGTGTGTGTGAACACGAGATGTAAGTGGTTCGGTCAGAAATGATCTACGTCCACTGTAACTGCCGGAATATTATTATAAGAGAGATGTTACAAATGATAGGGTACAATGGTTGATTTCTGAATGCCTTTACAAGAAGAAGTATGTCCCTATTTATAAGCATAGTTGTGGGCCGAAGGAAGAGGCCCATGAGACATGTCGTCCACTTGGGCCCAGTCAAGGCCCAAGTCCATGTTCTTCCTGGAAATGGAGGGAAACGGCCAAATACTGTTGATGACGTCATGCTACAGTGTGGTCGTTGTTATAGGTGGACACGTGGCGGGTTCTGGATGGTAACCAGTGATGTTGTCCTTGCTGCAGTGGCTGGGGCTGTCATCGGCTTCTGATGTGACGTCTGACAATTGGCAAGGTATGTCTGTTGGTCACTGTAGATGGCAGCACGGGTACAGTAGAGCCGTTTGGTAGTTGTACTGTCTGCCACATGTCCTTCTCTTGTTCGCGTGTGCTCTGACACAAATCCTTGTGAATCTTCCTTTTGTTATCTTCTGTACCTTGTGCTAAAAGTGTTAAGGAAAGATTCCGCGCGTGGCCATACGCGCTTATCAGATGTAGCTTGCTGCTTATCAGCTGCCTTAGCGCGCTATGCTACTTGTTGTGTTGTTTGCGCGCAGGTGGATCCTTGCGCCATATCTTGGCGCGAGGATCTTGTTTATGGGGATAGGGACGCCTCCTCTCGGATTAGGCTCCCTATCCCTTCATACATTAAATACGTCTTTGACGGAGCTCAAACCCTTGAACTTAAGGAGAGTAACAATGCATTTGCCAATTTAATTAAAAAATGAGGGAGGTAGACTGAAAAAGTGAAACCATAACGAGTGAAAGAAATATGCTAGTAAGATAAAAGTTATTTTATAACGTGCAATGGAGAAAAAACAATCTAGTGAAAAACTCACGGACGGCAGCCAAGTTAAAGAAAAAATAATAAATAAATAAGTGAGCTCCCGTCTGTCAGCATCCGTAAACCATAGCAACAAAATTATGCTTTAAAATCTTTCAACGTTCGTAGTGTTGTTATGGTGAAAAGCGTTATCATGTGGGTCTGTCAAATGCCACCTTATTCGTCTGTGGAGACGAAAAATCTCTGATGTGAACATCTTATTTCAGCAGAAGTTTCCACTTATCAAGAAAATATTACATCCAATCAAACAAATCTTTCTTAAAATCGTTTAGAAATAATAATAATAATAATAATAATAATAATAATAATAATAATAATAATAATAATAATAATAATAATAATAATAATAATAATAATAATTTTGCATGACCTTTTCTTTGTGTGAAATGGAGAGTTTCTAGTAAAGAAATTTGGGGGTAGGTGAGTGGGTCAAGTCCACGAAAGGGAACATATGGATAACCATAATTATTTGAAAATATTTCTCATGTGGGTTTTGGTTTGTATTTTTTAATAACAAAGTCTTTAATTATATATATAATAATGTCTAGTTTTACATAAATTAAGTTCATCGATGAAGCTTCGTTCTACTCATCTACACAACCAAGAGTTTGCCTAAACTACTAATTGTTAGTTATATTATAATTATAATTTATTTATATTTGATTTAATGATTAAATAAGTTTAACGCAATCAGCTTATAAGCCAACAAACGAAACATATATTACGTCATTAGTAACCATCCAGAAGTTGATCACCTAAGCACCTCATCATAACTAAAAATATCACTTAAACACAAGAAATGTAAAGAATTATTAAAGTATGTAAATTAAATTTGATGATCAGCTCAATCAAGTTGCACTTCGCTAGTAACTATTAGTGCATACAATAAGTAATACAAGATTCATAATTCGACCAGTCTTTCGATAGTTCCATTTTAAGTTGATTCTGTAACTTAAGATTTTACCACTTGTCCCTCAAGACCCATAAATCATATCAGCTGACTCTTGTCAAATATGTGATCTTTTTGTTACAAACAAAAACATTTAAACCAAATTGTTATAAGAGGATAGGACACTCTTTTCATGTATAATAGAACCCACAAATCATACACTCATACAATATGGGATCTTATTTTTACCCTCAACTACCTTAATATCATTAAATCACTAGCATCATTCGCCTCAACTACCTAAGAATTTTTTTTTAAATAAAAATTAAATTAAACACAAAAAAATAACTTAAATTTAATTTTAAATAATAAATACATAATTCAAAATAGAAAAAAACATTAATATAGCAAAAAACATGAGTATAACAATTAAACTATTCCTTGTGACTCGAGGAGGTAGGGTAGATCTTTAGTTGCAAGTTGTGCCACAAGATTAAATTAAAGTTGAAAACGTGTGTTTCCTTTCATCAACTCAACAAGGACATCATCGTTATAAATTGGCTACGCTGGAGGGTCACTTACGTAGACTGGCGATATCGCATTTCCATTGTCCTTTAGGATCATGATATGCAACAAAATGCACAAAATGCACTCATATGCAATGCTCCTAATCTTGTGTACAGTCAATGTTACCAATCATCCTAGGAATGTTATGTTTTTCTTTGTGTACTTGATACAAAAGAGCAATGTCGTGGCATGTCGGTCTATGCAAGAGCTCATCGTCGTATAAGTGACTCACGACATTACAGAAAAATTGTAGGCATTCATGTGCAGTGCTTACAGTCATACATAAGTACACAACTAAGAGTTTGCCTAAACTACTAATTCTTAGTTATATTATAACTAGCTGATTACCTTGGGAGTGTCCCAGGGTTGAAAAATCTAATATGACTTAATAAAAATGATAAAAGTAGAAAACATATCAATCGTAAACTCAGTCATACAGATCATTAATTCCTATTTGCGTTCACTGGCCTGAACCTTGAAGCAAATGTGGCGATTCATAGCTCACTTAAGCAGTAGCTTCGGCTTTCTCTTCATACTCATGTGGTGGCTGAAGAGTACAGATGAGGTTGCAGTCTCCATACACATTGTCTACACGGCATGTTACATAAAAACACGTCAGAATATAAAGAAAAGAAAAAAAAAAACAGCGTTTGGAATAGGAGTTTTGAAGGTGGGAGCGAGAGAGACGAATATGTATTATAATTTATTTATATTTGATTTAATGTTTAAATAGGTTTAACTCAATGATCAGCTTATAAGCCAATGGCAACAATAATAAAAAAAAGTAACAAGCTAAAACTAATTTAGTTAAAGAAGGATTAGATTAACTCAGAGATATCACATGATTGATATAAAACAAAAACTTCATTATACAACTTTATTAAATGGGAAACATGGTTGATATAAAAAAACTTCATTATACACTACCCATCTTCTGTTCAAAGAAGTTCTCACAACATTTGATGAAATCAGAGCCGGCTCGAATATAAGTGAAATAAAGCTAGGGTTTTAGGCCCTAAAATTTTAAGGCCATCAATCTTGGCACGCTAGCTTTTCTTCACCGAAGATTCAATGTTTGACTGGTTTCTTGTTGTTTTTTTAGTGTTTGACTGTTCAAGGTTTCAGTGAACCAGATAAAATAAAGCGAGAAGAGTGAACAAAGTTTAGATATAACTTTTGTTTCATTTGTGAGAACTCCTTACGAATGGAGAAGAAGAAGACACTGTTGTGCTCTTTTTTTTTCTTTTCACACTAAACAATGTTATCAACCTGAATATAAATCTGAAGGAGTTTTTTACTTTTTCCTTCATTCTTCTCAAAAGTTTTTGTTTGCTTTTTATTTTCGTAAAAAAGTTTTCTATCTGATTTAATTTTTTATTTTAAGTTTATTAGTTTATAAATTCCAATAATCTGCTCTAATTTATTTAGAATATTTTAATTTATTTAGTTATAGGATTAGAACCCTTCACCATTTAAAAAGACAAAACTCTATCAAACACCTTCATACCATTAGGCCAAAGGCCTTTTGGTTATTTGTCTTGAACTACTTATTTATGTGTGTGTATTGATAACATAGGGTGCACAAAGATATTATCCCTTAAATTATTCAACTTAGATATTAACGTTGAAACCTTAATAACATATTAAATGCAAAATTAGAAAATAACATCTTTTGTTTGAGTTGATATTTTATTTAGAGAAGTGTAATTGTAAAAACAAACAAAACAAAATTAATACACTCCAAAAAAACATATGGTAAAAAGGCCTCCTTTTCATTGTTCGCTTTAGGTTCCGAGATACGTTGAGATGGCCCTGAATGAAATATTTTATAGTTTAGAAACAAAAAGAAAATCTATACATATAATAAACCAAAGCCATTTTAATGACATGACACTCAAAGAGACATTCTCTTCATTGAGTATGCCATGTGTCACCCCATGTGACATTGAGATATTTTAGAAAAAAAATAATTTAAAAATAAAATTGGATTTTTCACCCTCATGTTTCCTCCCATAGTTTTTAAACGTTAATAACTTTAATATACGAGATTTTTTAAAGAAAAAAATTACACCAAATTAACGAGCGTTTTATTATCTTTCCAACGAGTACCATAATGCTATATAAAAAACGGAGAAATTTTTTTGTGTGGTTTTGTTCATACAGGAAAAAAAAACACAAAGTGTTCAGGTAAATCATTAATCATGTATAGACAAGTCACTAATTATGTTTAAATCAGTAAATATGATTTTTTTTTCAACCAGAGCCGAATATGTTAATAGAGTTATACGTTTTTTTAAGTTAGGTATCAATATTAGTATGTTAGAGTTGTACATTTGTTTAGTCTTTGGGATAAGTGTTAATATTAGAGTTACATTAGAGTTCTACATTCTTTTAGGTTAAGTGTTAGCATTTGAGTTGTACATTGTTAATTTGTTTTAGGTTGGATATTAATATTAGAGTTATACATCAGTCTATTTCATATGTAAAATTGATGTATCATATTAAATTTTTCAACCCGGGACGCTCCCGGGGTATAATCTAGTTGAGCATATAATAAATGGTCTTGGATGAAATATCGTCCAAGTCAGAGAAATTGGAGAAGCCATTAATGAAGGTACAGACAAATGGTCTTGCATGGGGGTGTTTGGGAGAAACATGGTTAGTTTGAAGTTAACAGCCATAATACATGTAATGGGTGAAGAAGTAAATTATATGTTGGTGGGGAAGTATATTTATTGAGTATGCGACTCCGATCACAGAGGGAAGAAACACACTCACACGTCGCGAGACAGTGAGATAGACGATGACTTGGTAAAACCATTTCGACCAAAAGCTTTTGCTGAGAAGTCCAAGTTCGTCGCTCGCATAGCGGCTGCAAAAGTACCAAGAAAGGCCAAACTCCCAAGCAGCATCGGTAGATACGATGGCCTGCGTGACCCAGATGACCATGTGCACGACTTCGAATGCGCAGGTGTGTCCGTGGATTGGCCTGTTCAAGTGTGGTGCCACCTTTTCGCTCAAACCCTCACGGGTGCCGCCAGGGTATGGTTTGACAGCCTCCCAGCGGGAAGCGTAAAGGATTTCGACGACCTCACAGAAAAGTTCGGCAGCCACTTTTCGCACCTACGTAAGCATAAGAAAGACAAGGCGGACATCCTGCTATGCCGACGGTATGACAGGGAAACGATCGAAGATTACATAGTCCGGTTTAACAAAGAAGCACTGCAAATCGGATGCGGGGAGGAGCTCACACGGGCCGCGTTCATTCACAATGTGCGCAGTCCAGACCTCATGAAATGCCTCACCGGCAAAGATGGCATCCCAGAGTCCTGGGATGAGCTCATACGCTCAGCCAAAATATATGCCTCCTCCGAAAAATCTTTCAACCAACAACACGGTTTCCAGCCACAACACCATAATAATAATAATAATACTAGACACAAAAACAAATCCGTCTGGAACCGCATCACAGGCACCACCGACGAAGGAAAGTATTCCCCGGCCGGTGATGCCCGCCAGATCATCAGCTCCAAACAAACGCGGGACCAACGCGGACACTCCAAGAAAAATCACGACTGGACCCCGTTAACAAAAACACCATCTCAAGTTCTGAAAACCGAGCAGGTCACCCTGAAAGAGCCCAACCCCCTAGGGAAGCGCCGAAACGTGGACCGCAGCAAGTTCTGTGAGTACCATAACGACTACGGCCACCTCACGGACAACTGCTACAGTCTAAAAATGGAAATAGAGGCAGCGCTGAAATCAGGCCAGCTCGGCCACTTGGTCAAAAATGTTCACCGAGCTGGCAGAGGGCAAGGCAACGAAGAAACCCAAGGCGAAGGGTCGCGGAAGAAGATCCGGGACCTAAACACTCACGCTGCAACTCTAATCCCCCGCCACCAATGCAACATGACATGGCGGGGCAAGAACACCCAACATGGGAAGCGCACCCGGGTACAGCCGCTAGACGACTCATGGAAAGAGGCTGACATCCTCATGCCAAGGGTCAGAGGGGGCGCCTCCTGCACAGCTCCATTGGCGATCACTGCCGTCTTCGGACATTACCGCACGCGGTATATGTTTTTAGATGGCGGAAGTAGCACGGATATCATGTATGACCAGTGTTTCCAACAACTCGATGAAGAAGATAAAGCAAAGCTTATTCCCGTCAATGAGCCAATTTCCGGTTTCATCCATGAAACCATCATGCCCCGCGGCATGCTTTCGTTGCCTGTAACATGGACCGACGGTACACACGAACGCACAGAGATATGTGACTTCATGGTCCTACCAGCCACATCAAACCATGACATACTTCTAGGGCGAGAAGGCATTGCTCGCTTCAACGCCAACGCCTCCACGGCGCACGCAATGGTGGGGTTCCCCACCAAAACGGGCGTCGCTTTCATCCGAGGAAACAAAGATTGCCACGCCACAGATACAGCCAAGCCGTTAAAGATGGTCAAAACAAACGCCCGCACAGAGCCGGAAAAATGGACGCTCAATCCCAAATTTCCGGAGCAAACGGTGATCATTGGCCATGAAATCTCCGAGTCCATACGGAACCATTTAAAGCAACTACTGATCAGTAACATGGACATTTTCGCATGGCAACCGGCAGACATGGTGGGTGTTCCACGGGAAATAGCGGAACACAGGCTTAACGTTTATCGCTCCGCAGAGCCAATCGTACAAAAGAAACGAAGTATGGGCCCGGAGAAAACAAAGGCCATGAATGAACAAGTCACCGAGCTGCTCAATGCGGGCATCCTCCGCCCCATTAGGTACCAGACGTGGGTGGCCAACCCCGTCATGGTCACCAAAGCAAATGGGGGATGGCGCATGTGCGTAGACTACAAAGACATCAACAAGGCGTGTCCAAAGGATTGCTATCCTCTACCAGCGATTGACCTGAAGGTGGATTCCCTCGCCCCATACCGATACAAGTGTTTTCTGGACGCTTACAAGGGATACCACCAAATACAAATGGCCAAGGAGGATGAAGACAAAACAGCGTTCCGCACTGACGCAGGCATCTTCTGCTACACAAAGATGCCTTTCGGCCTAAAAAATGCGGGCGCAACGTATCAGCGTCTGATGGACACGGCTTTCGTAGAAGAAATCGGCGTAAGGCTCGAAGTATACGTCGATGATTTAGTGATCAAAAGCAAGGAAGAAAGTGACATGTTACGAGATATCCAGCAGACATTCAATCAGCTGCGAAAGGTCCGCATGAAGCTGAATCCAAGCAAATGCTCATTCGGAATGGAAGAGGGGAAATTTCTGGGCGTTATCGTTACGCGGGATGGGTTCCGCGCCAACCCAGAAAAAGTTCAGGCAATCGAGCGGATGCCGTCACCAGCCTCCGTCAAAGAAGTGCAAACATTAATGGGCCGCTTGGTTGCCCTAAACCGCTTCCTATCCAATTACGCTTCAAAGTCATTTCCATTTGTGGATACTTTAAAAAATTGCCTGAAGAAGAGCAACTTCCGTTGGACCCCCGAAGCAGAATCAGCTTTTCAACAAATGAAGCAATGCCTGATGAACCTCCCAACACTGACAGCCCCGCTCCCCAAAGAGCCACTCACGCTCTATCTCTCGGTCACGGAGCGAGCAATAGGCGCAGTCCTGATGGTCGATCGTAAAGGCGTGCAAACGCCGATCTACTACATCAGCCGCACATTGCTAGATGCGGAAACCCGGTACACCATAATGGAAAAGCTGGTCCTAGCTCTAATTCACGCTTCTCGAAGGCTGCGCAGATACTTCCAAGGCCACCCGATAAACGTACTTACAGATTATCGGATAAATGACATCTTAGCCAAACCCGAGTTGTCGGGAAGATTAGCGAAATGGGCTATTGAGCTCGGAGAGCATACAATCAACTACAAGCCCCGACCCGCAATCAAAGGCCAAGTATTAGCAGACTTCGCAACCGAGATCCCAGCTGATAAGATTCAAGAATGCCGAGAAGAAGAATCACCCGCGCCAGCACATGATCCATCACAAAAGTGATCCTTATACACTGATGGAGCTTCAAATGGAGACGGTGCTGGCGCCGGTTTGCGCCTCATCAGCCCAGACAAACACGAGTTCACATACGCCATCCGCCTCGAATTCAAAAGCACAAACAACGAGGCGGAATATGAAGCGTTGTTGGCAGGCCTCCGAATAGCGGAAAAAATGGGGGCCAGGCACGTGGAGGCACATGTGGACTCATTGCTGGTAGCACGACAGATCAACGGGACATATGACGCAAAGGACGAAACCATGGCTCTATACCTGGAACAAGCCAGGCAACTCATGCGCAGGTTCGACACATGCACAGTAGAACACATCAGGCGCAGCGAGAACAAACCAGCCGACGCACTCAGCAAAATGGCATCCACGGTTTTCGAGCACATGGAAAAAGAGGTCCGAATAGAGGTCCGAGACAAGCCGTCAGTCTCCGCGCGCCAGGTCAATATCACTCAAACAGGCAATGCGTCATGGATGACGCCAATTAAAGCTTTTTTATCTTCGGGAATCCTGCCTAACGACAAACTAGAAGCCCGGAAGATAAAAAACAAGGCCCTGCAATACCAACTGGCGGGCGGCATCCTATACCGTCGCTCCTTCCTCGGACCACTCCTGCGTTGTGTAGACCCGGCAGAAGCATCTGTTCTCCTCAAAGAAATACACGAAGGAACATGCGGGTTGCACGCAGGACCAAGGATGGTAGTGGCAAAGTTAATGAACGCAGGATATTATTGGCCTGGCATGCACGTCGACGTAGTCAGTGAGCTACGCAAATGCGACAGCTGCCAACGCCACGCTCCAAACACCCTGCGCCCTAAGAACAATTTAGTACCAGTCACAGCAGCCTGGCCTTTCCAAAAGTGGGCCATCGATCTGGTCGGACCATTCCCAGCAGCGCCAGGCAATGTGAAATATTTGATCGTCGCTATCGACTACTTCACTAAGTGGGTCGAAGCAAAACCTCTAGCCAAGATCGATGGCGCACATGTCAAGAAATTCATATGGGAGTTCATTATCTGTCGGTTCGGGTTACCGATGCAACTGGTCAGCGACAACGGAACACAATTCGAAGACCAGGCCCTCCAACAATGGCTGGCTCCAATGGGAGTCGCACAAATCTTTACATCCGTTGCGCACCCACAAGGCAACGGCCAGGTAGAAAGAGCCAACCGGACTATAGTTGAAGGCATCAAGACAAGGCTCGGAACTAGAAGAACAGGGTGGGTAGACGAACTACCGCACGTCCTATGGGCCTACCGCACCCTCACAAAAACGAGCAACGGTGAAACACCATTCAGCCTAACATATGGATCCGAGGCAGTAATCCCCGCAGAAATAACTTGCCCCACAGCAAGGGTACTGATGGCTGACACGACCGATAACGATAAAGAACTCCGCATAAACCTTGATCTGCTAGAAGAACGCCGCGACCTCGCGGCAATAAAAGAGGCCAGCTACAAAACCCAACTAGAACAATACTACAACAAGCATGTCAAAGAGCAGACCTTCAAGATTGGGGACTATGTATTCCGCAACAATGAGGCCTCCAACGCTGAAAACCTGGGAAGCTCGCCCCAACCTGGGAAGGCCCTTACAAAATTCAAGAGGTGCTAGGAAAGGGCGCTTACGCGCTAGAAAGGCTCGATGGCACCCCTATTCCGCGATCATGGAACGGCGCCCAGTTACGGCGTTGTTACTTGTAATACAAAATGGCTACACATGCCATATCATTAATGAAAACGTTTCCTATATCTGTGTTTCTACTTGTACTTTCCGCGCCAAGGTCTTCAAGACTTGGGCAAAATCGC
This sequence comes from Ambrosia x helenae, assembly GCA_030844895.1. Taxonomy (NCBI): domain Eukaryota; kingdom Viridiplantae; phylum Streptophyta; class Magnoliopsida; order Asterales; family Asteraceae; genus Ambrosia; species Ambrosia x helenae. The sequence continues at coordinate 25,234,476 of CM061227.1, read as the reverse complement.
GTCGGACCACACTAACAAGGCACGCCTTCAAGACGCGCCACGCGCACGTCGGGTTCATCCTTGGCTAGTATAGTCTTCAAGACGGATTTACTTGCCGGACCTACAACACCGCATAGCAATGACACGCGCACCAACTCTTGTCTTCTAGAGTCATTGCAATTCGGACATCAGAGTAGCATGCAGCGTAAACGCGGTAAAAGGTCTTCAAGGCAAGGCTATCACGCACCTAAGTCGGACCCAATGGCACAAGTCGCCTCCGCTACAATCTTCAAGGCGAGAAAGTGTTGAAACACTTAGACGCCGGATTGTCTAGCTGAGCGCGCGCCCTAACTCTTACTTACACACCGGGTGACGACTTGGTTAAATAAGTAAATTAGGGACGAGACAACACGATATAACAAACAAAAATTTCATTAAACAAAGGGACTTAAAAACCCTTTTACATTTACATGGAAAGTCAAAATTACAAACAAACAAGGCCAGCGCCTACGGATCACCCGCCCCAGAGGTCTCCCCTCCACTAGCCCGTGTCAGCGCATCAGATGTCTCGATGAAGTACTTTAAGGCTGCAGGTGGATCCACATTCTTATTGCAGTCCGCAAGCACTTGGAGGATGGGAAACTCTATTTGCTCGAACTTCAGAAGTTCCGCTTCGTATTCCTCCTTCAAAGGCTTGCCATAGTGATCTGCGTCCACTATGCGCCCATCATTTTGTGCATGCAAGAAGCCGTCCTCATAACCCTCGCTATAACCATAAGCTTGGGCGGCGGCGGCAATAGCAGCAATCTGGTCGCCCAGCAGAGGCTCTTGCCAAAACCTCTTAAAGACCTGAAGACAAAACGAAAGTTAATATGAGCTCAACAGACAAGTATCAAAAATAAAGAAAGCGCGAAGACTTACCCCATTCATTCCATCTGTCATTAACCATTTGATGGAAGCCTGCATCTGGGTCTGGGCGGAGACAGCCTCCACCAATAACAGCTTGGACGCCTCGCTTTCCTTCACAGCTTCGAGGCGAGCCTGATCACAAGAGTCCAGGTCTCGCTCCAGATCCTCCTTTGCATTAAGGACCTGGATCCTCTCCTGCTCCAGGAAAGAGACGCGCTCAGTAGCTACGACAAGAGCCTCATCCTTAGATTCAAGCTCTTTGCGCATTTCTACATATTTAGCCGTCCGCTCCGTGAGGGCCCGACTCTTCTCCTCCAACATCTTCACCGCCGAACGCCGTTCCTCCCGCGCCACTGACAGAAGATCCTTCAGGTCAGAAATGTCAGTATTGGCCTTCTTCCAGGAATCAGACCAGCGACGCCTTTCGGAGGCCGCATCCTCCTCAAGCTTGGAGACTTTAGCCTCGGCGTCATGAGCACGGCGGCGATACTTGGCAATCTCCGCCTGGAAGGCAGCCTCCTTCTCAGCAAGGCCGGCCTTCTCGGCCTCCACCTCCTGCATGTCCCGCCACAGCGCCGAGTCGCGGCGCCGCAGCGAATCCATCATAGAAAGTTGAGTCGCCTGATTAACGCACAAGGCGGCAATAAGGTCGGGACGACTCAACGAATCCTGGTAAGTGCGCTCATAGGGAGGCACCACCTCACTAACGAACTCCTCGGCGGCTAAGGAGTTGGAAAACACGGTGTTTTCCCTTATTGCCCAGCGAGGGCGCCAGATGGTATCTCCGCCAGACCAACAGGAGCCGTCATAAACTCCTGTTGACCCCCCAACCCGAGAAGACTCGCGCCGATCCCGACGCGAGCCAGCAGCAGCAGAGGCACCCTGTTGAAACAGGGCCCTCTCAAAACCGTCTTCACCATAAGCCAACTCCTGGCTCTCCACATCAAACCGTTCCTTGGCTGCGCGCTCCTCTGCCTCAGCCACCTTCTTGGCCTTCTCCTCCAGGAAACTCTGTTCCTGGAGGCGAAGGCGTTCTGCCTCAGCCTTCTTATCCGCCTCAGCCTTTCGTGCGGCTTCATCGGCAGCAGCCTTCTTTTCTGCCTCAGCCCGGCGGCGGGCTTCATCGGCTTCCGCCTGCTTAGCAGCAGCGGCCTTCTTCTCAGCCTCCAACTGTTTACGAGCAATTTCTTGCTCCTGCCACAAACTCTCCTCCTCCACACGAGCAGCCTCCGCGGAAGGAGACGAAGGAGGAGGAGTGGGAATCAACTTGGGCGACACTGCGAAAACAGGGAAAAAGATCAAGGGGAATTCAAAGTACAAAAAAAAAAAAAAAAAAAAAAAACAAGGGCAAAAAGTCACTTACCGGCCGCCTTCTTCTTGATCAACTTTTGGAACAACGGCTGTCTGCTAGGGGCAGCACGAATTCCCACAGAAAAAACAGGGGCACTACCCCCCTGCCCCTCAGCAACGTTGATCTTTTGAGCACCAGCAAGACCAGTCGCGCCTCCGGAGGCGGTAACTGGTTCACTCAGAGTGGCAGCCCCACTCTCGCCCCCACCTGTGGGGGCAGTCGACACATCCTCTGTAGCAGCTGCAGCGCTACTAGTGGCGGCGCTATCAACGCGCGCCCTTTTCCTCCTCTCCAACTGAGAAGAATCAGCTTCTTCCTCATCTTCAGGAGGCCCATCCTTGCGTCGCCGACGCCCTCTCACAGCCTCCCCTGCTGAGACGGAAGAATCCGAGTCAGAAAGCAGCACTTTCGCTCGGTACCCATGATTCCGCGGCGCGTGTTTCCAACGACCACGCCCCGCGGATGAACCCATGGGCGGGACACTCCCTACTGAGAATCCAGTAGTGTCATCCCCAAAAATGCTAGAACTGAAAGGATCGGGGAACTCACCGGTTGTGTAATAAGGTTTGGGCGCAGTAGTCAAATCTGGGTAGTAGAACCGGTCAGCAAGCGCGTCCAAGCAGGAAGTTTGACCCTCCGCCAAAGGCCTCCACTTGATACCTTTCTCCTGGCGGGCAGCATAAAACTCAAACTTACTTACACCTGCAATATAACAAACAATAAGGAAAAGAGCGCAGGAAATACTAATAATGATAATAATAACGACACTATACTTACCCTCTTGCGCAATATATGGCTCTTTACCCGCCCGAATGCCATTTCGACTCATCCCCAGAAGAAAGAAAATGCCCTCTGTCAGGTTCTGGAATTCCAATTTAGTGGCATTGGCGGTAAGGGCAAGGAACCACGCCTGCTTCTTGAAGTCCTTAGGCACAGGCATGTCCGCCACCCGCTGCCCATCCCCTATCACCTTCCAGGGGAGACTAATGGGGATCACACCCCTCTTCACGAAGAAAAATTTCTCCTTAGCCCAATGCAAGGACTTAGGAGTATGGGTGGCCATGGGCGGCACCTTGGGACGCGGCTTGAAGGAGAACCACATCTCGTCCGGCGCCATAAAGTAAAAGACATTGAACCGTTCGACAGTGGGTTCAATGTCTAGGGCACGGCAGGAAGCCTCGAAATGAACTAACCGCAGCATCCCAAAAGCGGTTAGTTGTGTAGGACCAACACCATAAGCCACCAAGGTGTCAATCTGAAAGCGGGTACACGGCAGGCGGAACCCACACTTAGCAAAGTGGGCCTCGTACAACGCCAACTGGCCGGTACCGGCTGAAAGAACGGTGCTGGTCGGAGTAGGAAGGGTGGGCTCCCACTCCGGCAAGATCCCATACATAACAAGAAACCGGTTGAAGGCTTCTTGACTCCAAACACAACAAGTGTTGGACATCAACTTCCTCTCTTTAATTTTACCATGTTCAACGGTGGTTTCCTGCACCACCTCCTCCGGCTGCTCGCCTACAACCTCCTCAGACGCACTAACACTCTCAGACATGATAAGGAAAAATCTGGAAATCTCACCGGAAAGTTTGAAGATCAAACGGAATCTTCAACGAAAATAGGAAATAAGCAGTTAACTGACCAGCAAACAACACGAAGATGAAAAGAAGACACCAAAGTAGAAGAAAATATGAAGTTTCAAATGAATCTTCAAGATCAAGATCTTCAAAGATTAAACGGAAACTTCAAACGGAAGTTGACCGGAGAATGAAGAGAGAAAAGAAAAATGGAAGAAGAATAGAGAGCATAACCGTTCAAATGAGCCACAATAGGCCTTATATACTCATCGCATTTATGGCAAAGGGACCCACCAGGAAAGCACAAACCGTCAACTTTTCAAATTCCACACACAAGATGACGACACGTGTCCACAACAAAAGATGAGCGGCCTGGATGATAGTGTATGACAGTCATACACTACACACACGCAGGATGATCGACACGTGTCGACAGATCTCACAATATCAGCAATACAAGCGCGTGAAAACTCACGCGCCTGACACACAACACGTGCCCAATGACACGTGGCACAGTCTCAGCCAAGAAGACAATATGTCAGACGCGTGCCAACCCACGCTCCTGACACAGGCGAGAAATTGGTAACTGCAACAATGACGTGACGTGCCTCGGTCTGCACAAACAGACAGTCACTGAACACGTCAGCAACCATTAAACTTCCAACAGAAGCAACTGATCGTTGGAATTCCAGGCGCATTTACTCCAAATCATGAGAGACAAATTCAATGCCAATGATTTAGAATTTATTACAAACTCCAGACCCGCATTAAACCACTCCAACAGCATTCAATGCCTAGGCGGAAACTTGACGTAAAATTTCAAAAGACGTTCCCCGCCCGACTACTGCAAGGTCAGGACGGAGAACGTCCTGCTCGGCGGTAACTTGACGTAAAATTTCAAAAGACGTTCCCCGCCCAACTACTGCAAGGTCAGGGCGGAGAACGTCCTGCTCGGCGGTAACTTGACGTAAAATTCCAAAAGACGTTCCCTGCCAAAAATTCCCAGAATCCACGTAGAAGACTTTCAAGAACTACAAGCAGATGGGCTACCATCCGCGGCTAACATTCTTTGAGTCTAGCACTCCACCTGCTCATCAGCGACCAGGAGAAGTCCTAGACTAGGGGGACTTGAAGGGATAGGGAGCCTAATTTGAAAGGCGTCCCTATCCCCAAGAAACAATAACTGTGCCAGGACACGGCGCAGATGCACACCAGCGCGGGGCAGGCAATCAGCACGCCTCGCGCGCCAAGATGAATGATAAGCAACAGAAGATACCTGATACGCGCGTATAACCACGCGCGGAATCTTCCCTTTGCACCTCTCGTATGAAGTTCAAGGAATGACAAAAGGAAGATTCATAAAGATCCATGCCAGAGCACGTACCAATAGGAGAGGGACATGTGGCAGACAGTACAAAAGGTGAACGGCTACACTGTGCACACTGTCATGAACAGTGACCTGCAGGCATTAACTCGCCCCCGGCCAGACATCATGTCAGACGGCAGAGGTGGTCCGAATACTGTAGCAAGTACGATGTTACTGCACACCACCAGGAATCCGCCACGTGTCCAACCGCAACAACGACTACACTGTAAGCGTGACGTCATCAACAGTAATCCGTCCTTTCCCGCCATTTCAAGGAGGACCTTGGACTTGGGCCTCGGTTGGGCCCAAGTCAATGAAATCGCTTATGGGCCTCCCATGCAGCCCACTATCAGGCCTATAAATAGGATCAAAGACAATCCTTGTATTCATTCAGAAATATAGTCACAACTACCACATACTTAACTTGTAATCTCTTTCCTTAGTAATAATATCTCGGTGTGCTTGCAGTGGACGTAGGTCATTTACGACCGAACCACTTAAATCTCTTGTTCTCACACACACATCACTCACATTAACAATCTCTGGGGTCACCATTACGGTTTGGGTAAAGGATTAACCTTGTAGTTACATAAGTATTAACCACCCGGGGGTTACACGTAATCTCCGGTATACTTATTGTTTCTTCAGTCTTGCATGGGGGTGTTTGGGAGAAACATGGTTAGTTTGAAGTTAACAGCCATAATACATGTAATGGGTGAAGAAGTAAATTATATGTTGGTGGTGAAGTATATTTAAAGAAATGAAGAAGAGAGAAGGAAATCAAGTGGTCTTATAAAAAAAAAAGGTATTGATTTTAATAATGCAAAGTTTATACGCAATGGTAAGCCAGGTTTTGTTGATGACTGGAAGACGGGGATTCACTCCTTTGCTGAGATTTCAGAGTATATGGAACTTTCGGAGATGATTCAGAAGTGTCATTTAACCGATAATTTAGATAAGTGGCGTTGGATTACTGATAAAGATGGTATTTTTTCTGTGAAAGCTGTAAAAAAATCGATATATAAAGATCGTTGTGTTACGCGAAGCACAGATATGGTTTGGACCGGATGGGTTCCCCTAAAGGTTAATATTAATATGTGGAGGCTTCTCATGGATCGCCTTCCTACGAAGATCGAGCTAGGTAAAAGAAACATTAATACGGGAAATAACTTCTGTGTTTTCTGCAAGTCAGTGGAGGAGTCGGCGAAACACCTTTTCACCGGTTGCTTTCTCACTACCGGAATTTGGTGCTTTGTCGAAAGGTGGTGTAGGCTGCAGCCCATTACTCTGATGGAGATCAAAGACATCATGAAACTTCCAGTTGTGAATCGAGGCAACAAAAGTCAGAAGACGTTGATTAGAGGGATTGTCATGACGGTTTGTTGGGTGATTTGGAAGACTCGAAATAAGGCGACATTTGAGGACGTTCAACCCCGGGTTTGCGATATGGTTGCGACTATTAAATCTTGTTCTTTTCTTTGGTATCGTAGTAGATTTAAGAATAATGATTTAATGTGGAATGATTGGTGTAGATATCCATTGTATATGATGTAAGGTTGTTTGTTGGCGGTCCTCGTTTTTTGGGGCTTAGCCGTTTGTTAATGAAGTTAAAGTTTCAAAAAAAAAAAAAGCATGTGGGTGTCAAAAATGAACCTCCGGTAACTCTGAACTATCTGAGTCCCTGTGTTTTGTTAATTTACCTATTTGAGTCCAACACATTTTCATTTTTAACATTTTAAGTGCCTCGTTGATAATTCTATAACCATTTGAGTCCAATTTTTTTAACTCTGTTAGATTTTTTCTGTTAATATTTGTGAAATGACCAAAGTACCCCTATAATTAAAAATATATATTATTAAATATATATACACACACACAACAGGGACTCAAATAAAAATTCACTCTAAACATTATAAAGCAAAAAAAGCAGATGATGAATCAATCAACATGTAATATCAAACAAAATATAAATAAAACGTAGTGATATACATTAATTTATACAACCTGTTGATATATTGTTGCATGCACATTTTTTTCTTTTTCAAATTGAAATGTAAGAGATCCGTGCTATCATTACTAGAGCCACTCCCAATAGCTTAGTCATCGTTGACAAAATATGCAGAAGCACATAAACAACCAATATCAAAACTCTGGACTTCATTGTAACACCCCAACCGATGGCGGAATCATCGAGGTGCCACGTAGTGACGATTGTTCAAAAGCTCATGGTACTAAAATGTTAATATTATTTGAATAACCAAAATTTGTCTTACATGGAAATGGAAATTACATTGTCTAAATGAAATGTAAATATTGAAATAACTGAATTGAAATAAAGCACTAAATGTCTCTTGCTAAGGCACTAGATCAAACTGCACCTGAAACATGTACAAAAATAGGTTTGGTCAACATATGAAATGTTGGTGAGCATTCCTAGATTTGATATATATAGTAGGTTAAAAAGTTATACAATTCAAGTGCAAGCTACAGTGCAAATATGTAAACTATGTATCATACAAATGAGCGAAATCAACCCTGTGACTGTATAATGTACTGTATGAACTGTAGTGTACTCAACCAATAAATGGATGATAACTTAACACTGGCCACGGATTCTCCGATGAAAAAGGGGGAGAATCAACCTAGGCGGGTTGTCAATCCAAATAGCGTTATCCAATGTTAAGGTCGGCTTGTACCATGTTAATGATTTCACTAAGTACAAATGTAATCCACATGTATTGTCTAATAGTACTAGAATTGTATTGTAAAAATGTAAACTTGTATTTGAAATTGTAATAGTGTACATGTAACACCCCAAAAATGAATAAAAGCAAAAAGGGGATAGGAATACTCACAGTTCACGTAATAACTTGAAATTGAACTTGGACAACGAAACATGAATTGAGATTACTCCCAAATGATCAACCTAAAGTATTCGATAATGTGTAAGGGAAATAACTCTAGGATATATGTATTTCTAGGGCTTTGAATTGGGAATAAACGTTTATTTGTTTATTAAACAAATTGTTTATTAATTATGAGAAATTTAATGAATAAATAAACAAAAGTCTTTTTGTAAAATTTTAAGTTGAATATAGTCACAACATAAGGTTTTAAGTATGAAAATAATTTTTATAAAATTATTTTCTTGAAAATAGAATATTTAATCTAATTATTTCATATTGTCAAAATATGACTTTAATATCTAAAAATATTAAAATCAAATAATTTCTGAATAGAAATTTGTATTTCAGTTCTAGATAGTTAGAAATAATTTATATAAAATTTTGGTGCAAAAAATATTGAAAAATGAATTTATTATGATTTAATTATGATTAAATCTATCAAAAATTGATTAAAAATATAAAATAAATGATTTTTCTGAATTAAAAATCATTTCAGTAAAGTTTAACATTGTACAAACATAGGATAATTTTTGTAGAAATTAATAGAATTGTTTTGATATTTTAAAGGATTTTTATAAATATAATAATATAAAATTGATTTAATTATTATAAATATTAAATCAATGAATTTCAGAAAACTAAAAATTGTAAATAAAACTTTTACATCAGATTTGACAAATATAATTTTTTTAGAATTTATAAAAAGGTTTTAATATTTAAAAATGAATTTATAAGTTTAAAATGTTTAATATATATATAATAAGGCTTTGTTGTTTTAAAAGAAAAAGGAAACAAAAGATGTGGCTGTAGCCGGACTCGAACCCGGGTGATCAGGGTTGCAAGCCCTGGTCACAACCACTTGGCCTAGGCCAGTGGTTGTGATAATCCCCGGTTAACATTAAATAAATACACAGAGCAGATTCAGTTTATCCCCAAATTATAATTACGAACCCTAGATATTACAATCAAACAATTCAGACATTATGAACCCGATTGTTATTAGGGCTTTTGTTGTTTGATTGCCGACCAACAAAACCCACAAAGAAGATTAGACTTACAGTATGGAATCGTGCTCGTTTGCCCGGTCAAACCAGAAGTCAAACAGCGTATAGTTTGATAATTATCAGGGATGTTTTAGAACAATTGGAGGTTGAGAGAGAGATGTGAGCGAGTTGTGAAGGTTCGTAGATGGTCTATTTATACTGAGGATCAGTGGGTTTGGTTAATTGGAAAGTTGACCCTCGTTTAAATGTCAAGCGCGTAGAAATTCAAAATTAGTCAACGATTAGTTGTTAATTGACGTGTAATCGAGTCATACTAGGCCGGTAATCACGAGCCTTACCCTAATTATACGATTGATTGTTAAATCAAAGGGTTTTGTAAAAAAAAATAATCAAATCTGCTGTTACTGCTGTGTCGCGAAAAGGAAGGAGAAACAGATCCTTTTTAGAAAGGTGATAAATAAATAAAGTTCCTACATATAATCACAATTAGCAACGTGGCTCAGTGGTGGTTGTGTGGGTGTTGTTTGTTGGTGAGTCGGGTTCGATACCCGGCTTAACACATTTTTTTTTTTTTTTTGTTTTTGATACAATCAGACAAGGGATTGGGCCAGTGGGCTGGGCACTGATGTTGGGCCAGGCTGGGATGGGCTCAAGAGGTAGATGGTTGGTGGGTTTGGGTAGGTTTAGAGGTGTTGGGTTAAACTAACTAGTTTATTGTTTCTACATTATAGTTACATTTTTTTTTATTTATTATTATTACTATTATTATTATTATTATTATTATATATATAATGAAAAAGTGACGGATGTCACAGCATCCCCTACTTTTAGAAACTTCGTCCCGAAGTTATAGGGTTATCGAGGTTTGGGCAACAATCAGGGTAACTGTGGTTTGGAAAGTTCGAATGATTTGGATATGAGGTTTGATTGGATTAGGTTCGTCTCGAATAGTAAAGAGAATAAGAATCTAGTAAATCAATAAATTTCAAGTTTTAGGAATCCTAAGATATATGTACGTGTTGATTGTCTACAGAAAGACTAAATAGACTACCAAATAACCAGAGTTTGTTCCTGGTCCGACTTCCAATCTCACTTTCAATGCATCATTAGTGCTTGTATACAGGGTGTACCGCAGCTAACCCACCACACCTTTGATACCTTGAAAACGTACTGGACGCCTTCCCAAAAACTCTAATAGAATTTCACACTACCCTAATGTACCTGTAAATTCATGATTACGTTCCGGACCGGAATCATCAATTTACCTTACATTAAAGTTTTGCGTCCTTCTATGACCCCACCGATTGTTGAGCAGGTTTGATAGCCTCCACCAGCCGTGGAGTAGGTTGTAGGGCCCCTCCCGACTGTTTGAAAAGGCTTAGTGACCCCTACCAATCGTTGAGTATGTTTGATAGCCTCCACCAGTCGTGGAGCAGGTTGTAGGGCCTCTCCCGACTGTTGAAAAAGGCATGATGACCTCTATTAAGTGCAGCAATTATTATTCACATAGATTGCAAATTGATAGCATGTTTATGCAAGCAAGTTTGTAAGTACTACAACCATTAAGTGTAAGTGTTATCATGAATAATTAAATGTTTACGAGTATCATGAATAATTAGATGTTCAATGCGTAGTCAAATTAAGGGAAAAATCTAGTTTCAATCAAGCAATGATGTTTTCTTAGAAAAACATCTGTAAGATCAAGTATCAAGTCCAAACGTTTCAAATAAATGTAAGGTAGAGTCTTTGTATGATTAAAAATAAACGTAATCAATATAATAAATTTCCAAATCTGTGTTCGTACACAATAGTATGCAAGGAAATTTCTAGATGTTGTATGCTAATGAGTGCGACAAAATTGAGTACAAAATGATAATAAGATCAAGAAAATGAAAACACGGGTATCATGAATAATTAAATGTCCAGTGAATGGTCAAATTAAGGGGAAATCAGGTTTCACAAACAATGATGTTTTGGAAAAAAAAAATATCCTGTAGAATCAAGTATTAGGTAACTAGTTCATGTGTGAGAAGGTGAATGATATGAATTTAGTTTTTGAGAGGATGATGAAAAATCCTGAAGTAGAATCAAGGTTGTGAGCGATAGTGAACTAGTGAGATACCCGTCCGCTGGGACGGGTTTTCGAACGGGGATTAGAAAAACGTGAAAGTATATTTGGGTTGATGTTATTATTTTGCGTAAGCGAATGTCGATAACCAATCTCTATATAATTTTAAAGTATATCAATTTAAAAGTTTTGTTAATATATATTATTTATGAAATCAGCCATTGAAAACAAATACTAATTTATTTGTTTTGTTTAAAAAAAAGTATATGAAATCTTGGTATGAACCAAAATGTGTGACAACATTAATACCAACCACACCAACATTACTACAAAAGTTTAAATATAATACCAAAAACCTACAAAACGAAAGTTACCTTAATCCACAAAACATACCAACATTCAAACTATGGTACATTAAACGTCTAAATAACTTCTTATCAAACCGAGATTAGTACCTGCAGAAGTTGGTAAATTCATGTGTGAGTGAGTATAAATGCACTCTCTTAATTACTAAACATACCCCTTTATGTGGTAGGAGAATGATGGGTTCCACTTCTCATGTGTGTGTTTTTTTTTTTTTTTTTAGGGGGGGGGGGGGAGTGGGTAGATTTAGTAGCACTTTTCCCTAAGGAAATAGCTTCAAACATATAAAATAAATTACAAATGCATGAAGCAAATAGAACAAAACGAATAGTAAAGCAAATTTAATATGCTACTTCACATTACTAAACACCGACATATAAAAAACATATCTGTATTTAAAGTACATCAATGGAACACCGCATACCTTTTCACTATAATGCTATCATTTTTGTCGACTTAATACACATGGAGATTATTCATGTTTGATATTTGTATGAATGTTTACAAATGGACGAAAACTAATGTATTTGCTTACAATCGTAAACAACCAAATTATGCACGTTTGACATCATAACCTTATCGTTACAAGCTTTAGTGTTTGCTTGTGTGATTATTTGCCATCAGGAAACTAACAATTTGCTTACAATTATAAACAACTAAATTATTCACCATTGACCATTTTTGAAGCCTAGTAAATTACATATTTATGTAAATATTTAATTTATATCATGACATCGTACATGTAGAGCATGGTTAAATCAGATTTTGATAAGAGGATGTTTAGCATCGTATAGAACTCATACATTGACATTAAACAAACTAAGTAGGAAGACATAAATAAACCTGTTAATAGTAATAATAATATTATAAAAACACAAAACAATTAACATAAAAAGAAAATCAAACAAACAAAACATAAATGTAATTTAAAGAGCACGTCTAATTGAAATAAACACAACACTAAACATTGTTGATTATTTTATTGTCGTGTCTTCGGGCGGGTAGAGGTTGGGTTTCCACGCATCTGAGAGAGCCATGGGGCTGGCGGCGGTCGAGTAGTCGACCTTGACTACAGCGCCTTGTGTCACGATAGTTGGCACGCCGTTCCTTACAGTTAAAAAAATAATCAGTGTCAATGTAAACCTAACTACAAAGTCCGTGATAAAAGTGTCAATGTATATTCCACCTTTGAAGCCATAAAACCAAGAAAAAACAAATATGAACCCAATCCAAGAAAATATTTATACCTTCGAATCTGAAAAAAAAAAAAGTGTCAAAATTTAGTGCGATTGATTGATCATAAGTTCAACCGCAAGTATTGGTTACACAATACTGAAAAATCAAAAACAAATTAAAACGCTTAGTCACGTTATTACTAAAAAAGTAACATTTTCTATATACTTTGGGAAATATGTATGAAGCTCGATTATTAATTAAGAGTAGAACCAAATGATGGATTTTCTAGTGAGGTGTTTGACTTTTGAGTAAGTGAAGTGTTATTTTCATGATCTTCATATACCTATAGTAAACTGCTTTATGAACACTAAAGAAAGGAGGTTGTTGTCAACACCAACACAAATGCCATTATTATCCATATGAGGGGTGTAGATATCCATTAACTTTTTTAAACCATATATCAACATAAGGGGAATGATATTCATGTTGGCATGGAAGAAAACTTATGTTATCTTCTTCTTCATAATCAACCAGAGAAATGCAACACCTGTTACAAAATTTCTTTCATTATCATCATTATGTCAAACTATTGACCATTTGACCTATTATAAAAACCTGTGCTTTATATATAGGTGAAGAACTTACTGTTGCACATAATTCCAGCCACTTTCAGAACCATTCATCTTATTATGACTTTTAATAAACGAATCTACTACGGCTATTGGTTTGGGTAGTGAGAGCATTGCCATTGTAAGTGAAGAATTTCATCCAATACTAATCACCAAGCAAAAATATAAACATCAGGTTCAAAACAAATTTGGAAAGGCATGCTCTTTCATAGCAACTCTGTTTTGATTCAAAGGGCAAAGTGTATAGTATAGCTTACTGATCTGTTGCTAGATCTGCATATTTTTCTCAGTCCAACCAAGACAACACAAGTTATTTGGGTTGATGTTATCATTTTGAGTAAGCGAATGTCAAATAAAACCTAGTTACCAACATTGTACCAGACCAGAATTTACCAAATTAATAGACAAGGGCACAAGCAATGGCGGAGCTTGAATTTTTTTTTTTTTTTTTTGGGGGGGGGGGGATTAATTACCAACGATATTCCATGTGCGGGACATCTCCAAAAGTTGCTCATCTGTTTTGGACTCTTCTGTGCTCAAGACACCAATCAGGCTTCCCTCTTCTCATAATCGCACGCGTGTCGACATTGTCTGTTCCATAAGAAACAACAGAAGAAGCATGAAAACAAATCCTAAGATTATTAGGATAAATTACATAATATAAGATGGAGAACATACATATTCCCATGATCTTCCTTTTTGACAAATAGTCAGAAAGTGATTTCGTGCATCTATAGTTTGAAGTGCTAGAGAGTATATTTCAACAACAAAAGTCAGATTTGGTTGACCTTCAAAATAATTAAATAAAACCATGAAGCAAGATTAGAAATCATGGATGTAGGCATGTAGCATACCTGATACTCAAGCTTCTAATTATCAAACCAGCCAAAAAGCACTTTATTGATTCTTCATCATCTGCAAATAAATACTTGTTCTGATGATGACAAGAACTTTATATTTTTATCATACCAAGAATACCAAGTTAATATATTACTCACCTATATTAACCCCTGTATTGCCGATGTGTGGGTTTGTTATCAAAACAAATTGGCCTGCATAGCTAGGATCTGTAAGAATTTCTTGATACCTGCGGAAACAGAAACCAGACACACAAATATGCATCATCAAGAAAAAAAACATAGCATATAATCAATCTCAAGAATGTTGAAAAAAGCAATTCCATCTCACCCTGTTAATGAAGTATTAAATACAACTTCGCCAACTTCAGTCCCAGAAGCACCAAATGACTTGGCTCTCCAAACAGATCCATCTTCAAGCACAAGTCTAGCATCCGCAAGCTTCCAAGGAGCTACAGATTACCATGTTAATGCACGAGAGATCAAAGGTTAAGTGGCTACAAATATTAGATTATATATAATGCATACTAGTTCCTTTCTATTAAATTATGACAACTTATATAAGTTTGCTCATTTCCATGCAATCAAAAGTCGAAGTATTCCAAGGTTGATCGTTATGTAATATAATGATAGTTGAGCACATAAGTTGTGTGACACAGTTAACCTTTATGTGAGATGCCTTGCATTGTCTTGTGTGTGATGGTGAAGATATCTTAACGGTTAAGCATTCTAAATTCTACATGAGAGGCCTAGAATCATAAGACAAAATTAGTGTCTGATCTCAACTCCACCAACTGGTTAGGAGTTTAGGATTACATACCAAAACCATAAGAAATTATCCATGTACTCATGTACAATCGCTAATGGATTAGGTTGGCAACTTAGCATGCTCATTTGGACGGCTTAGATCAAATAAAAAGCAGCTTTTTTCTTAAAAGTGGTAGTTACTATAGTGGTGAACAACAACATAAAATGATTATAAATTCTATATTTTGAATCCACAAAAGCTTTCTTGCTTTCCTTCTTAGGCGGTGTTTGGCAATTGGTAGTTGTAGCAACATATAACTTTAGCAAAGTGAATATTTAAAATAAAATAATTATAATATGGTAGCTGTAACAACATATAACTTTAGAATATATTGTTTGGATAATATTATTATTATTCAAGAATTTACATGTAAGATGCAAAGATTATTCACAGATATCCAAATCTCTCTAATTGCAAAGAACTTATTTATAATCAAACATGAACACTAAAATGCAAAGATTTTACAAAGCCAAGCATTTCTTAAACCTTCAAAGTTCAAACAACATATGCAAAACTATTGTTAGAAAATGGACAGAACTCTAATCAATTAGTGAAACATTAAAATAAACAAATAAATAAATAAAACAATTGTTCTAGGAAAAAGATTACCTTCTTGAGGACAAGGCCAAGACTTTTGCTGTCAATCATTATTACATTTCCAAGAGATGTAAAATCAATATGATCTTTTGCACATTCAAAAGCTTTGTTCTATGATACAATGGACATATCAGAAGCTTAGACTTTATATTGAGTTTTTGATGGAGCTTTTGTTGAGAATGTGAATCTTATGTAAATCGTTAAAGCAATATGGTGTAGGCATTTTATCGAACACCTGGAGTGCACTGCAAATATAGTAGTTCAAAAATCAAATGTTACTCTTGTTACCTTTTGTTTATGAAGCACTTTGGGGGGTTGAGAAAGGGGATGGAGTATTCCTTCTACGAAAAAAAAACAGAAAGAGGTAAAAAAAACATTTGAATTCGAACCCATAATCAACATAAAAATCAAACAATTGCCAGAGAGAATCAGTAATGTACCTTGTGTTGTGATCGTTATGTATGAGAGATATAGCAAAAAGGTAAACCTACAACAGATTAAGTTCAATTTACAGTAAATACATGGAAATAAATATTACCTGATGGAAATTATGTTCTAAACCCAAATACAATCGATCGGAGATGAAAGCTATTAAAAGTAGATGAAATGAATGGGAATTGAAATTAACATACGAAAATCGGTAAATAAGACACCAGATAGAATGAATGGGGTGTTGGATAAGTGGGGAGTCTATATATATATATATGTATATAATTCCCAGATTTGTAGGAACGTGGAGGGAAAATTCGGTAACCGCTGATCCAGAAAAAAAAACTGCCAAATTTTGGCAATAACTACCAAATTTTTAGGGTCCAGATTTAAAGTTAGAAAAAACCACCTAATTTAGACGGACAAGATCAAAGCAAACGGAATCTTCAACGAAAATAGGAAATAAGCAGTTAACTGACCAGCAAACAACACGAAGATGAAAAGAAGACACCAAAGTAGAAGAAAATATGAAGTTTCAAATGAATCTTCAAGATCAAGATCTTCAAAGATTAAACGGAAACTTCAAACGGAAGTTGACCGGAGAATGAAGAGAGAAAAGAAAAATGGAAGAAGAATAGAGAGCATAACCGTTCAAATGAGCCACAATAGGCCTTATATACTCATCGCATTTATGGCAAAGGGACCCACCAGGAAAGCACAAACCGTCAACTTTTCAAATTCCACACACAAGATGACGACACGTGTCCACAACAAAAGATGAGCGGCCTGGATGATAGTGTATGACAGTCATACACTACACACACGCAGGATGATCGACACGTGTCGACAGATCTCACAATATCAGCAATACAAGCGCGTGAAAACTCACGCGCCTGACACACAACACGTGCCCAATGACACGTGGCACAGTCTCAGCCAAGAAGACAATATGTCAGACGCGTGCCAACCCACGCTCCTGACACAGGCGAGAAATTGGTAACTGCAACAATGACGTGACGTGCCTCGGTCTGCACAAACAGACAGTCACTGAACACGTCAGCAACCATTAAACTTCCAACAGAAGCAACTGATCGTTGGAATTCCAGGCGCATTTACTCCAAATCATGAGAGACAAATTCAATGCCAATGATTTAGAATTTATTACAAACTCCAGACCCGCATTAAACCACTCCAACAGCATTCAATGCCTAGGCGGAAACTTGACGTAAAATTTCAAAAGACGTTCCCCGCCCGACTACTGCAAGGTCAGGACGGAGAACGTCCTGCTCGGCGGTAACTTGACGTAAAATTTCAAAAGACGTTCCCCGCCCAACTACTGCAAGGTCAGGGCGGAGAACGTCCTGCTCGGCGGTAACTTGACGTAAAATTCCAAAAGACGTTCCCTGCCAAAAATTCCCAGAATCCACGTAGAAGACTTTCAAGAACTACAAGCAGATGGGCTACCATCCGCGGCTAACATTCTTTGAGTCTAGCACTCCACCTGCTCATCAGCGACCAGGAGAAGTCCTAGACTAGGGGGACTTGAAGGGATAGGGAGCCTAATTTGAAAGGCGTCCCTATCCCCAAGAAACAATAACTGTGCCAGGACACGGCGCAGATGCACACCAGCGCGGGGCAGGCAATCAGCACGCCTCGCGCGCCAAGATGAATGATAAGCAACAGAAGATACCTGATACGCGCGTATAACCACGCGCGGAATCTTCCCTTTGCACCTCTCGTATGAAGTTCAAGGAATGACAAAAGGAAGATTCATAAAGATCCATGCCAGAGCACGTACCAATAGGAGAGGGACATGTGGCAGACAGTACAAAAGGTGAACGGCTACACTGTGCACACTGTCATGAACAGTGACCTGCAGGCATTAACTCGCCCCCGGCCAGACATCATGTCAGACGGCAGAGGTGGTCCGAATACTGTAGCAAGTACGATGTTACTGCACACCACCAGGAATCCGCCACGTGTCCAACCGCAACAACGACTACACTGTAAGCGTGACGTCATCAACAGTAATCCGTCCTTTCCCGCCATTTCAAGGAGGACCTTGGACTTGGGCCTCGGTTGGGCCCAAGTCAATGAAATCGCTTATGGGCCTCCCATGCAGCCCACTATCAGGCCTATAAATAGGATCAAAGACAATCCTTGTATTCATTCAGAAATATAGTCACAACTACCACATACTTAACTTGTAATCTCTTTCCTTAGTAATAATATCTCGGTGTGCTTGCAGTGGACGTAGGTCATTTACGACCGAACCACTTAAATCTCTTGTTCTCACACACACATCACTCACATTAACAATCTCTGGGGTCACCATTACGGTTTGGGTAAAGGATTAACCTTGTAGTTACATAAGTATTAACCACCCGGGGGTTACACGTAATCTCCGGTATACTTATTGTTTCTTCAGTCTTGCATGGGGGTGTTTGGGAGAAACATGGTTAGTTTGAAGTTAACAGCCATAATACATGTAATGGGTGAAGAAGTAAATTATATGTTGGTGGTGAAGTATATTTAAAGAAATGAAGAAGAGAGAAGGAAATCAAGTGGTCTTATAAAAAAAAAAGGTATTGATTTTAATAATGCAAAGTTTATACGCAATGGTAAGCCAGGTTTTGTTGATGACTGGAAGACGGGGATTCACTCCTTTGCTGAGATTTCAGAGTATATGGAACTTTCGGAGATGATTCAGAAGTGTCATTTAACCGATAATTTAGATAAGTGGCGTTGGATTACTGATAAAGATGGTATTTTTTCTGTGAAAGCTGTAAAAAAATCGATATATAAAGATCGTTGTGTTACGCGAAGCACAGATATGGTTTGGACCGGATGGGTTCCCCTAAAGGTTAATATTAATATGTGGAGGCTTCTCATGGATCGCCTTCCTACGAAGATCGAGCTAGGTAAAAGAAACATTAATACGGGAAATAACTTCTGTGTTTTCTGCAAGTCAGTGGAGGAGTCGGCGAAACACCTTTTCACCGGTTGCTTTCTCACTACCGGAATTTGGTGCTTTGTCGAAAGGTGGTGTAGGCTGCAGCCCATTACTCTGATGGAGATCAAAGACATCATGAAACTTCCAGTTGTGAATCGAGGCAACAAAAGTCAGAAGACGTTGATTAGAGGGATTGTCATGACGGTTTGTTGGGTGATTTGGAAGACTCGAAATAAGGCGACATTTGAGGACGTTCAACCCCGGGTTTGCGATATGGTTGCGACTATTAAATCTTGTTCTTTTCTTTGGTATCGTAGTAGATTTAAGAATAATGATTTAATGTGGAATGATTGGTGTAGATATCCATTGTATATGATGTAAGGTTGTTTGTTGGCGGTCCTCGTTTTTTGGGGCTTAGCCGTTTGTTAATGAAGTTAAAGTTTCAAAAAAAAAAAAAAGCATGTGGGTGTCAAAAATGAACCTCCGGTAACTCTGAACTATCTGAGTCCCTGTGTTTTGTTAATTTACCTATTTGAGTCCAACACATTTTCATTTTTAACATTTTAAGTGCCTCGTTGATAATTCTATAACCATTTGAGTCCAATTTTTTTAACTCTGTTAGATTTTTTCTGTTAATATTTGTGAAATGACCAAAGTACCCCTATAATTAAAAATATATATTATTAAATATATATACACACACACAACAGGGACTCAAATAAAAATTCACTCTAAACATTATAAAGCAAAAAAAGCAGATGATGAATCAATCAACATGTAATATCAAACAAAATATAAATAAAACGTAGTGATATACATTAATTTATACAACCTGTTGATATATTGTTGCATGCACATTTTTTTCTTTTTCAAATTGAAATGTAAGAGATCCGTGCTATCATTACTAGAGCCACTCCCAATAGCTTAGTCATCGTTGACAAAATATGCAGAAGCACATAAACAACCAATATCAAAACTCTGGACTTCATTGTAACACCCCAACCGATGGCGGAATCATCGAGGTGCCACGTAGTGACGATTGTTCAAAAGCTCATGGTACTAAAATGTTAATATTATTTGAATAACCAAAATTTGTCTTACATGGAAATGGAAATTACATTGTCTAAATGAAATGTAAATATTGAAATAACTGAATTGAAATAAAGCACTAAATGTCTCTTGCTAAGGCACTAGATCAAACTGCACCTGAAACATGTACAAAAATAGGTTTGGTCAACATATGAAATGTTGGTGAGCATTCCTAGATTTGATATATATAGTAGGTTAAAAAGTTATACAATTCAAGTGCAAGCTACAGTGCAAATATGTAAACTATGTATCATACAAATGAGCGAAATCAACCCTGTGACTGTATAATGTACTGTATGAACTGTAGTGTACTCAACCAATAAATGGATGATAACTTAACACTGGCCACGGATTCTCCGATGAAAAAGGGGGAGAATCAACCTAGGCGGGTTGTCAATCCAAATAGCGTTATCCAATGTTAAGGTCGGCTTGTACCATGTTAATGATTTCACTAAGTACAAATGTAATCCACATGTATTGTCTAATAGTACTAGAATTGTATTGTAAAAATGTAAACTTGTATTTGAAATTGTAATAGTGTACATGTAACACCCCAAAAATGAATAAAAGCAAAAAGGGGATAGGAATACTCACAGTTCACGTAATAACTTGAAATTGAACTTGGACAACGAAACATGAATTGAGATTACTCCCAAATGATCAACCTAAAGTATTCGATAATGTGTAAGGGAAATAACTCTAGGATATATGTATTTCTAGGGCTTTGAATTGGGAATAAACGTTTATTTGTTTATTAAACAAATTGTTTATTAATTATGAGAAATTTAATGAATAAATAAACAAAAGTCTTTTTGTAAAATTTTAAGTTGAATATAGTCACAACATAAGGTTTTAAGTATGAAAATAATTTTTATAAAATTATTTTCTTGAAAATAGAATATTTAATCTAATTATTTCATATTGTCAAAATATGACTTTAATATCTAAAAATATTAAAATCAAATAATTTCTGAATAGAAATTTGTATTTCAGTTCTAGATAGTTAGAAATAATTTATATAAAATTTTGGTGCAAAAAATATTGAAAAATGAATTTATTATGATTTAATTATGATTAAATCTATCAAAAATTGATTAAAAATATAAAATAAATGATTTTTCTGAATTAAAAATCATTTCAGTAAAGTTTAACATTGTACAAACATAGGATAATTTTTGTAGAAATTAATAGAATTGTTTTGATATTTTAAAGGATTTTTATAAATATAATAATATAAAATTGATTTAATTATTATAAATATTAAATCAATGAATTTCAGAAAACTAAAAATTGTAAATAAAACTTTTACATCAGATTTGACAAATATAATTTTTTTAGAATTTATAAAAAGGTTTTAATATTTAAAAATGAATTTATAAGTTTAAAATGTTTAATATATATATAATAAGGCTTTGTTGTTTTAAAAGAAAAGGGAAACAAAAGATGTGGCTGTAGCCGGACTCGAACCCGGGTGATCAGGGTTGCAAGCCCTGGTCACAACCACTTGGCCTAGGCCAGTGGTTGTGATAATCCCCGGTTAACATTAAATAAATACACAGAGCAGATTCAGTTTATCCCCAAATTATAATTACGAACCCTAGATATTACAATCAAACAATTCAGACATTATGAACCCGATTGTTATTAGGGCTTTTGTTGTTTGATTGCCGACCAACAAAACCCACAAAGAAGATTAGACTTACAGTATGGAATCGTGCTCGTTTGCCCGGTCAAACCAGAAGTCAAACAGCGTATAGTTTGATAATTATCAGGGATGTTTTAGAACAATTGGAGGTTGAGAGAGAGATGTGAGCGAGTTGTGAAGGTTCGTAGATGGTCTATTTATACTGAGGATCAGTGGGTTTGGTTAATTGGAAAGTTGACCCTCGTTTAAATGTCAAGCGCGTAGAAATTCAAAATTAGTCAACGATTAGTTGTTAATTGACGTGTAATCGAGTCATACTAGGCCGGTAATCACGAGCCTTACCCTAATTATACGATTGATTGTTAAATCAAAGGGTTTTGTAAAAAAAAATAATCAAATCTGCTGTTACTGCTGTGTCGCGAAAAGGAAGGAGAAACAGATCCTTTTTAGAAAGGTGATAAATAAATAAAGTTCCTACATATAATCACAATTAGCAACGTGGCTCAGTGGTGGTTGTGTGGGTGTTGTTTGTTGGTGAGTCGGGTTCGATACCCGGCTTAAACATTTTTTTTTTTTTTTTTGTTTTTGATACAATCAGACAAGGGATTGGGCCAGTGGGCTGGGCACTGATGTTGGGCCAGGCTGGGATGGGCTCAAGAGGTAGATGGTTGGTGGGTTTGGGTAGGTTTAGAGGTGTTGGGTTAAACTAACTAGTTTATTGTTTCTACATTATAGTTACATTTTTTTTTATTTATTATTATTACTATTATTATTATTATTATTATTATATATATAATGAAAAAGTGACGGATGTCACAGCATCCCCTACTTTTAGAAACTTCGTCCCGAAGTTATAGGGTTATCGAGGTTTGGGCAACAATCAGGGTAACTGTGGTTTGGAAAGTTCGAATGATTTGGATATGAGGTTTGATTGGATTAGGTTCGTCTCGAATAGTAAAGAGAATAAGAATCTAGTAAATCAATAAATTTCAAGTTTTAGGAATCCTAAGATATATGTACGTGTTGATTGTCTACAGAAAGACTAAATAGACTACCAAATAACCAGAGTTTGTTCCTGGTCCGACTTCCAATCTCACTTTCAATGCATCATTAGTGCTTGTATACAGGGTGTACCGCAGCTAACCCACCACACCTTTGATACCTTGAAAACGTACTGGACGCCTTCCCAAAAACTCTAATAGAATTTCACACTACCCTAATGTACCTGTAAATTCATGATTACGTTCCGGACCGGAATCATCAATTTACCTTACATTAAAGTTTTGCGTCCTTCTATGACCCCACCGATTGTTGAGCAGGTTTGATAGCCTCCACCAGCCGTGGAGTAGGTTGTAGGGCCCCTCCCGACTGTTTGAAAAGGCTTAGTGACCCCTACCAATCGTTGAGTATGTTTGATAGCCTCCACCAGTCGTGGAGCAGGTTGTAGGGCCTCTCCCGACTGTTGAAAAAGGCATGATGACCTCTATTAAGTGCAGCAATTATTATTCACATAGATTGCAAATTGATAGCATGTTTATGCAAGCAAGTTTGTAAGTACTACAACCATTAAGTGTAAGTGTTATCATGAATAATTAAATGTTTACGAGTATCATGAATAATTAGATGTTCAATGCGTAGTCAAATTAAGGGAAAAATCTAGTTTCAATCAAGCAATGATGTTTTCTTAGAAAAACATCTGTAAGATCAAGTATCAAGTCCAAACGTTTCAAATAAATGTAAGGTAGAGTCTTTGTATGATTAAAAATAAACGTAATCAATATAATAAATTTCCAAATCTGTGTTCGTACACAATAGTATGCAAGGAAATTTCTAGATGTTGTATGCTAATGAGTGCGACAAAATTGAGTACAAAATGATAATAAGATCAAGAAAATGAAAACACGGGTATCATGAATAATTAAATGTCCAGTGAATGGTCAAATTAAGGGGAAATCAGGTTTCACAAACAATGATGTTTTGGAAAAAAAAAATATCCTGTAGAATCAAGTATTAGGTAACTAGTTCATGTGTGAGAAGGTGAATGATATGAATTTAG
The DNA here is from genome assembly GCA_030844895.1 of Ambrosia x helenae. NCBI lineage: Eukaryota > Viridiplantae > Streptophyta > Magnoliopsida > Asterales > Asteraceae > Ambrosia > Ambrosia x helenae. The sequence continues at coordinate 25,210,714 of CM061227.1, read as the reverse complement.
TTTTTGAGAGGATGATGAAAAATCCTGAAGTAGAATCAAGGTTGTGAGCGATAGTGAACTAGTGAGATACCCGTCCGCTGGGACGGGTTTTCGAACGGGGATTAGAAAAACGTGAAAGTATATTTGGGTTGATGTTATTATTTTGCGTAAGCGAATGTCGATAACCAATCTCTATATAATTTTAAAGTATATCAATTTAAAAGTTTTGTTAATATATATTATTTATGAAATCAGCCATTGAAAACAAATACTAATTTATTTGTTTTGTTTAAAAAAAAGTATATGAAATCTTGGTATGAACCAAAATGTGTGACAACATTAATACCAACCACACCAACATTACTACAAAAGTTTAAATATAATACCAAAAACCTACAAAACGAAAGTTACCTTAATCCACAAAACATACCAACATTCAAACTATGGTACATTAAACGTCTAAATAACTTCTTATCAAACCGAGATTAGTACCTGCAGAAGTTGGTAAATTCATGTGTGAGTGAGTATAAATGCACTCTCTTAATTACTAAACATACCCCTTTATGTGGTAGGAGAATGATGGGTTCCACTTCTCATGTGTGTGTTTTTTTTTTTTAGGGGGGGGGGGAGTGGGTAGATTTAGTAGCACTTTTCCCTAAGGAAATAGCTTCAAACATATAAAATAAATTACAAATGCATGAAGCAAATAGAACAAAACGAATAGTAAAGCAAATTTAATATGCTACTTCACATTACTAAACACCGACATATAAAAAACATATCTGTATTTAAAGTACATCAATGGAACACCGCATACCTTTTCACTATAATGCTATCATTTTTGTCGACTTAATACACATGGAGATTATTCATGTTTGATATTTGTATGAATGTTTACAAATGGACGAAAACTAATGTATTTGCTTACAATCGTAAACAACCAAATTATGCACGTTTGACATCATAACCTTATCGTTACAAGCTTTAGTGTTTGCTTGTGTGATTATTTGCCATCAGGAAACTAACAATTTGCTTACAATTATAAACAACTAAATTATTCACCATTGACCATTTTTGAAGCCTAGTAAATTACATATTTATGTAAATATTTAATTTATATCATGACATCGTACATGTAGAGCATGGTTAAATCAGATTTTGATAAGAGGATGTTTAGCATCGTATAGAACTCATACATTGACATTAAACAAACTAAGTAGGAAGACATAAATAAACCTGTTAATAGTAATAATAATATTATAAAAACACAAAACAATTAACATAAAAAGAAAATCAAACAAACAAAACATAAATGTAATTTAAAGAGCACGTCTAATTGAAATAAACACAACACTAAACATTGTTGATTATTTTATTGTCGTGTCTTCGGGCGGGTAGAGGTTGGGTTTCCACGCATCTGAGAGAGCCATGGGGCTGGCGGCGGTCGAGTAGTCGACCTTGACTACAGCGCCTTGTGTCACGATAGTTGGCACGCCGTTCCTTACAGTTAAAAAAATAATCAGTGTCAATGTAAACCTAACTACAAAGTCCGTGATAAAAGTGTCAATGTATATTCCACCTTTGAAGCCATAAAACCAAGAAAAAACAAATATGAACCCAATCCAAGAAAATAGTTATACCTTCGAATCTGAAAAAAAAAAAAAAGTGTCAAAATTTAGTGCGATTGATTGATCATAAGTTCAACCGCAAGTATTGGTTACACAATACTGAAAAATCAAAAACAAATTAAAACGCTTAGTCACGTTATTACTAAAAAAGTAACATTTTCTATATACTTTGGGAAATATGTATGAAGCTCGATTATTAATTAAGAGTAGAACCAAATGATGGATTTTCTAGTGAGGTGTTTGACTTTTGAGTAAGTGAAGTGTTATTTTCATGATCTTCATATACCTATAGTAAACTGCTTTATGAACACTAAAGAAAGGAGGTTGTTGTCAACACCAACACAAATGCCATTATTATCCATATGAGGGGTGTAGATATCCATTAACTTTTTTAAACCATATATCAACATAAGGGGAATGATATTCATGTTGGCATGGAAGAAAACTTATGTTATCTTCTTCTTCATAATCAACCAGAGAAATGCAACACCTGTTACAAAATTTCTTTCATTATCATCATTATGTCAAACTATTGACCATTTGACCTATTATAAAAACCTGTGCTTTATATATAGGTGAAGAACTTACTGTTGCACATAATTCCAGCCACTTTCAGAACCATTCATCTTATTATGACTTTTAATAAACGAATCTACTACGGCTATTGGTTTGGGTAGTGAGAGCATTGCCATTGTAAGTGAAGAATTTCATCCAATACTAATCACCAAGCAAAAATATAAACATCAGGTTCAAAACAAATTTGGAAAGGCATGCTCTTTCATAGCAACTCTGTTTTGATTCAAAGGGCAAAGTGTATAGTATAGCTTACTGATCTGTTGCTAGATCTGCATATTTTTCTCAGTCCAACCAAGACAACACAAGTTATTTGGGTTGATGTTATCATTTTGAGTAAGCGAATGTCAAATAAAACCTAGTTACCAACATTGTACCAGACCAGAATTTACCAAATTAATAGACAAGGGCACAAGCAATGGCGGAGCTTGAATTTTTTTTTTTGGGGGGGGGGGGATTAATTACCAACGATATTCCATGTGCGGGACATCTCCAAAAGTTGCTCATCTGTTTTGGACTCTTCTGTGCTCAAGACACCAATCAGGCTTCCCTCTTCTCATAATCGCACGCGTGTCGACATTGTCTGTTCCATAAGAAACAACAGAAGAAGCATGAAAACAAATCCTAAGATTATTAGGATAAATTACATAATATAAGATGGAGAACATACATATTCCCATGATCTTCCTTTTTGACAAATAGTCAGAAAGTGATTTCGTGCATCTATAGTTTGAAGTGCTAGAGAGTATATTTCAACAACAAAAGTCAGATTTGGTTGACCTTCAAAATAATTAAATAAAACCATGAAGCAAGATTAGAAATCATGGATGTAGGCATGTAGCATACCTGATACTCAAGCTTCTAATTATCAAACCAGCCAAAAAGCACTTTATTGATTCTTCATCATCTGCAAATAAATACTTGTTCTGATGATGACAAGAACTTTATATTTTTATCATACCAAGAATACCACGTTAATATATTACTCACCTATATTAACCCCTGTATTGCCGATGTGTGGGTTTGTTATCAAAACAAATTGGCCTGCATAGCTAGGATCTGTAAGAATTTCTTGATACCTGCGGAAACAGAAACCAGACACACAAATATGCATCATCAAGAAAAAAAACATAGCATATAATCAATCTCAAGAATGTTGAAAAAAGCAATTCCATCTCACCCTGTTAATGAAGTATTAAATACAACTTCGCCAACTTCAGTCCCAGAAGCACCAAATGACTTGGCTCTCCAAACAGATCCATCTTCAAGCACAAGTCTAGCATCCGCAAGCTTCCAAGGAGCTACAGATTACCATGTTAATGCACGAGAGATCAAAGGTTAAGTGGCTACAAATATTAGATTATATATAATGCATACTAGTTCCTTTCTATTAAATTATGACAACTTATATAAGTTTGCTCATTTCCATGCAATCAAAAGTCGAAGTATTCCAAGGTTGATCGTTATGTAATATAATGATAGTTGAGCACATAAGTTGTGTGACACAGTTAACCTTTATGTGAGATGCCTTGCATTGTCTTGTGTGTGATGGTGAAGATATCTTAACGGTTAAGCATTCTAAATTCTACATGAGAGGCCTAGAATCATAAGACAAAATTAGTGTCTGATCTCAACTCCACCAACTGGTTAGGAGTTTAGGATTACATACCAAAACCATAAGAAATTATCCATGTACTCATGTACAATCGCTAATGGATTAGGTTGGCAACTTAGCATGCTCATTTGGACGGCTTAGATCAAATAAAAAACAGCTTTTTTCTTAAAAGTGGTAGTTACTATAGTGGTGAACAACAACATAAAATGATTATAAATTCTATATTTTGAATCCACAAAAGCTTTCTTGCTTTCCTTCTTAGGCGGTGTTTGGCAATTGGTAGTTGTAGCAACATATAACTTTAGCAAAGTGAATATTTAAAATAAAATAATTATAATATGGTAGCTGTAACAACATATAACTTTAGAATATATTGTTTGGATAATATTATTATTATTCAAGAATTTACATGTAAGATGCAAAGATTATTCACAGATATCCAAATCTCTCTAATTGCAAAGAACTTATCTATAATCAAACATGAACACTAAAATGCAAAGATTTTACAAAGCCAAGCATTTCTTAAACCTTCAAAGTTCAAACAACATATGCAAAACTATTGTTAGAAAATGGACAGAACTCTAATCAATTAGTGAAACATTAAAATAAACAAATAAATAAATAAAACAATTGTTCTAGGAAAAAGATTACCTTCTTGAGGACAAGGCCAAGACTTTTGCTGTCAATCATTATTACATTTCCAAGAGATGTAAAATCAATATGATCTTTTGCACATTCAAAAGCTTTGTTCTATGATACAATGGACATATCAGAAGCTTAGACTTTATATTGAGTTTTTGATGGAGCTTTTGTTGAGAATGTGAATCTTATGTAAATCGTTAAAGCAATATGGTGTAGGCATTTTATCGAACACCTGGAGTGCACTGCAAATATAGTAGTTCAAAAATCAAATGTTACTCTTGTTACCTTTTGTTTATGAAGCACTTTGGGGGGTTGAGAAAGGGGATGGAGTATTCCTTCTACGAAAAAAAAACAGAAAGAGGTAAAAAAAACATTTGAATTCGAACCCATAATCAACATAAAAATCAAACAATTGCCAGAGAGAATCAGTAATGTACCTTGTGTTGTGATCGTTATGTATGAGAGATATAGCAAAAAGGTAAACCTACAACAGATTAAGTTCAATTTACAGTAAATACATGGAAATAAATATTACCTGATGGAAATTATGTTCTAAACCCAAATACAATCGATCGGAGATGAAAGCTATTAAAAGTAGATGAAATGAATGGGAATTGAAATTAACATACGAAAATCGGTAAATAAGACACCAGATAGAATGAATGGGGTGTTGGATAAGTGGGGAGTCTATATATATATATATGTATATAATTCCCAGATTTGTAGGAACGTGGAGGGAAAATTCGGTAACCGCTGATCCAGAAAAAAAAACTGCCAAATTTTGGCAATAACTACCAAATTTTTAGGGTCCAGATTTAAAGTTAGAAAAAACCACCTAATTTAGACGGACAAGATCAAAGCAAAAACGGTTTTTCATCTTAAAAATGGTGGTTACTATAGTGGTGAACAATATAATAATAATGTGGAGAGTTTATTTTATAGTAAGGAGATTATATAGCAGTGTAAATTTTTGAGGTTTGGATCAAAGGTTATAATCAAGTGTATAAGGAAACATGATTGTGGTATGTGCAAAATATTGTAAAAATTTGAACAAATTGAAAATGAGTGAGTGTTGATGGAGAATTTAGAGACTAGATATTATTCCAAAAAAATATAATAAATATTTTCAAAATTGGTTTTGTACATAAGGCAAAAGTCGTTAAATAGTACAAGCTAAGTAGGCTTTGTAATAGTTTAAAACATTATAGAAAATCGTTTGTTACGTCAATAAATAATCAATTGAATTTAAGTTCGAGGAAAATATGTACTTTGTAAAGTTACTAGGTAATACAACAAGTTTTAGAAATCTTTAGTTTGTGCTAAAGTATGAGGTTATAGTTTTTTTTTAAAATAAATAACATGTGGAGAAAAGAAATAATATGATTTGGGTAGGGTGTTGAATATTTAAAAAGTGGCTAAGGGTAAGGTGAAGTGTGATTGTGAAATCCATAGATGGTTATGAAAGTATGAACTTGTAAGCAATGTATGAAAATCGTGAAATACAAAATATTGTATATGAACCGAGAGAGTATTATTGAAAAAGCTTGCATAAAATGCTTGGAGTGCCCTTGTCTAGCTGTAAAGCCCAACAAGAACGTTGACTTTTCAAAGGAATTGAACCCAATGGTGATCAAAGAAGACGTGCTTTAGCCTATAAGTGGACACTCACTCCAGGAATCCCCAGGTAAGCATAACAGGTCCGTAAATGGATTTATGCGCTATGCTTGCCTATGCCAGAAAACCCAGTGTACAGGCGTCCACCCTTCCAGATTGCACGTGTCCTTATCTCACTCATTCAAGTTCAACAACTTCGAAGGAGTAAAATAAGAGTAGGTATTATGTCTAAGAATGTCTTCATAAAAGGTACTGTTCCCGTATGATGATGTAAACTTTACACTCTCTGTAGGACACCATCTCTATGCACCATGATGAAAGATAAGAAGAATGGAGAGAGAGAAGAAGGAAAGTAGAGGGAATTGAGGGGTAAGGTAATTTAGGAAGTATAATGCATGAAAGTTGAAGTCAGGTTATAGTCTAGGCCTATTTCATCTAGTAACCTAGTTCCCTATAACCATGGCTCTGATACCAATCTGTAACACCCCAACCGATGGCGGAATCATCGAGGTGCCACGTAGTGACGATTGTTCAAAAGCTCATGGTACTAAAATGTTAATATTATTTGAATAACCAAAATTTGTCTTACATGGAAATGGAAATTACATTGTCTAAATGAAATGTAAATATTGAAATAACTGAATTGAAATAAAGCACTAAATGTCTCTTGCTAAGGCACTAGATCAAACTGCACCTGAAACATGTACAAAAATAGGTTTGGTCAACATATGAAATGTTGGTGAGCATTCCTAGATTTGATATATATAGTAGGTTAAAAAGTTATACAATTCAAGTGCAAGCTACAGTGCAAATATGTAAACTATGTATCATACAAATGAGCGAAATCAACCCTGTGACTGTATAATGTACTGTATGAACTGTAGTGTACTCAACCAATAAATGGATGATAACTTAACACTGGCCACGGATTCTCCGATGAAAAAGGGGGAGAATCAACCTAGGCGGGTTGTCAATCCAAATAGCGTTATCCAATGTTAAGGTCGGCTTGTACCATGTTAATGATTTCACTAAGTACAAATGTAATCCACATGTATTGTCTAAGCATAAAGCACGTTGTAAGCAATGCACATAGTACTAGAATTGTATTGTAAAAATGTAAACTTGTATTTGAAATTGTAATAGTGTACATGTAACACCCCAAAAATGAATAAAAGCAAAAAGGGGATAGGAATACTCACAGTTCACGTAATAACTTGAAATTGAACTTGGACAACGAAACATGAATTGAGATTACTCCCAAATGATCAACCTAAAGTATTCGATAATGTGTAAGGGAAATAACTCTAGGATATATGTATTTCTAGGGCTTTGAATTGGGAATAAACGTTTATTTGTTTATTAAACAAATTGTTTATTAATTATGAGAAATTTAATGAATAAATAAACAAAAGTCTTTTTGTAAAATTTTAAGTTGAATATAGTCACAACATAAGGTTTTAAGTATGAAAATAATTTTTATAAAATTATTTTCTTGAAAATAGAATATTTAATCTAATTATTTCATATTGTCAAAATATGACTTTAATATCTAAAAATATTAAAATCAAATAATTTCTGAATAGAAATTTGTATTTCAGTTCTAGATAGTTAGAAATAATTTATATAAAATTTTGGTGCAAAAAATATTGAAAAATGAATTTATTATGATTTAATTATGATTAAATCTATCAAAAATTGATTAAAAATATAAAATAAATGATTTTTCTGAATTAAAAATCATTTCAGTAAAGTTTAACATTGTACAAACATAGGATAATTTTTGTAGAAATTAATAGAATTGTTTTGATATTTTAAAGGATTTTTATAAATATAATAATATAAAATTGATTTAATTATTATAAATATTAAATCAATGAATTTCAGAAAACTAAAAATTGTAAATAAAACTTTTACATCAGATTTGACAAATATAATTTTTTTAGAATTTATAAAAAGGTTTTAATATTTAAAAATGAATTTATAAGTTTAAAATGTTTAATATATATATATAATAAGGCTTTGTTGTTTTAAAAGAAAAAGGAAACAAAAGATGTGGCTGTAGCCGGACTCGAACCCGGGTGATCAGGGTTGCAAGCCCTGGTCACAACCACTTGGCCTAGGCCAGTGGTTGTGATAATCCCCGGTTAACATTAAATAAATACACAGAGCAGATTCAGTTTATCCCCAAATTATAATTACGAACCCTAGATATTACAATCAAACAATTCAGACATTATGAACCCGATTGTTATTAGGGCTTTTGTTGTTTGATTGCCGACCAACAAAACCCACAAAGAAGATTAGACTTACAGTATGGAATCGTGCTCGTTTGCCCGGTCAAACCAGAAGTCAAACAGCGTATAGTTTGATAATTATCAGGGATGTTTTAGAACAATTGGAGGTTGAGAGAGAGATGTGAGCGAGTTGTGAAGGTTCGTAGATGGTCTATTTATACTGAGGATCAGTGGGTTTGGTTAATTGGAAAGTTGACCCTCGTTTAAATGTCAAGCGCGTAGAAATTCAAAATTAGTCAACGATTAGTTGTTAATTGACGTGTAATCGAGTCATACTAGGCCGGTAATCACGAGCCTTACCCTAATTATACGATTGATTGTTAAATCAAAGGGTTTTGTAAAAAAAAATAATCAAATCTGCTGTTACTGCTGTGTCGCGAAAAGGAAGGAGAAACAGATCCTTTTTAGAAAGGTGATAAATAAATAAAGTTCCTACATATAATCACAATTAGCAACGTGGCTCAGTGGTGGTTGTGTGGGTGTTGTTTGTTGGTGAGTCGGGTTCGATACCCGGCTTAAACATTTTTTTTTTTTTTTTGATACAATCAGACAAGGGATTGGGCCAGTGGGCTGGGCACTGATGTTGGGCCAGGCTGGGATGGGCTCAAGAGGTAGATGGTTGGTGGGTTTGGGTAGGTTTAGAGGTGTTGGGTTAAACTAACTAGTTTATTGTTTCTACATTATAGTTACATTTTTTTTTTATTTATTATTATTACTATTATTATTATTATTATTATTATTATTATTATTATTATATATATATAATGAAAAAGTGACAGATGTCACATTCATTAATTGCCTTGGGGTTGTATTGACCCATTTGCTTGATGTCTTCAATCTAACGTTAACTAGAAAACAGGTAGTTAACAAAGCAATGGGAAGTGTTCTCGTGAATGAAAGCGCTAAAGTAACCCATAAATTGATTGATGGCATTTGCCAAGATAGCCTATAGGAAGGCATTCCATCATCATTTATTCAAAAAGCTTAAACTCTATACAATTCAGTGTATGAAGTAGAGCATAATTCTAAAAAATGTGAGGGATTTTATGAAGTCGATAAACAAAGCATTCTTCGAGAAGTTTCTTCCGTGAATGAATCACCAAATCATTTGCAACAATTTTGGATGGATGTCCAAAATGTTGTCCTCGTAATATGTGAGAAAATGGTAAATGAGTTATAGAAGAACAAAACTCCACTGATATGTGTCTTAGTACGTCCGCAGGAACAACCTCCCCTACATCAGTAATTGATGCATCGAGTGTCTACATCATATTCAATCCAGGCAAAACACTTGATGTTAGGGAGGTATTTATCTATTCATTGATCTTCATACGGATTGTAACACCCCAACCGATGGCGGAAACATCGAGGTGTCACGAGGTAACGATTGTTCAATAGCTCATGGACTAGAAATGTAAATATTGATACATTGACTAAGTAATTTATTACATTGAAATGAAATTACAAGAATACAACGTTTAAGAACTAACAATCTAAAATAAAATTTAGTAAATCTCAAGTCTAAGTCTAAGTTCCAAAAGCTTAACAGTGATCTCATAACAACCTGAAACATGTACGAAAATAATTTTGTCAATACAAAATGTATTGGTGAGCATACCATGTTTGAATAAATATAGTAGGAAAAGAGTTTCGCAATTCACGTGTTATACTATCTACAATTTAGTGTTCAAGCTATGTACAAATGTCACCTAAAATCAAGCCTTAGAGTAGAAATGATATCTAAGAATAATGGGATATCTAGTATATATGTATAGTAGTCGCCCAATAGTATGATTATATATAGTATGCGACAAAGCAAGTAGTTTACACATAACAATAGTCAAGTACTATTTATTGCTATGTGTAACATTTGTACTTTTCATATTTTCTATTCTAGTCCTTGTATTCTTGTATCTTTCCATTTGGTACCCTTGTAATCCCGAGCTTATGATCAATGGAAAAGTATTTTATCAATTACATTTAATCTTAATCTATATATTCTACGCGACGCAAACTTTATGTAGCGTCGCGTGATTCTTAATTTTCTTGTATTATGAATGCTATATTTAAACAAATTCCAAGCTTGCCGTTACTCGCTTCTCTTATGTTACTCTTACCAATTCGTGACGGGTCGTCATTATAATTTAACCTAATCAATTTAGAAACTCATTTAGTTAAGATCTTAATATATATATTTATCTTTAAAATAAAACATATATATATATATATATATATTTTTAATAATACTTTAGTTAAAAAAAAAAGGAAAACGAAAATATGAAATGAATTGAAACAAAGTGCAACATTCAAATGTTATTATTATTTTTTTAAACTTGCCGTAAGTTTTTTAATGTTATCATTATTTTTCTTTTAAATATATATTTACCACTAATTAACTTCTAACCACCCTAATTAATTCATTAAATACCCAACCCCTTCACCCCAACTATAAATACACCACTCCCTACCCATTCTAACACTTGCTCAATCCTAAATCCTCTCTAAATCTCCAAATCTCTCAAGAATTCTCTCAAGAATAAGTGAGTTTCTCACTTCACCTTCAACCTCTCTTCGACTTTCTTCACTCTCCTCTTCTTCAAACCCTTTGAGGAAACCTCTAGGACCTCTCTCCTATTTGCCATGGCAAATAAACATGAGTAGGGCACCAATTTGAGGCCTCAAATGTGGTCATCTTCTATTATCTTTTATGCACTAAGTTGTTAATGATACCAACCAAGTTCACCAACAACTCAATGATGGAGGGACTTGTGTTATGGTTCATGGTTGACAAAAGGAAGGCCAAGGCTCATCCAAACTAAGTCACCATACCCTACTTTCTAAGTTATATTATATAAATACTAAATTATATAAACTCTACTAATTTAATAACTCGGAAAGGTTTGTGGATACATCCCTACCTTACCAATGCTTGACTCTCATAACCATCCGAATCACCTCTATGGTGGTTTGTGTTTTGGTTCGCCTAAAAGGCTTGCTTGACTCTTATGACCATCCGAATCACCTTCATGGTGGTTTGTGTTTTGGTTCGCCTAAAAGGCTTGCATGACTCTCGTGAATCTATAATCTAAACCCGAACCTAAGACCCTTTATTCTTTAATTCTAGATAACCAAGGCTAAAGCTAAACCTACCAAGACTTACCTTTTGGAGCTCTATCAAACGCACCCAGAGGTGAGTTATACTTGTCCCCCTTTTATTCTTTATTCTTTGGGGCTCAACATGTATCACTATCAAAACTTAAACGATTTCATACTCTTAAACTATTATGCTCAATCTAAATGCTATTATGCTATGCCATCTAGAATTCAAAGTCTTACATACAAATGTACGATTAGTTAACAACCCACCTTACATGTATAGCGCTATAGGTTGACACGCCGCCCCCTTTATGGGTCATGATAAGATGAAGTCTTTTGTGTTATCGAGTGTTGTTGCCGTTTGTATGGTTCTACGTGCATATGCCTATAACATGATGATTCGAGTAGACTTTTCTATACTATGTACTTAGACTCAAACTAGTATGCTCACCAATGCTTTATGTGTTGACGGATATTTTATACATGTTGCAGGAAATGTTTAATGCAGGTTTATCAAGAAATCTACTTAGGATTGGACTAGAAACTCACGCTAGTTTAAGTTCTATATTTTGATGTTCTATTTTTTTCTTTTCGTGAAACAATTTGTATTATGTTATCTTTTTAGACAATGATTATGCTATGAATGAAATTTTATCTTTAAATTATATTATCACGAATTCTAGTGTCATGAAGTCTTTGAACAATCTACCACTAAGTCTCACCTCGATGATTCCGCCATCGGTTGGGGTGTGACACTATGCTAGGCCCACACCGGGTTAATGATTAAGGTCATAAGTACACATTATCAGCGATCAACAAGTAAAACACATACAAGAATTGCGATTGTGAATATAGACTAAAGCATGATTGAGTGAAGTAAAAAGCGTACATAAGTCACCCCAAAAGTGTAAACATGAAAAATGGGAAAGAGATACTCACATTCGCTAAGCTGAATTATCCTCTAAGCGTTGTGAATGTATGAGAGGCGAATCCCAAAGACTCAACAACGTAGCTAGTCCAATTTGAAGAAATAAAAACCGAAAAAGAAAGAATATCAAGCTTCCAATTCGCCAATTACAAGAGCTTATAATCAAAGCTTCAATTGTAGAAGTAATAGACGATAGAAGAAAGGTATGAGGGAAAGTTGAATCGGATTGAAACAATCGATTTCGAGGTGCCAAGTGTAATGGGTCATAGGTAGGTTTTTATACTAGTTTTGGATTCAATTAGCCATTAAAATTGGTCAACACCATAAAGTAAGGTTTTATGATGAATTGACTATTTGACTAAGACTTTGACTGTTTGACTAAGACTTTGACTAGGACTTTGACTGGGACTTTGACTGTATTCGTGGACCGCGAGAACTAAAAAAAATTAAATTTTCTAATTTAATAAATTTTAATTTCCGGACTTGTTTCCTTCGGTTTCTAAGTTGTTTTAGGACCGAAAATTAAGGGTTTTGAGTATCAAGGTCTAAAACATACGTGCTCGGGTGTAGATGTGAGTATAAAACGTGCAATACTTTTACTTATATTAACCTTATGTTAATCCAGTTTGAACGAGTTTACATTATATATAAGTGTTTCATTCTTTTAATGAATATTTGACTGTTTTCAAGTTGCCATTCGAACGAGATATAACGTTTGCCATGTTGCTGGCTAGAAAAGTAATCGTGCCAAGGGCGTTGATGTGCAACCTCGCTCAATGCTCATGTGCAATCCCCAGGTGTTGCATGGTTAAAACGTTACAAAGGACCTATTACATGGACCATGGTGGCGGTGCTAACGAGCTATCTCAGGGTTATAATTGAGACACATGGTTAAGAGCCGAGATTATTGGCACTTTCATTCTCGTATACACCGTACTTTGCACCAAAGATCCAAAGAGAAATGCTCGTGATTCCCATGTTCCCCATGAGCATAATATTTTATATTTTAGTGTGATATATGAGACGGTTAATTAACTTGTCTAGCCTTTGTCAAGGTATTTGCACCTCTACCTATTGGATTTGCGGTTTTCACGGTTCACTTAGCCACGATCCCAATCACTGGAACCGAAAATCAACCAGGCCTGTAGCATCGAAGCGGCAATGATCTAAAACAAGGCGAAAAATATGGGATGATCATATATGCTTACTTATATAAGTCGATTCAATATGGTACAACATATGATTTTTATTACACACAAAGAATGCTAGCTTTATGTTGTGGATCTTTTAGGCGGGACCGATCATCGGGGCATTTGGAGCGGAGTATTACTACGAACACATTTTACGGGCACATTTGACCTTCTACCGCAATCACCACCACGTTACACATCGTTGATGACAAGAGTGGCAATGCTAAGAACTAAAGTATCATCATCTTTCGGTATCCAAATGTCTAAATTTGATTTAGACTTATCTTGGGTTTTAAGTCAGGTTCGGTCATCAATAGTAGAAAACACACATTATATAGATATATATAGAAATACAATGCCATTATAAATAAAAAAACATTTCTTTTAGCAATGTTCTCTACGATCTTTCATTTTCTGAAAACACCTATTACCAGGGGCGGATCTAGTTCATGGGGAGGGGGTGCGGACGTTGCGGCTCAACTTCACGCGCGTAGTGGAAAATTAGTGGAAATTTTGTTTTTTTTTTTACGAAATTTGAAAAACGTTGCTACTAAAATGAAAAAAATGAAAAACGTTACTACTGAAAAATGTTTCTAGATCCGCCACTGCCTATTACATATTTGAATGTCTATCATTCAACACCCTGCAAGTCCTCAAAGTGAGGACTATAAAAAACAAACACTCAAATTACAACATATACAACGGATCCTAAAAAGAAACTCTCTAAATAGTTGGCGTTGTAACCAGCGAAAACAATGACAAGTTATCAATAGATAAATCTTAGGTTTATTTGTTTTCATCATCAATCTTGTGCTACTGAATATATTATTAATTAAAAGTTAATAAATATTGTCTAGTTTTACTTTAAATGTAGTTTTTTTTATAAGGAAAGTATTTTTTACACCAAATAAACTTCATGCCCAAGATTGGATCGAGACCTCCCCCAAAAGACTAATCATCCAAAGAAAATAACCCGCTATTTATTACTACAGGTCTATAGCGACCCTTCACCTATACGCTACACTATTCGTCATAGTGGATGCTATGTTCGCTATTGATAACTATAATCTAATAGTAATCAATTTTATTCGGTATATAGAAAATAGTCTTAGTTTGGCCATCATTATAACAGAGACAATATAAAACAATTATTATTAAGAGTATACTAAGTAAATTTAGTGGTGCACAAATCATCTTTACATGCAAAAAACTAGTATTTGTACTTGGAGAACTACTTTCTAGTTTCTACTTTAGTATTTTGTTTTGTGCTCTGAATAATATTAATTTTTTAAATTTATAGGTTTCATAACACATTAGGCACAAAATTAACAGAAAATGAAGTTAACTAGATTAATAGCAAAATCATCAAAAGAAACCCCCAAAAGTGGCACAAAACCATGTGGTAGAATGAACAAGAAACATTTACTTCAAGATAAATATTTCATAAAAGACATTAAAATCAAAATAGTTTACATTCCATGCTATAGATTCGTTTTACCTTATTATACATGTGTGGCCCGCTTACGGCTGTGCGCATATAATGTATACTAGATCTTTGCCCGCGTTACACGCGGCTCACCAACGTACAATTATTTTGAGCGGTAAGACGTAAAAAATATAGTAGAAATATTTTATTAAAATTTAAAAGAAACCAACACACATTTTATTTAAATATCATTAAATATTTCTTTATACACCACATTTTTTGTTTTAGTTTTCACCTTCTCATCAGCATCAAGTATAAGTAACTTCACACATGCCCTGCTTTTAACTCTTGACAGTGCGACATAAAGCTGGCCATGTGAGAATACAGGGTCTCTTAAATACAATCCAACTTTCGATAGAGACTTTCCTTGGCTTTTATTGATGGTCATTGCGAAATTAGACTTCAAGATCAAATGCACAAATTTTCAAAATAATAGCTAATTTTTTTTTATATAAAAAATGAGAAGTTAAAATGAAAACAGTCTCGTTTGACTTTTAAGGCCTTATAAATTATAGGAGCCATGTTTAATAATTAAAAGTAACCAATGAAATTAAGTCAGAGATGATGTAACAATAAGTTGTGTAAAAAATAAATGAAAAAATGAATAGGTAAAAAACTTTATTACCGAAAATAAGTATACATAATTGATTATATAAAAGGTAAAACAGACGTATTAATTGTGATGAAAAAAATTCAAATTTAACTTTGTTTATAAATGTATTTATATATGATTAATAATTTCGTGTTTAGAGGTTGTTAATGAAATGGTAATCATAATTATTAACATTAGATGTTTCTAATATTTTGTAAATCATGATAAATGCTACATATACGCTAAAAATAGTAATGTGACAAATCAAAGAAATTAGGCATTTATTTTGTGTTTAAATGTCTTTAATTTTAAAAATTGGATTTTTTTTAATTTTGATTTTGAATATTTAAAAATAAAGTAATTCAAATAAAAATAGGCGTATTAATTATGATGAAAAAATTCAAATTTAATTTGTTTATAAATGTATTTATATATGATTAATAATTTTGTGTTTAAAGGTTATTAATGAAATCATAATCATAATTATTAACAGTAGATGTTTCCAATACTGTGTAAATCATAATAAATGATAATTATACGCTAAAAATAGTAATGTGACAAATCAAATAATTAAGCATTTATTTTGTGTTTAAATGTCTTTAATTTTAAAAATCGGATTTTTTTTTAAATTTTGATTTTGAATGTTTAAAAATAAATTTATAAATGTATTTATATAATTTTATGTTTAAAGGTTATTATTGAAATGGTAATCATAATTATTAACATTAGATGTTTCCAATATTGTGTAAATCATGATAAATGTTAATTATACGCTAACAATAGTAATGTGAAAAATCAAAGAATTAAACATTTATTTTGTGTTTAAATGTATTTAATTTTAAAAACCGAATTTTTCTAAATTTTGATTTTGAATGTTTGAAAATAAAGTTAATCAAATGAAAATATGCGTATTAATTATGATGAAAAAAATTCAAATTTAACTTTGTTTATAAATCTATTTATATTTAAATATGATTAATAGTTTTGTGTTTAAAGGTTATTAATAAAATGGTAATCATAATTATTAATATTAGATGTTGCCAATATTGTGTAAACCATGATAATTTCTAATTATACACTAAAAATAGTAATGTGACAAATCATCGAATTAGCATTTATTTTGTGTTTAAATGTCTTTAATTTTTATAACCGGATTTTTTAAAATTTTTTATTTTGAATGTTTAAAAATAAAGTAATTCAAATGAAAATAAGCGTATTAATTGTGATGAAAAAATTCAAATTTAACTTTGTTTATAAATGTATTTATATTTATATATTATTAATAATTTTGTGTTTAAATGTTATTAATGAAATGGTAATCATAATTATTAACATGAGATGTTTCCAATATTGTGTAAATCATGATAAATGTTAATTATACGCTAAAAATAGTAACATGACAAATCAAAGAATTAAGCATTTATTTTGTGTTTAAATGTCATTAATTTTAAAATCCGGATTTTTTTTTTTAAATTTTTATTTTGAATGTTTGAAAATAAAGTAATTCAAATGAAAATAGGCGTATTAATTGTGATGAAAAACTTCAAATTTAACTTTGTTTATAAGTGTATTTATATTTATATATGATTAATAATTTTGTGTTTAAATGTTATTAATGAAATGGTAATCATAATTATTAACATTAGATGTTTCCAATACTGTGTAAATCATGATAAATGCTAATTATACGCTAAAAATAGTAATGTGACAAATAAAAGAATCAAGCATTTATTTTGTGTTTAAATGTCTTTAATTTTAAAAACTGGAATTTTTAAAAAAAAAATATTTTGAATGTTTAAAAATAAAGCAATTCAAATAAACATAGGCGTATTAATTATGATGAAAAAAATTCAAATTTAACTTTATTTATAAATGTATTTATATTTATATATGATTAATAATTTTGTGTTTAAAGGATATTAATGAAATGGTAATCAATAACATGAGCATGGAGCAACTAAATAAAAAAGATTAGAAACTCTACCGTGAGTTTTTACCGTCTCTGGGATTGAAGGTAATAATCGCCCGTCCTGTATATCGAGATGAAAAAACTCGTGTATTAAATGATGAAAGCATGAATATATTTAGATAATAGGTAACTGTATCAAAATCAAGGAAGGTCGTAATATTTTTTCTTTTTTAGGTTTTCAAACATTGTCCATACATTTGCATACGAAACATTTCCATACGTGCTTATCTGAAAATCTAAATAAAATGACATTATTCAAAAAATTAATTCATATAAATAAGCAAACATGAAACATCAAACAAAAGAAAAATCAAGCCCAAGAACAAAATTTCAAACAAACTATTTGTTTATAAAAACTAACTAAAGATTTCAAAATCAAAAATCAAACCTTGATATCAAAAGCATGTAAGCAACAGTCGCTCGGGTACAAATCTGAAACAAATGGATATACGATATATACAAAAATAAAAAAAGTAGGATTCTTTACCATGATCAAATATAAACGAATGTGAACCAATTAACACTTGCACTAAACAAACCATTGATTATTTTCCTTTAAATTGCCGTCTTTACGCCTTGGATCCACAATAACACACAATACATACAGATTGAAACCTAAATCATTAAAATCAGTAAAAAAAAATATAAAGACACAAAAACATTAATCGCCAAAAACAAATGAAGATATAAGATATCAGAAAGAAACATAGATGAAATCAGAAAGAAACGTAGGAGAGGCGATAGACGAACAATGATTGTGTTACAGGAGAATGGAATGATAATACCTTGAAGAAGGATCGCCAAGGATGGAGAATGATCGGTTGCTTCGTTTGATTGTTTTAAGGTTTAGAAGAGGATGGAGAATAATTTGTTATGAGGATGATTAGTTTTTTAGGAATGATAATATGCTTGACCAATTTTTACCAAAATAATCTTCAATCACCAAAACAATGTTTAGGAAAGTTATTAAAACACCTTGACCGATTTTGACTAAATTAATAAATGATTTTTGATTTAAAAAAAAAGAAAATTTTATTAATTCTCACATTGTGCCATGATGGATGAGCATTAATTGCTAGGGGCCTAAATGAATGACAAGTGTCAAAAATTGCTCCTAAATATTATATGTATAGATATGTGTGGCCCTCGGGGGCAAAAGTAAAGTTGCACTAATTTTAGCGTTATTTTACTAATTTCGTGAAAATAACGTTAAAAATGACGGACGGTTAATCATGCATCAGGTGGTGGCGTTGATAGCCAAAAGACAAGGGGGTACATGACCAGTCGGGTTTGTCCCGATTGCTAAGTGTTATGTGCCTTATGTCTAAGGCTTGATACAAAACCACCATTGAGCCGGGGGTCTCACTGGAAGTAGCCTCTCTATTCCCACGGGGTAGAGATAAGGCTGTCTACATCTTATCCTCATCATACCCTACCTTAGCTTTTGCTATAGGTGGGATTAACTGAGTATGATGATGATACATGAATTTGACATACAAAGGGCGTCTATATGACTTTTATTTGTTAAAATGACATAATAAGATGCTTTAAAATGATATATGTGATGACCGATTCAATCACGACCCCTGTCATTCCTTACCATTTGCCATACATCTCCCCCACCGCTGCGCAATGCCCCTCACGGCCTCACCATCGATTCAGTCGAGCCTAAAGTCGCATGCTTAGCGGTTATTCCTTTAGTGTGTCATAAAATGTATCATACTAAAACAAAATTTAAAATTTTATATATCATCTTACTATTAAAACAGAACCAAAACTTTGATATTAAAAGCACAAAAAAAAAAAAAAAAAAAAAAAAAAAAAAAAAAAAAAAACAACCCTTATTTTGTTAAATACAGAACATAACTTTGATATCAACAAAAATAAACATGTCTTTAGGAACATTCAATTTCAATAAATAGAATTTTTAAATAAACTTTACAAGTATACAAAAGATCTGTCTGCAGAGTGTCGCATCATTATATCCGGCCACCGTTGACTGGTTGCTGACTTTCCAATGCTATAGCATCTCTCACCATTTGCAGTACCTCACTCATCTTCGGCCTTTTCTTTGGGTCTTTGGCTAAACACTTTTCGGCAGCAGAACATATTTTCTGCATTGATCTCTCAGAATAAGTGCCGATAAGCCTCGGGTCAACTGGTGGCTTTGACCTTCCTGCACCTGCTGCATAGCAGCATACCCACCCTGCACATTCGGGATTTTGCTCAGTTGAGTTTTTTTTTGACAATTGGGCGTCGACCTGAGATCAGTTCCTCAAGAAATACGCCATAACTCCATACGTCAATCTTGAACGTTAGACGCCCAGTTTGAACGTATTCTGGAGCTGCATATCCCTTTGTTCCTCCAACTACCTGAATAATATATTCTTCATCATATTAGATCAACTGTAATAGTTTTAGATTGTAGGGTGAATAGGCTAGCGTGTGCAATGGTCCAAAACTGTACCCGGCAAAACTGTATAACCGCAAGCTTAAAGTTTTGGGCTATTGATTTTTCTTTTCTTTCCGGGAAAGGGCAGCGCCCGACTGCCGGAAAATTTTATTAGACAAAAATAATAAAAATATTACAAAGCCCCCTCCCCGCTCCTCCTGGACAGGGCTAGTGATTTAAGCGTGACTCCTCACCTAAAGACATCGTTGTGTTAACATAAAAAAAATCCAGTATTGGACCTGTACCCTTAAATCTTTTCCAATGTGTTCATTTCGACCTAAAAGCACATAAAACGTCTACCTATTGCCAAAATTTGTGATACTTAAGACGGCTACGAAACTGCATAACTGCTTCTTCTTTTGTATCCCCCTCTCACTACATTATTAAATAACCAAATAAAAGTGGTTATGCGTTCTCACGAGTCTCTCCTAAATATTGGTTCTGTAATGAGCAACACCATTCTATACTAAGTGGTTATGCGTTCTCACGAGTCTCTCCTAAAAATAGATTCCTAGGTAACTAATTACACTAACAAAATTTGCTATTTTTCCCTAATATGATTCAATATAGATAGATAACATGATAATGATTAGGGGTGTAAATGAGCAAAATTGAACCTGGGCTGGCCTAAGCTCTAGCTCGAGCTCAACCCACGAGTAGTGTTCCAAGCTCAACTCATTTATTATTTATGAATTACTTGATTATTTTATTTATGTGAATTTATAACTATTTATATATAAATACATAATTTGATTTATAGCATAACCTAGTTATTTACTATTTTTATCATAATTTTATACATAATAGTAAATTAACAAGTATTAGTTAAATATATATTTAATAACGTAAATAGAAATTATATATATAATAGGCTCCCATAGGATCGCGAGCCTAGTCAAACTCGAGATGTGAAGCTCAAGCCTGAGCTCCAATATAAGTTCTAGCTCGGGCTCAAGCTCATTTAAGCTTGCTTGATTTGAGCTTTTAGTTAGTCGATTTCAAGTAGTTCAAAAGCGGCTCAGCTCGTTTACACTCCTAGTAATTATTCAATAAATATATTAATTACTTATTGTAGTATACATGTGAAACTGCGAAGGTACTGTATTGTTGTTAACTAAGTAAATCTTATGTAACATATCACCATCCAGTGTTGTAAAAGGCGCCCTAGGCGGCGCCTAGGCGCTAGGCTGAAGAAAAACTAGGAATTATGCCCTAGGCGGATTCCTGGGCGATTTGGCAGTTAGGCAGAGCCTAGGCGGGCCTAGGCGGAGCCTAGGCGGGCCTAGGCGGTGTCATTTTTTATTATTTTTTATTTTTTTATTAAATTTCTAAGTATTTCTAGGTATTTCTTAGTATTATGTGTATATATCTAAGTATTATGTGTATATATCTTAACATATTTTCAAAAAACCCCTAAGTTTGTGTGTGTATATATATATATAATACGTATAAAATACCAAAACGCCTAATTCCGCCTAATTTTCGCCTAGTCCCGACTAGTCCCTAGGCTGGACCTCACCGCCCGCCTAGCGCCTAGCGCCTTTTACAACACTGTCACCATCAAACTCGTTACAAATTCATTTATGTAGAAAAACATGTATCTTATAGCATTCTCTTTTATTGTAAATATAGCATCTCTCATTGGAAAAGGAAAGTAGTAAGCTCGATAAAAGCAAAAAAACATACCGATGTTGAGACATGGGTCTGTCCATCTAGAGGACCATCCCTAGCGAACCCAAAATCCGAAAGCTTTGCATTCCAATCCTTGTCCAAAAGAATATTGGAGGGTTTAAAATCTCTAAAGATTATCTGCAACATTAACTCATATTATGTTATTTAAAAATGTATTAGAGTCGGACAAAGAAAAAGGTTAATAATGTTAGTGTCTAATCACCTTGCGGCCCTCTCCCATTCCCTCATGTAGGTATGTCAACCCACTAGCGGCATCGAGGGCTATCTTTAGCCTCCTGCTCCATGAGAGAGTGGTATCTGAGTTACCCGACAAATGATCGTCTACGCTTCTATTAGGCATATATTCATACACCAGAAGCCAGTTACTTTCGTTTCCATTTTGATCATTACAGTAGCCGATTAGCTTCACAAGGTTTTGATACATAATCCCCCCAAGAATATTCACTTCCGACTCCCATTGCTTGTAACCCTGTCACCCGACCACAATCTTCAAATGAATCTTTTTAGGGGAAACGTCGCTAATTAGTAATCAAGTTTCACAGACATTCCATCAACGTCACTCAAACGTCTTTTTAACCGGTTAAACCACTCAAGTTTCAATTATGTCTCAATGTCATGTTTTTCTTTAAATTACGCAACACATGCTGACATAACATGCCATTTGTTACACATTTGGCACGCCACATCAGCATATATAACCCTCAATCCAACATTGTAACAGAATAGAAACGTAAGTGGTTAAACCTCTTAAAATAAGTTTAAGTGACTTAAGCTAAACAAGTTTAAAACTTGGTTATAGTATAGTCGGTTGCATTTCTATTTAAGAACAGTTATACGAAAACTAACCCTTTGTCCTCTTTTACCCCGCTTCACAGCCACATAAATATCATCATACGGAGGTTCTAACCTCTTAACGATGCCCTTATGTACATTCCCAAATCCACCCTCACCGATCTTGTAAGACGAATCAAAGTTATTAGTTGCTTTGTTAAGGTCATCAAGGGAGAAAACCCGTAGATTGCTTGATCTCACATTCCGGTTTGGGGTATGCTCAATTGTTGCAGACCCTGTTTGTCTAAGATCAAAATCTGATTGTGCGGTATAAAAGTTTTCAATTGATAGGCCAGGTCCGCTATCTTGTGCAGGTAATATCGAAAAACATCGGAAATGGAACACCATTGTTTAACCCTTGAGCAGCATGAGAAAGATGCATATCCTTGCTCAATATCTATTCATATCTAACATTTCTACATAGCAAAAATATCAAGATATTACTTATTAGTCATGTATCTAACACAATTTTAAAAGTTAGCACATGCGTGCCGCGTGTGTAATCTGTGAAAACTTTCATGGGCCATAATCATTTTTTAGCAAACAAATCATTACATGTGTATTTGTTATGAAAATTACAGGATTATCCGTACAAAAATATAATTTAAGTTCTTATCGGTTTATATAATATTCTTTGCTTGGAGAAAATCGCAAAAGTAGCCATTTTTCTTAGCATGTTATACCTTTATGGTCATGTTAGAACAATTTCATGCTACCGCCACGACATAAGCAAATCTTTGGTCATTTATCTACTTTTACCAGTCCAAATACTTTCATTCTATGCACGAATAACAATACATACACAAGTTTATACGCGATAAGGTGTTACATATCACATTAGTCTAAGTAATTAGCGATGGGAAAAGATTTGATACACGAGTACCTAAATGAGTGACTTGTCAACGACATGGCTATATATGCATAAGGCTGTCCGTTGTGAGCCATGAGCGACCACCGGCGCGAGCAAGTTTCCGGTGCTCACCTCCAGCCACAACGGCCTTGGCGCGAGCACACGTGAAGATCCCCGGTGCGAGCACACGCGATGGTGCTCGCGTGTGTTAACGGGACAAATTGAGCACAGGTCGCGCCGGTGCTCACCCCTAGCCACAACGGGGTCAAGTGAGCACAGGCGATGAGGTTGCTCGCGTCTGGTCGCTCGCCTCCCACAACGGATGGTCTAACACACCCGGTAACTATGATCCTTAAAATGGAAATCTAGTACTACCAACTACATATTGCTATTTATGTCTCGAAATGCTCAAGGATACATTAAAAAAGGGCGTGAATAAGGTACACCCCCCAATCTTGTTTTGACACCCTATATACGGGCCGTATAATGTTATACGGGCGGTGTGCTGCCGTTTTTGTCACATTATACGGTCCATATAGGTTCATACGAGCGAAAAACAAAATCTATACGGCCCATACAAGCCTAACGGGTGTCAAAATAAGATTAGGGGGTGTTTGAAGAATTTTTTTAAACAAAATGGTAATGTTCCATTTCAATAAAAGGGGCAAATTACATAAGGATAGCAGGTATGCGGTCAACAAGCTGTGTCGCCACCCTTTCTGGATAGGGAACCCCAATCTAGTAAAAACAAATCAAGGGCCCTCGGGAGTCGAGAAGTTGCTGTGGACCATCCGCTGGACTCTCGTCAGGAATTTTGAAAGCTCCCAAAAGCAATAAAAGTTTACAAATATAGTTCTTAAACTTGGCATCAATAAAAAAAGATCCAATAATAGCAAGAAAAGATTACAAATTCAATTAGTCAAACAGAGAACAAAACAATTGATGTAACAAACATTATTAATAATAAAGTAAACCCTGAAGCTGATGGTGAGAAAGAATCAAAGAAACCCATACGTGATTTACAAAAGTAAGATAAGATTCATTAATGGAAGCTCAAATCTTGAAAGAAAAAACTCACCTTTAAACCCAGTAATAAGATGATCTTCAGACCATAGTTTTAAGAAGAGAGACTTTGCAATGACAGAAGTAAACGAAAATGTAGAATATCGTTTATGAATTTTATTAAACTCTTAATATATGATTTATCTATTTGAAGACAAAACTATTTATTTGAAGACAAAATATATGAGTGAACCGATGTATTAATGAGACTAAGCATTCCTTCCAAATTTCTTGTTTTGTAACTTTTTTTTTTTTTTTAACGACCAACGAATCAATTTCAGAGCACTCTCGGACACCCTTTTGACGAATTAGGTACTCAAGATTACCCGGGCCACCAATTTCCACCAATTCCCGGAAAACCCGACCACTCACCCGCCCGAAGGCACGACAGTGAAATAATCGGTAAAACCGGTCGGGATCAGGACTCGAACCCAAGCCAATGGCCGGGTCATCCCTCATTTCTCATCCACCAATGTCCTCCAAATGTAGCTAGTGGGAATTGAACCCAAGCCTCCCATAGGAAACTTTAGGCCCTCAACCAACTGGGTTACAAGTGTTGGACTTGTAACTTCTTGTTTACATAACATTAATTTACTACTCTTTTCCCCAGCTTAGTCGGTGAAATTAGGAGAGCTAGAGCGGAGGTCATGTGAATGTTGGGGGTTTGATTCTGTTACTACAAAAAATATGAGTCTAACGTTAGTTTAGAGTCCGAGGAAGGGTAAAAGGGTTGAAGGGTTCCGATCTGCCTAACGCAGGTCATGGTGTCCCCCTACGTTGCAAAACGTAGAAGGAGGTTCAAGATAATTATGTTTTAAGTGTTATGATTCTGGTTTTGAGTGAGACTCAAAGCCGAGAATATTTTTATGAACTCAAGTGAAGTGTTAGTGTGGTAAAGAGAATCTCCACACGTGCATTGTCAAAGAGAATGGAAGATATGTGTAAGTAAGAATAATCAGAAAGGTGTAATCAGATCTAAGATGTGTGATCTAATTTATAGAGTAAGGATCTTCCTCTTTGAGTAGAGATAACATCTTAGTTCATGATGCAACTTGGGGACATACCACTTTTAGCCGAGGATGGCTTTGGACCTGCAGTCTGTGAATTGCAGCGTCTCCATGTGCCAGATATGGACAGCTGCTTGTGTTGACCGAGGAGTGTGATGACAAGACAAGCCATTTTTTTAAACCCATACATACATACATATACACGGCATACATATATGTATGTATAATTAGTTTTTGTTTTCCATTTTTTTAAACCCATACATTATCATTTTAACATCTAAAAATCATGTTTAGTAAATTGGATCTTGTTAATCATGCATTAGATCATACATGCAATGATAGATTTAGAGTTAAAATTGAACATAAACATACATATGTACGGCCACACCCACACACACATCCCATTCTCTTTCATTTTTATAAAACCATTGTTATCATCTCTTTGTTGTGTGAAATATCCAAGTTTAGAAGTGAAAAGATTAAAATAAGAAGAACATTATTTAGGGTTTTTACCTTAAAGAAAAGTGTTAAAACTTGGATGAATCTTGCTTCAAAAATCCTAGAATTCTTGCTTAATCTTCAAAAGCTTTATGTTACTTGGATGATTTAAAGTTTTAGAAGGTTAGGGATGATGCGTTGGAAAACTAAGAGAGAGAGGATAGGGGCGCATGCAAGGAGGGGGAGGAAGAGTTGGAGTGTTGAAGTGGTGATGAGAAGATGAATGGACTAGTGTGTTTGTGAAGTTTTATAATGAAAATCATGTATCATGAGTTATCACTCTAGGCCTTTGTGGCAGCCCTAACTCATGACACACACACACACACACACACACACATTAGTAGGCTAGATTACTTGTCAACATAATATTAATTCATCATATAGTGGGTATTAGGTGTAGATTAGCGGGTATACTACTAGTTAACGCGGTACAAGCCTTTAACTGTTTTAAATACCCGACGCACCCAAAAATAATATTTTTTTACTCCAAGTATATTATTATACAAGCCAAGTTAATATTAGGAGCTATCCAATGTAAAAGGACGAATTTTCATAGTATAGGCACGCAGATTGCGCGGTATCGTGCGTTGTGACTAAAATCACAATTTTTATACTCTAAATTTATTTCTCCCTATTTTTCAACTAAATATGTTTATATATATCATTTTAAGCACAAATTTCGGACTTAAGCGTGAGTATAAAACGAAATTTCATAATAATCAAGTTTCAAAGAAAAATAAGAACCAACATGCGAAACAAAATAAATGTACAAGGACTAAACTTGCCAAAATTTCAAAGTGTAAGTGCTACGAATGTCACAACAGCCCACTTGGCCAATCGTCCCGAGGTTTCAGGCTTTTCAAGCACACTCTTGATGGGTTGGTCAGTGACCACTTGTATGGGGTGTGCTTGAAAGTACCTTCAAAGCCTTCTGGCTGTTTGCATAAGAGCCAATGCTAGTTTTTCCAAAGGAGGGTACTTGACCTCTGCTAACTTTAATGATTTACTGAAGAAGTAGACAGGTACCTGAGCTGTGTCTTGTTCAATGGTGAGGACAGCGCTGAGGGCTTCATCAGTAATAGAAAGATAGACAGAGATCGTTTCCCCTGTTTCAGGAGCTGCAATGGTAGGAAGGGAAGCAAGATGTTGCTTCATTTGGTTGAAGGCTTCCTCAGCTTCCTCTGTCCATTTGAAATCTTTCTTGTCAGCGCAGCCTTTAATAGTCTTAAAGAAGGGTAGGGATCTTTTATTTCTTTTACAAACGAGAATTATTCAAGAAATTAAGAAGGTTGCACTTTGGTGGCTACATCTGTCTTGGTAAGGGAGTGTTTGAACTGTTCATTTGTATTTCTTTTAGATTAAGTGTATGTACTTAGGTAGCTTGTAGATAGTTGAAGTAATGCAGTTATGTACTGTAACTCATAAGTTTCTTTTTTGTGAGGTTAATTTGTTAAATAAGGATGCCTTTATTAACTTATGCCTATTATAATTAACCCTTTACAATTGATGCCATTGATATAATTATAATTTTCCTTATAATCTATTTATTAAGATATTTAGAGAAAATGGGGTTATAAAGGGGTATAGGCTTTGTAAAGACAAATAATGTTCATTCATCATCACCTCTCATGTAATTAATATATTTGATGTGTTCAATGCATTTTTTGTAGTATAAAATAATTTCTTCTTATTTGCTTTTTTTCTTTCTAACACATTTTGCATCCATGGTTTCCAGAAGTACCAGGTGGTCTGAAATGAGTAACATTCCACGACTGCTTGTACATGAATTCAAGGATGATGATGATCAAGAGATTTTGAAAGTCGTGAGGGTTCGCCACGACTTCTGCAACACCATGTATGGAAGACAAACCTTAAGCTTAATGAGGTGTTGTCAGCTCCCTCTTACCACGAGTTTTGGGTGGCCAGTGGTTTCCTGCTAGATTACATTAAGAGCAACAAACAAGTTATCGAAGCCATTGGTAAAATACTTAAGCCATACACAAAACATGTGCAGGAGGTGAACCAAAGACTTGTAGAATGATCGATGTTGTTTGGTCGGCCAAAACAATGATTTTATAGTATAGTAAAGTAAGGTCATCTCCACAGGGAATTGGTGGAAAGTTGTAGCTTTTAAAACTAAATTAACTAAATACTAAAGTGATTTGATTTGTTTGATTGAATTTATTTCTAAAGAAACAAAATTGATTGTAATTTTGTAAACAATCACGAATACTCCCCATTACAACTGGTCTCTGGTCGAGAACCAAGTTTGTCCCACCTTAGAATTTTTGTTTATGCGGTATATGTACCAATATCGCCATTACAACATACCACAATGGGATCCCAAAGAAGACTGGGCATTTACATTGGTTTTAACTCCCTATCTATTATCAAATACTTAGAGCCATTGACGGGGGACATGTTTACAGCACGGTATGTTGACTGTCATTTTAATGAAACAATGTTCCCAGTCTTAGGGGCAGATAAGCATAAAGAAAGACTGGTAACACAAGAAATAACATGGAATGCATCATCACTATCAAACCTCGACCCCCAAAGTGGTCAACGTGAATATGAAGTCCAAAAGATTATACATTTACAAAAAATAGCAAATGAATTACCAGATGCATTCACAGACACAAATTGTAATACCCCAAAAATTATGACGTCATTATTAATAAAAATTAGATTAATTAATAATGATTAATTAGAATTAAGATTGGGCCACATAATGGGTAGCCCAATAAGTTAACCAAATTATAAGCCCGGCCCAGTAACCCGTCTAGAATAGGCCGAATAATATTAAAGCCCAAGTGATTAATTGGGCCTATTCAATGGGCCTACCCGATGGAATTAAACAAGCCCAATAATTATTCTAGGTGAGTTAAGGGCTTTAAGGCCCAATCATTAAGTAATACCAAACCCGATATAGTTAGGGAAGTGGGCCGAAGGCTATGATGAGCCCAATACTCTTAATAACAATCGGCCCCTTCTTGTGATAGAAAATGGCCGCCACTTTTATAGGAATCTTACATCAAATCCTTTTTGATTCACCATGACACTCCATTGCACCTTACACTTCCACCTCATATCACCTAAGACCTAGACTCCCCCATCACATGCAATGTATCTTGTCTATAAAAGAAAACCATCGGCCCATTATACCAAGTTTTAAACCTCTCCATCAAGCCTACTAAACCACCTCTATCTATCATGCAAACCACCCTTTGAAACCTTAAAACAAATCGGCAATTATGAATATCCCTTCAATTCATCTTATTAACCCTCTATACTTACTCATCTAAGCCTAATATAACCTTTATTCCAAAGAAAATCCAACCTAACCAAACTCAAAAATAATCGGCCCTATACTATATAATCAAGCAATTGTGGAACAAGTTGTCTTTTGAGTAAGTAAGAGTCTAGAGTCCTTAAGGTTGAGTGCCAAGCTGTAATGGCCAGCTTTTAGTTTAGATCTTTATGCCTAAGCTGTAATGGCCAGCTATACGTATAATTATTGATATAAATATATGTGATAACTTGATTGTGTTGTAACAGGAACTCGTGGAAAATAGAAACCAAGCAAGTAGCGATATCATAGACTCGGAAATAACTCAAAGTGAGTGCATGTACCCCATATGTTTTAATGATTTCGGGGTGAATGCATGTTAGTTTTTACGTGTGTTTTAATGATATATTGGTTCATGATCATGAAAGAGTTAATAGAATCGGTCGTATAGAAATCACGTAGAGTGGATCCATTCGGTATCAACGGATATATTTTTCTAAACCAATTAGAGGTTTGGAACCACAATAAAGCATTTGTAAAGTGCTCCATCGATAAATATATTCCACCTTAGAAAGACCGAACCATATGAAAAATTGTTATTATTGTTGATTTCAATGAGTCTAAACGAATCTGGCATCACTCACTAGCTTTGTGGCTAACGTATTTTTAACATGCATTTCAGGTTAATATGTTAAGGGGAACCCGAGCTCGATAACGTGAGAATAAAGTTAAAAAGAGTGGAAATAAAACCGGCCCTTGGGCCGGCCTACTAATAAATGGGCTTCGGCCCTAGAGTGGTGTTTAATAGATGTGTAAAACTAAGTACTTCGGTCTTAATGGGCTTCGGCCCAAGATGTTTAAAAACCGTAATGTGTAAAAAGGTGTGTAACGGGCTTGGCCCGGTTGATGGTGATGTTAAATGGGCTCGGCCCAGTTTGGATGTTTTGTATGGGCTCGGCCCAAATGTAATTAAATAAAGAAGGTATTTTAAGTAAAAGAAATAATGTTAAATAGAATTGATTAAATTGGTAATTAATAAAGTGTGTCGTGATTACCAATCCGTAATGACTCGCTAATTTTCGGGTCGTTACACAAATCGAGTGAAAAAGTCACATGTACCGGCATCAAATACACCTGCTCGAATTGAGGTAATCCCTGAAGATATTAAAATACAAAGAAAACGTGGAAGACCAATCTTTTCCAAAGACAAGAACCCACGAAAACGAAAAGAGCAAAATAACGCAGTTTGTGAAAACGCACAAAATATTATAAATGAAACCCCGGTAGAGGTAAATGTCCCGGAAGAGACAAATATGATTCTAGAGGAAAATGAAATTTTAGAAGAAACAACGACACCGAATGAAAATGAGATCTCTATCAATTATGTACAAAATAGTACAATGTGGAACCAAAATAAAACACGTGTTGACGATATATTCACATATGCTATAGCAATGGATGTAATAAATGAAAATGATTACGTACCTAAAACTCTAGAAAAGTGCATGCACAGAAATGATTGGCCAAGATGGCAAGAAGCCATAAATGTCGAACTAAATTCACTCGAAAAGCGACATGTTTTCGGACCTGTAGTTCGAACACCCATAGACGTCAAACCACTAGGTTATAGATGGGTGTTTGCAATAAGGAGAAATGAAAAGAATGAGATTGTACGATATAAAGCACAGCTTGTAGCACAAGGGTTTTCCCAAATCCCAGGAGTTGATTATGAGGAAACGTATTCCCCGTAGTGGATGCGATAACCCTTAGGTTTCTAGTCGGTCTTACAATCTCTGAAGGACTTCATATGAGACTTATGGATGTCATCGCCGCATACTTATACAGGACAGTTGAAAATGACATCTACATGAAAATCCCTAAAGGATTAAAATTTCCTGAAGCATTAAAATCAACACCTCGAGATATGTGTGATATAAAACTCTAGAGATCTTTATACGGTCTCAAACAATCTGGTCGAATGTGGTACAATCAACTAAGTAAATATCTCGAAAAGGAAGGATACAAGTCTTTATAAAAAAGATCAAACTAAAAATTTACTATAATAATAGTTTATCTTGATGATATCAACATCATCGGGTCTCATGAAGAGATAGAGAAAGCTGCTCAATTATTAAAGAACGAATTTGAAATGAAAGACCTTGGTATAACAAAACTATATCTTGGCTTACAATTCGAGCATCTGTGCAATGGCACATTTGTCCATCAATCAAACTACATCCAGAAGATGTTAGTACGTTTTAATATGGATAAAGCTCATCCATTTAGCGTACCCATGGTTGTCCGACCGCTAGATCCACATAAGGATCCTTATCGACCTCAAGAAGAAGGCGAAGAAGTACTTGGTCCAGAAGTACTATACTTAAGTGCGATCGGTGCTCTTATGTATCTCACAAATAACACTAGATCTGTGTAACACCCCAACCGATGGCTGAATCATCGAGGTGTCACGTAGTGACGATTGTTCAAAAGCACATGGTACTAAAATGTAAATATATCTGTAACACCCCAACCGATGGCGGAATCATCGAGGTGTCACGTAGTGATGATTGTTCAAAAGCACATGGTACTAAAATGTAAATATATTATTGAATAATTTTAATTGTCTTACATAGATGAAAAGTGAAAAATACAAAAGTCTGAACGAAACATGAAAATTGAAATAACTTATTAAAAGAAAGCACTAAAATCCAATGCTATGGAACTAAGATCAAACTGCACCTGAAACATGTACAAAATAGGTTTGGTCAACATAAGAAATGTTGGTGAGCATTCCTAGTTTTAATACATATAGTAAGTTGGAAAAAAATGGTATACAATTCAAGTGCAAAGCTACAGTGCAATTATGTAAACTATGTAACATACAAATGAGCGAAATCAATCATGTGACTGTATAATGTACTAAATGAACGGCGGTGTACTTATCCAATAAATGGATAATAACTTAACAATGACCACGGATTCTCCGATGAAAAAGGGGGAGAATCAACCTAGGCGGGTTGTCAATCCAATAGCGCTATCCAATGTTAAGGTCGGCTTGTACATGGTTAATGATTTCACTAAGTACAAATGTATTCTACATGTAATGTCTAAGCATAAAGCACATATGTAAGCAAATGCACAATGTACTAGAATTGTATTGTAAAAATGTGAACTTGTATGTGTATTTTGTATAAGTGTACATGTAACACCCCAAAATTGAATAAAGACAAAACGGGGATAGGAAATACTCACTTTCGCCAAATGACTAGATGACTAAGCGAGCGTGAAAGTGCGAGCAATCCAAAGATTCAACAAAGAAACTAGTCCAATTTAGAAGAAAAGAAACCGAATAGGAAAAATATCAGGCTTCCAATTCGCCAATTACAAGAGCTTATAATCAAAGCTTCAAATGTAGAAGTAATATACTCTAGAAGAAAGGTATGAGGGATAGTTTAATCGAATTGAAACAATCGATTTAGAGGTGCAAAGTGTAATGGGTCATAGGTGGGTTTTTATACTAGTTTTGGATTCAATTAGCCATTAAAATTGGTCAACACCATGAAGTAAGGTTTTATGATGAATTGAATATTTGACTAGGACTTTGACTCTTTGACTAAGACTTTGACTAGGACTTTGACTGGGACTTTGACTGTTTGACTGTCTCAGCGGACAGCGAGGGCTAAAAAAATAATTTTTCTAATTTAATCAATTTTAAGTTCTAGACTTGTTTCCTTCCGTTTCTAAGTTGTTTTGGGACCGAAAATTAAGGGCTTTGAGTATCAAGGTCTGAAACATACGTGCTCGGGTGTAGATGTGAGTATAAAACGTGCATACTTTTACGTATAAAAATTATAAGTTTTATTAAATTGTGAATTTTGGTCCTATTAGAATACGAGGGTTAAAAATGAAAATTTTGAAATAGTTGAGGAACCAATTATGCACATTTATGAAAAGTGAAGGGTGCAGGTTGTCACAATCTGATATTGCATTCGCGGTATATGTACTAGCGAGATATAGATCAAATCCAACACGTAGACATTGGAACGGAATAAAACACGTATTTCGGTATATTTGCGGGACAAAAGACTTAGGTCTTTTCTATCAAAAAGATAATAAGTTGCCGCTTATTGGGTATGTTGACGCCAGATATCTATCAGATCCTCAAAAAGCAAAATCTCAGACAGGTTACGTATTCACATACGGTGGCACAACAATTTCTTGGAAGTCAACTAAGGAAACACTTACAACAACATCATCAAATCATGTCGAATTAATAGCATTGTATGATGCCCGTAGAGAATGCATGTGGTTGAGATCAATGATCAATCATATACAAGAAACATGTGGATTAGAACAAATCAAGAAGGACCCAACGATTATTTATGAAGACAATGCTACTTGCATATCTCAAATCAAGGAAGGCTACATCAAGGGTGACAGAACAAAGCCTATCTCACCAAAGTTCTTCTCAACGTATAACTTGCAAAAACAAGGGGAAATTAATGTTCGACAAATCAAATCAAGCGAAAATCTAGCTGATCTGTTCACAAAATCTTTACCTAGAAGCAGTTTCGAGCAGTTATCACTGAAGATCGGGCTCCGAAGATTGAAAGACGTTAGTTAAATTGAGGGGGAGCATTATACACGTTGTACTCTTTTCCTTGACTAAGTTTTGTCCCAATGGGTTTTCTTAGTAAGGTTTTTAACAAGGCAGCATAACTGGTCCAGCAGTATCAGTTTATCTCATAGGTCCTGAAGTACCAATATAACATCATCTTGAAGCATGTTGTTAACTTGTGTATAATGAACAGTAATGTATATATGAGGGGAGTGTTATAAATCAGATATACAAATATTATTCTAATATATATATCTCTCTCCAAAAACTGTTTAGCAGTTACCAATCTTGTATAATATACATATGTGATTGTATCTTGATAACATTCATTCAAAGAATTCAACACTCTCAATTTCTCTCTAATTCTATACATTTTCTATCATTTTTTATAAGATTTATATGTATTATTATATGTTTTAGTAATATTATATAAAAAATGGGGAATAAACTAAATAAAAAGGTAAATCGCGGACCACAAGGTTCGAACCCAAGTCAATCCAGTATTAATACACAAACACAACCACACTACTAGAAGATCATATTGTTGAAACAGGTTAAACAACATTATATTTATTTTATAATTGAAACTCATCTTCTTCACCAATCTATCCTACACATAAACCCTAACCCTAGAAATCTAAATAACCCGAATTCGACAAGATTAAGCCACGTATCCATGGGGCTTTCAAAGAATGACATACGACGATCAAATCGGCATAAAAAAGCATACTTACAATATGTTTTGAGGTTCAAAAATGATATTTGCAGGTCCGAAACTTGTTGTACCGATTTGAGGAGTTTTGATCGTGAATAGTATGTTTTGAATGTGGGTTTATGTTGTGCAACCAATCTGGAACGCTTAAAGACAAACAATTTATAGGTTTTGTCGTGTTTAAAGTCGTTTTGGTCTTGACCGGAGTTAAGATCGACGGTTACAACTAGATACTCATAACATCCGATTAAAAACGTGTTTAAGGCATAATAATTCGGTCCATAACTACAGCAAATGACGAGGAACATCAAATAACGTATTCCAATCGTTTTCAATGGTCTTAAATGGTGTTTAAAGGGTTGGCCAGAAAAATACGCCGGTGGCGACCCTATTGGCCGGGAAAAAACATGCAGGGAGAGGGAAAGGAAGATGTTTGAAATTTTCAGAATTAGCTTGTTTGGTCCTTAGAGTTTCATATTATGCTTAAACGTTCAATAACTTTATAATTTGTATATAACAAAACTTATAAACTATAAATTATATAACTTTTATAAACTTTAAATGTTTAAAAGTAACATTTATGTAAACTTTAATAATTTTTTTAAATGTTTAGTTTCAAGCTTGTTTTTTAAATATTAAAACCCTTATAAATGTTGTCACATTTATACTTTAAAAGAAAACGAGACATGAGTTTTTTATATATTTAACCGGAAAACACAAAGATTTAATATATCTCAACATTTTATTTATTTGAGATAAACGAAATAAAATATAAGGACTGAATTAGTAAATACATAATTAAACGAGCATAAATGAACTTTCCATCGAACAAGTTCACACACAACGTTTGTTCATGTTTGTTATTTAAATAAACTATTTAAATGCACATAAACAGTTGGTTCGTTTACAGGCCAGTGAGAGCGTGGGAGATGGAGGGAGGGAGAGGTTTTTTTTTTTTTTTTTGCATAGCAGTCAAAATTTAATGGCTTTGTAGACGTTGGGCTCTCACCAAACCGGAGAAAAATTTAGGGAAAGGTTCCCAATCGTGAAAGTTTTGCAAGGCCGAACTGCATGGGGGCGGTGTTTTCGATGAGGGCCATCACCCAATTTCCTTCCCGAGCTTCATATAGCTTATATACTATATGGATCTGGATCAAATGAGAACCCATGTGAGTTGTGAGAACTAGGGAACTCCTCTGGACCAATCACCAAGTGACACACCATCATCTTTGTAATTTTTTGTATTTTTTTAATTAGGCAGGTATGTTTGTTTGTTTCATATTTATTTTTGTTTTTTAATTCTTTTTGTTATTATGATTACTTTTTTTTTTTGCTTTTGTTTATAATTTCAAATGTTTCAGGTTGCTTAATTTTTGGTTGTCTACTAATTTAGGATGGTACTAATTTTTGGTTTTTATAGATGTTTGGGTTTTTTACAATGATGCAATACGAATAATGTAAGCAAACACTACTGTAAATACGAATGTATAGATGTTTGGTGGTTATTTTACACCAAGGTAATACAAATGATATTACAAAAATTATACATGTTGGTTTATATAGATGCAAGTAAACACTGATGTAAATAATTACACTAGTGTAAATACGAATGTGTAGACATTTGGTGGTTATTTTTACACCAGCGTAATATGAATGTATAGATGGCGCTAGTCATTTTTACACTAGCGTAATACGAATGAATAGATGTTTTGTTGGTTATTTTACACTAGCGTAAATAATTACACCAGAGTAAATCATACAAAAATTATAGATGTTTGGTTTACATAGATGTAAGTAAACACAGGGTGTAAATACGAATGTGTAGACATTTGGTGGTTATTTTTACACCAGCGTGCGTAATATGAATGTATAGATGGTACTAGTCATTTTTACACTAGCGTAATACGAATGTATAGATGTTTTGTTGGTTATTTTACACTAGCGTAAATAATTACACCAGAGTAAATCATACAAAAATTATAGATGTTTGCTTAACATAGATGTAAGTAAACACTGGTGTAAATAATTACACCAGTGTAAAAAACGAGAGGGGAGATGTTTGGTTTACATAGATGTAAGTAAACACTGGTGTAAATAATTACACCAGTGTAAAAACGAGAGGGATATGATAGAATGCACAATTCGATTTTTTGTTTTAAAAAGGTAAATTAATTAAAAAATAAAATAAAGTTTAAAAAACATGAATCTTTTAATAATGGAATAAAAAATTAACATTATATTATATTAATTTTTTCTCTCCTATGGTTTTTATCCAAATACCCTTTAATGTACTTCATTATATTATAAAAATATTTATTAAACATGTCAAGAGAAAAAGTCTCATCTTTTAATCTCAACCATTGGATCATCAAAATCAACGGTCCACAAGAGTTCTCTAGTTCTCACAACTTACATGAGTTCTCATTTTATCCTAACATTATGCCTTTAACCTTGAAACATATTGAGAAAACTATAAATTCTATCTTTTGTGTACCATTTCTATTAAACTGGGCTTTTTCTAGTAATATTTTAAAGGTGCATAATCCTTTTATTTTTGGAACAAACGCATAATCATTTGAATGACAAACATGGGCACAACTTCTTTAGGCCTGAGGGCCTGGCCCCACCGATTTTTATGTAAATGTAAAATTTTACGATTTTTGTAGGTAAACTGAGTTCAGGTTGAGTCAAGCCCCCATCGATTTGATCTTTCGACTACTACCGATCGAAAAAAAATTATGTCCGCCTCCACCAATTCAAGAATCAAGTTTCGTCACTAATGACAAATAAACGATTAGGAGTTACTCTAACTCGTGGTCATATGTGACACTCTTTACTCCTATAACAACAATAAAATAAGTGCTTTAGTCGATTTCTTTGCAGCTTTGCTAAGTTATTATGAATTTTAATTTTTTTTAAAGAGTAAAGTCCTATTTGAGTTCATGTGGTTTGATTATTTTAACTATTTGAATCCAATTTCAAAACATTTAACCCTTTG
Organism: Ambrosia x helenae; assembly: GCA_030844895.1. Lineage (NCBI taxonomy): Eukaryota > Viridiplantae > Streptophyta > Magnoliopsida > Asterales > Asteraceae > Ambrosia > Ambrosia x helenae. Next base: position 25,173,099 of record CM061227.1, on the reverse strand, counting down.
AGTACCTGAGGTTTCCGGTTACACCTATTTGAGTCCAATTAGATAAATTTGGTTAAGTTTCTTTGTTAACTTTTGTGAAAATGACTAAAATTCCCTTTTATATACTTTTGTGTTATAATATATTTTATTAAATAAAAAATATATATAAACATCCTATTTTATAATTATTAACATATGTACAAAAGTACATAGATATATATATATATATCCACCACCACCTCCACCACTAACCACTGCCACCGCACCACCACCTCTACCACCTGGTATCTCTACTATACCTCTCTCAAGTAACGGCCGACCTAGCACAACACCCCAACCTCTCTCTGCCAGTTTTTCGGCAAGGGCTCCTGCCACATTAAGTTTCACCCTAGTCGTGAAGATAAGTTCCCTTTCTAGACCCACAACGGTAGCGTGTTAAAATTTAAGTTCATCTCTCTCTTAACTCCCTACCCCATCTCTCTCTCTAAACTCTATATCATCGCCGCCACTAAAACAGGTAATTGATTGTGATGTTTTCCAATATCAATGTTTTAGCAGTTGTCGTGGTGTCTGCTAGAATTGCTCAAGGTGGCGACTTATAGGTCTTTGATACTGGGAAAAGACATCTCATCTTTTGTGATTCAAATCAACAAACCGAGTCCTAAAATTTTCATAAAAAAAACTTGGGAAGTCAGAGTTTCCACGGTTTTCACTCTAAATAGGGTTTTCTTCATATACTTACACTATACATATATTAATAATTATAAAATAGGATGTTTATATATATTTTTTATTTAATAATTTATTATACCACAAAAATATATTAAAGGGCCATTTTAGTCCTTTTCACAAAAGTTAACAAAGAAACTTAACCAAAGTTATTCAATTGAACTCAAATAGGTGTAACTGAAAACCTCGAATACTCAGAGGGTTAAAGGTTTTGAAATTGAATTCAAGTAGTTAAAATGGTAAAACCATATAAACTTAAATAGAACTTTACTCTTAAAAAAAAAAAAGAAAGAAAAAAGAACAACGACGAAATACGTATATTAATTCAAAAGACAATCTGTCTGTCTATCTGATATTATAAAATAGAACTACTTGTTGCAACGTATACGTTTGCGTCTTTAAACAATGAACCTACCTAATCAACCAATCTCATTTCATATATTACTTTGTGCTTTACTCTTTATTTTGTTTCCATTTGTACATCTCGCATTAACCGTAGTACCATAACTATAATTGTACTGTGTCGTCAGAAGATTGTGATTCGAAACATGGCGTTTTGAGCGCCCCAACCACCTTCATTCATTTAACAAATCATTATTTTCTAAACCATAATATATATACTTTTCAAGTTTAATAATATATTTCATGTAAACTTTTTGAAAAAAGTATTGACTATTTTAAATTACTACCAACTGGTTTTTTTATATTTAAGACATGAATTTCATGATTACTAATCTACTATGAGGGGTTTTATTAAGTTTAATTCATCATTCACCCTTATTCAATCGTATTCTTCTGATCTGATTCTATACCTCTAGCAACCCTTTTACGCGCCTATCAGTACAATGCAACACACGGAGTTTGTGTGTGTATATATTAAAAAATAACTAACAGTCACACCTCGCCAGGGTAGGTTTACGCTAAGGTTTTAGTTATTAATTTTTTGTTATTATTTGAACTCGTAAAGAAATTTCTAATAAACCAGATTTCTCTTTGGTCTCGATAGAGATTAAACTTACATCAATTTTCAAGTACATCATCTCTCATGGATCAACTCAACTATATGTGGAAAAAACTTGATGCATGGTAAAATTGAAAATGTTAAATAACATACAAGTTTTTTTATATATAAAAGAGATCAACCATTCAATACTGTATTGAATTTATGTCATTTGATTTTGTGATTTTTAGAATAAAAAATGCTTACTTTTATTTCTTAATTAATAATGAAAATGTGGGCATCCACACCTCGATTGCATATTGGGTATGGAATTATATGATATTAACCACGAGATCATTTGCTTGAGGGGATGTACCACATGATGTGGTTTAATCATTTTCCTTATATGGTATCGGATATTTCTGTCACTCTGCTTTCATACACAGTTAGGGAAATTTGTTTTTATATTCTAGTGTATAGGAAAATCATCTTTAGGTTGTTTGACAACGTCACTTGCTTTTCATGTATAGGAATAATATTATTATGTGATATATGTACTTATATATATACTAGTTGATTACCCCGAGAGTATTTCGGGGTTGAAAAATTTAATATGACTTAATAAAAAATGATAAAAGAAGTAAACAGTATCAACCACTTTTAATGCTAAAGAAAGTTGTTCTAATGTTTATACTACGAAAAGAGACTCTCATACTGCGTTCCCATCAGATTAAAAAAATCTCAACCTCTTTTAATGCTAAACATATCGTTATAGCACATGAACATGGGCAATTCATATATGTAATAGTCGGTTTAAAAACATATATAATATCATAACAAGATTAGTACTTGCCTATATATGATTAATAAATCACCTAAACACATGTGTTTTTTTTTCTGCATCAACAAAAACTCACTAAAAAAACATTTTTTTCGTTTTTTTGTATAGCACTATGGTACACGTTGGAAAGATAATAAAGCGATCGTTAATTTGGTGTAATTTTTTTTTTCAAAAAAAAGTCATACATAAGGAAAAAATAAAGATAAAAATATTAATTAAAATATTTGAAATTTTAAAATAATAATTTACATTTAAAAATGTGATAAAAATGTGAGAGGAAAATAAGGAAAAGATATTAATTAACATATTTGAAATTTTAAGATAATATAAATAGATTTTATTTAAAAAAGAAAATAAAAATTTTAAAAATTTATCTTTTATTTAAAATAATAAATTCAATACTATCACTTCAAAGTGCCACATGACACATTCAATGGAAGGTTGATGCCTCCATTGAATGCCACCTCATAGAAATTCAATTCTTTTATTATAAGTTATAGATATATATAGTGTATACATATACATATATATTATTTTAAATACTTATTAACAACCATATACCCAGTACTACAAGTAACGAGCTACATGTAGGGTTTCGAAAGGGTGAGATGTAAGCAAACATTACCTCTACCCTTAGGAATATAGATATTGCTTTAAGAGAGACCCTTGCTCCAAAATAAACAAAGGACCAATAAACTGAACTAAAAATATAGTATAAAAAGCAACCATAATCAATAAAGTGGTGAGCCCTCCCCCCCCCCCCCCCCCCCCTTCTCGTGTAAGCAAGCCTAAATGCATGAGGCAAAACTATATCTCTGTTATACCCTCTCTAAAAGTCCTTAACTTTAATTTTACGCCTCCATAAAAGTCCTATCCTAGACCATGTCCTCAGAGAGGTGCGACTGTAATAAATCATGTGTAGTCTGCTCATCCCAAGTTAATTTGGGTCTCCTTCTACCTATCCTCCCTTCCACGATAAGGGTTTCTACTACTCTAACTGGCACCTAAATCCGCCTTTGCTTCGCATGCCCATACCATCTCAATCAACGTTCATGTATCTTATTTGATACACTAGGCACGCTTATCCTTTCCCTAAAGACCTCATTTCTTATCCAATCTAACATCATGTGTCTACACATCCACCTCAACATCCTCATCTCTGTCACATCCATCTTACGCACTTATGTCTTCTTAATGGCTCAACATATTCATATAAATAAGTAAATGACACGCCGGTGTAGACTCTACACCCCGAGTTTATTCAAGTTTGGTGTCTAAAGCTCGATCGAGGCTTCTTTATTAAAATTAAATACGATGCTAAAAATAAATATTAACCAAATTCTCGTGTAACACCTCAACTGATGACGGAATCATCGAGGTGTCACATAGTAACGATTGTTTAAAGCTTATGGTACTGAAGTGTAACTATTTCATTCAGTGCTTCAAGTTACATTTACATATATTCATTTAATACATATACAATTTCACAGATTGTCTAGATTAAGTCTTTACTAAGTCCAAATGTCCTACATGAAGTTTCTCAACAATCAACCTCTAACATGTACGAAAATAAGTTTGTCAACAGAAATAATGTTGGTGAGCATACTTAGTTTGTATACGTATAATATAAGTTTAAAGAATATGTTTTACAACTCACGTGTCAAGATTTATCAAGGCATTATGTAAACACTTAGTAAACAACCATGATAAAGTCAAACGAATATGATTCACATAAAGCATCCTAACACGTTTCAAAATGATTTGAGCACCGTAACATGTGTTATGTCGATTTGAGCACCCTACTTTAATTAAGTCAAGATAACGATTTCGAGTAAACAATGTATGTAAACTACGTTTAGGTCTAGCATAAAGCACAAAGATAACGAGACACGTATATGAATTGTAAACGTATAAAATATTATGGGTAAGTGAATGTATAAGTTTTTATATGTGTACACGTTTCACCCCAAAAGTGTAAACATAAAAAAGGGGATTAGTATACTCACAGTTTGCGAAAGCGGCGAAGATCCAACTTAAGCGATTGATAGCTATAAAGAACTGGGAATTCTACCTATAACGTTTAAGATAATTAATACGGGAAATGTCTAAAAATTCTAAGGTATCTAGGATTTGATGGCATTAGGGTTTGCTAAGTCGATTTGGGGAATTAGAGTTTTTGCGATAATAGAATTAATATGCATCTCAAAATAATATGATTAAAGTCTGTAAACATGAGTAGGCAATCTAATTATTACTAATTGAATATTTAATTAAAAATATTCCAAATAGTTATAAATAATTGAACAAAATAACTATATCTTACAAAAATGAGTCAAACAAATGTTGATTATGGCCTTCAACATTTAAATATTTATGTTTTATCAGAAAAATATTTATAAACCAGATTTATAAATTATATATAATTAAATGATTTATTAGGTCTAATTAAACATATATAGGACTAAAAATTCAAGATAAGATCCAAAAATAATAATTTTGTGAAACATGGCTACTTTCTAATGAGAAATAGTAAAAATAAATTTTCCATAATTTTTCTCAATTTATTTGTATTAAAACTAATTTAATGAATTTAAAATAATTAAAAATAGGAAAATCAATAAAAATAATTAGTTCTTGATGTTTATAAAAAAATTACCAAAAAATTTGGGTTTAAAATCATTAAAAATGATTTTTTAATCAATTAAACATGATTAAAAATTATATCAATAAAAATATGAATTTAAAATATTTTTCAAAAAATAAAGTGTGGAAATTAATTTTTATGGCGTGAAGATGCTTCACCTAAATTTTTATAATTTTTGGAGCAAAAATGAATTTATTGTGAATATTATAAGTTTATATGCATTAAGAATGATTATTCTATGATTAAAAATAAAAAGATCACAAAATGATGGGGGATGCATGGGTTCAAACCCGGGTTTCCTTTGGTCCAACAAACACATATAATAATAATAATAATAATAATAATAATAATAATAATAATAATAAAAATAATAATAATAATAATAATAATAATAATAAACAAAAACATAACAACAACAACAACAATATCAACATCAACAATATCGCAAAAAAAAATATGAAGACTATCCCGACATACTTTTTCAGACATTGGCAAGTATTCGTCACATGAGTCGTGTGAAATTCCGTACGCCAATTGGTGAATCGTGCGGTGAAAAAAAAAAACAATCTCTTTATTGAAAAATATGGAAATGTACCTTCTAAACCGTTCACAATTCGTAAGAATAGTAGTCGACTCATGCGAACACGACAGCAAAACGTAACCCTTTTATACACTGTATCTCCATAACAATAATTCTTAACCAAACGATTATGAGAACCATCATGATCTCGCATGATTCACTTTGCTCGTGTACGTGGCTGAAAGGATCGTGCTCCCATACGAGTGGCCTAAATTATTATTTCATATCTGAATCAGATTATGGGTAGGAGGTTATTCATTTTTTTTAATATAGAGATGATTTGAGAGTAAAATAAAAAATTAGATTGTGGTGTTTTTTTAACAATCAACAAATTTTCAGTTTAAAAAAAGTGAGATGGCAACCTATCTGGGGGATATTCAGTTTGGGGTTGGGGTCCCTAATGGGGCAGAAGCGGTGCTGCACAGCGCTAACAGGTTTCTGAGCGCGTTCCATTCTGACGGGTCCCTGGCTATGCTCACTGTTGATTTTTCTAACGCCTTCAATGAGGTGGACCGTACGACACTTCTCAGGGAAGTTAGTTGCAGATGCCCATCTATCTTCCCGTGGGTCCAATTTTTATATGCGCAACCCGCAAGATTATATTTGGGGGATACTCATATTGGGGCTACCACATGGGTGCAGCAAGGGGACCCTCTCGGCCCCCTTCTCTTTGCGCTGGTTCTCCATCCGCTGATCCTCCGTGTGCAGGGCGCCTGCTCCTTGCCCTTCCATGCTTGGTACTTGGACGATGGCACTATCATTGGTAAGGCAGAGGAAGTTTCTAGGGCGTTGGACATTATCCGTTCAGAGGGGGCATCTCTTGGGCTTAGGCTTAATATTCGGAAAACGGAGATTTTTTGGCCGTCATGCAATGGTTCGAAGAAAGTGCCGGGTTTATTCCCTAGCGAGATTAGCAGGCCCATAGGGGGGGGTTAAACTCCTCGGGGGGGCGGTTAGTCGGGATGCAAGGTTTATTCAGTCTTTGGCATCTAGACGAGCTCTTCGGGCGGTTGATCTTATGAAACGACTGTCGGACTTAAGGGACCCCCAAAGTGAGCTCCTCCTGTTGCGCTCGTGCATGGGGGTTGCTAAATTAGTGTTTGGGCTCCGGACTTGTCAACCCGAACATGTCAAAGAGGCTGTGTCTATCTTTGATGCAGGTCTGCGAGGGGCTGTTGAAGACATTTTTGTCAGCGGAGGACCGCATTTTGGGGACCTTCAGTGGAGGTTGGCTTCTTTCCCTATGCGTTGCGGGGGCTTAGGGCTTATATCGGCGGAGGACGTCTCCGCATATGCTTTTGTAGCGTCCAGGGCCCAATCGTGGAAATTGCAGGACCACATCTTGCGAAGCGCTGGTGTTATGGAGGTGGATCCTGACTACTCCCTTGCGCTTGGTAATATTGGAACAACTCTCCCAGACCTTGATCTAGGCGGTTTTACCGATAAGGAGACCGCCCCCAAGAAACCTCAACAAACTTTGGCGAGTGCTCTTTATGGTAAACACGCACAGGATATGGAGAATCGGTTCGATATGACCCCGCGTCAAAAGGCAATTTTGGCTTGTCTCAAGGGGGCTCATGCCCAAGATTTTTTGACTGTTGCTCCCATTGAAGGTCTTGGGCAATGGATGTCAGCAGTTGAATACAGAGCAATCCTTAAATACCGGCTCATGATTCCCCTTTTTCCGCCAGACGACTCTTGCCCCATTTGTAAAAAAACCTGTTTGGATAGATTTGGCGAGCATGCCCTTCACTGTAAGGAATTTCCGAGGTTCAAGTATCGTCATGACTGGGTTAGAGATGTTTTATGGGATGTGCTTAGGCGCGCCGGGATCTCAGCCAAGAAAGAAGCCCGTATTAATTTTCTGACTGACCCACGAGAGGGAAGATCTACCCTGCGTCCTGCGGACGTCCTTGTGTTTGGCTGGGCGGGGGGTAAGCACGCGTGTGTTGACCTCACTGGGGTGTCCCCACTGGTGGGGCTGAGAGATAGTGGATTCGTCCCGGGACAGGGGGTTTTGAAGGCGGAAGCTAGGAAGGTTTCTAAGCACGAGGCAGCATGTCTAGAGAATCAACATGTGTTCATTCCGTTTGCCTTCGATACTTTTGGATCCTTAGCCCCTGAGGCAGTTCGCTTTTGGAGCTGTTGGGCTAGATTTAAGTAGGTTTACGCTTGTCTTTATTAAGCTTGTTTGTGTTAATTGGGCTTAGTTTAGTTAATGAACTTGGGTTAGGCCATATGGGCCAAGGCTTTAGTGGACCCTATATAATGTTATGTTCTAGTTCATTTTAGGGTTACACATTCATTAGACATCTCATTTGTAACACAAGAGCCACCACCTTGTACCAGACAATCCTAGAGGTTGTGTGCAAGGTGAAGCAGTAATAATATATTGTTCATTATTTTAATCTTTTGTTCTTCACATTCAATCTTGTTTTCCGCACTCGATTGTTTGTTTGATACCCGGTAGAGAAGATTCTGGACTTACAATTGGTATCAGAGCCTAAGAAGTCTTTTGAAGGCTCGGTTCGGTATCATTCGAAGATCAATAGAAGACGATTTGCTGCTACGTTTATTCGATTTTACAGCTTGGGGGATTGACTTTATTGTATACGGTTTGACCTGTTGACTACGGTTGGACGCCCGGTGCTCGATCTAAAATTTTTTGGGGAACGTCTACATTTTTGGGGATCACAATTTCAAGGAAAAATTCAAGATGTCTTGGGGAATCACAGTTAAGAAATCAAAAATGTGCTCTCAAAGTTGTATCTATAGCACAACATGCTCATCTGTTCCTGCTGTTCCTGTCATATCTTCCGCTCCTACGGCTCCCGCCACTTCTGCCGCTCCTGCTGCTTCTATCACATCTGCTGCTCCTGCCGCTCACGCTGCTCAAGCTTTCATGGCACAACTGAAAGACCATGTGCCATCCGCATCTGAGGTACACGCTGACATTTTAGCTGAATCATGTTGTACTGAACGATGCATGTTAAAAATTAAAGGTTTTAGAGAAGAAACTCTCTTCGCATTCAAGCAGCTTGAATACGAGAAAATGGCCAGTTGGGATATTAAAAAGAAATTTAATTCTTATAAAGAAATGGCCGAACAACAAAAACTCGATATCAAGCGTTTGCATCAAGAGGTGAGTGATCACAAGTGTCGTTATCTACATTTCAAACGACTGTCTGATACTTTAACCGCGGAATTGATCGACTTAAAATCTAAATTTGAAAATGCCGATTTTCATTTTAAAAAGTTCGATTGTTCTAGTCCCAAAGTTGAAAAATGATCAATACCCAGTTAAAGTTCAGACCAAAGGAAGTGAGGAATAAAGGTCTCGGGTTTGTGGAAATTCCACCACCTTTTAATGAAAACTATTCCTCAATTCCCATGTCGGATGAATAACTGTTGGCTCTGCCTGTTAAAGGATACGGTCCTCCAATAGAAGAGCCAACCAGTCGACCATCGAGGGATCAAGTTGAGATCTCCAAACCTAAATCAGTCCCTGTCCGAATCTCTAAACCCAAGAACAAACAACCTAAGCAGGAGCAGGCTCCATCAAAAACATTTGTCCAGTCTCAAGATGCTTCAAAGCAAACTGAGACATTAAATTTTGAGAAAAACAAAGAAATTGACAGAGTTTTTGATGTGAAGAGAGATGAAGTTCCAGTTTCAAACAAAACAACTAAATTGAATGATGTCTTAAAAGAAACTGTTTTTGAAACTGAACCGAAAATTGAGAAAACTGAACCGACCGGCCAATCAGACTCAATTGTGCCCTTTGAGTTTGATTTCATGAAAACATTCAAAAAGATTTATGAAGAGTACAGGGCACCACAGACTGTTGAACCAGCTGCCCCACCATCTTCTGAAAGTGACTCCAAATGTGAATCACCTGAAACAACCGAATGTGAGAAATCAGTATCAGTTGAATCGAGTGAATCCAGCTGTGAGTCCTCAAGAGCAGCTGAGTCAACAGGGGATTCAGTAAAGCCACCACAAGTTTCTGAATTAAGTGGCTCGACTGAATCAAATGACATACCCTCGACTGAGCCAGAATCTGAAGAATCTGTGTACTCAAGGCCAGTCGAGACTAAACAAGAATGTGAGGATCCCTCATCCAATACTATTGGCACAAGTGTGATAAAGCCAACAGTCCATGATTTTAAATGTGTGAATGTTACTGATGCTTCTACCTCATGTGCAGATAATGTTAAAGTAGAAGTTAAGGTTGAGGGGGATGATCTTGTTTGCACTAACAATGCAGGTGTTTGTGTGAAACAGTCTAATTTGTCTGCAGATGCTATACCATATGTGCAAAAGACTGTTTCTGAGCTATCTGTTAATGGCACGACCGATAAATATGTGCCACCGCATAGAAAAACTACCTGTGCTAACTCTTCTGAACAGGTTCCTGAAGTTAAACAAAAAGCTCAAGGACAGTCATCATCACAAGCACAATCTTGTTCACACGGGTGTTCAAGATGTTCTAAGCAGAGCAGAAACTTTAAGACGCCTGCAAACAAATCATCCAACAGATCCCATCACTCAAATTCATCACTGGGATCGAACAGACCGGGCTATACTCCATATGCAAAGAAGCAAACATGCTACACCTGTGAAAGACCCGGTCATATTGCACGAAACTGCACAAGTCGTCCTTATGTGCCCTATTATCGACAACATCCGAAGGTTATGCCTAGGGATAACTACTACTCCAAGCCAATGAAGGTTGATAAACCTAAGGCAAGGAAGAACATGAATCCCAAAGTTAAACCGTCTGATGGAGACTGGAATGCTGCCAAGAGCAAACGGAAGGTTGTTCCTCCACAGAAGTCTAAACAACCTGAGAAACTGAAAGCTGCTACTCCGGAAGTGGCAAAACCGTGTGCTAAGCCTAAACAAGTCTGGAAAGCAAAGGCGGCAGCTACACCAGTCCTAAATGAGAAGAAGGATATGTGCTTGAGAGAAGTGTCTTTCATAGATGCTTCAGGAGTGCCCAGGACCGCGATGGCCTGGGTACCTATGTTTAACTAATCTCCTTTCTTAGTGCAGGGACATCCAAGGAGGATTGTCGACGACCATTGGTATGTTGATAATGGTTGTTCCACGCACATGACAGGTGACATCTCTTTGTTATACGTTTATTTTAAATTCTTAAACAGTGAGTTTGTTTCCTTTAAGGAGAAAATGGAGGTAAAATCAGCGAAAGAAGTACGTTTAAAACCTGATGCTTTTTATTATGAACGTAATTGGTCTTTAATTAGAGAATGGTTTTACAAAAACACAAAAAGATTTTTCTTCGTTTTAGGTTGTAAATTTGTTCTTTAAATTTCCAATTTTAAGCACAAATTTAGGGGGATATACCCTCAGAAAAATACAAAAACAATAGAAAATTCAGAAAATGAGAATCTCATGGTGCGAAAAAGAAGAAATGATAGTACATCAGCTGTTGAACTGTCACACCTTAAAATCGAAAAGAAAAGTAAATCAAGTGTAAATGCAGCTCCATTATACGATGTACTGGCAGCCAAGCTACACAACGAACTCAGTCTAAAATATGGTAAAGATTAAGGACTGTGTAGCTTGTGGGGAACACATCATCGGCGTATGATCTTATGGTCTTAAATCTTGCGTTGATAGATTGCCAAAGTCTGAGATTTCAGGTCTTTAAATTGTTTATACATCTGGGGATGTCCTGGCTGCCCTTCTGCTGCATCCAGATATATGCTGACCTAGGCACAGTCAGGACGTCTTAAAAGAGCAATAAGGAAATGCCAAAACCCAAAATTCTCAAAGAGAATTCAAGCTAAAGGCACAAATCAAAAGCCTAAAGCGATGATCATACCGAAACATTTGGTATTTGCCCTAACCCTGGTTGAGAATCCATCGGTCTCTCTGTTGCATCCAGATATATGCAGACCTGATCACCGATGATCTTGACCTTGTAAAACATACAGATGTCAGCAATTTACTCACCTGTTATGAAGAAGCTTTGTGCATACCTTGATCGCGGGGGTATGTCATGATGTGGGACACACAGTTATTTCGGTCTAACACACGTTACGAAAATAAGAAAAATAAAGGACTTGAAGACGTGTGCGTATGTTTGTTTAAGTGGATAAACGATGCTAGTAATCATCTTGGACTGCTTTCTAGCACTTTAATAAGTATACCAAAACAAATATACTAACGGTGTGTTGCATTTTGACAAAGCTGATATGATCTTCTTGCACATGATTCTCACCAAAAAGATGCATTGTAGTTAGTTTGAATTTTTGTTTTAATTTGTTTGTCTGTTATGAAAAATTGACCATTCTTGAGGATTTGACCGATTCTCGAACAAAATTCAGGTTTTTTTGAGATTTTAAAAATTGAAGTACACTGATGTACTTGGTGTTCATGCATATACTGGACCCTCTGTTGCATAAATTATTTACTTACAAAATTATGAGAATATGCAGAATTTATACAAATCAAGAAACAGGGGTTGATGAAGAATGAAAGAGTTACAGTTGCTGACAAGCATGAATCACCACACTAAGGTGCTATTTGTTTTTTGCTCAGAAGCACTTCTGACCTCTTTTGTCTGCACTACGCAGACGCGCGCAGACGTTTGGGGTCTGCAGATTGTTTGTTTTTTGGAAGACCTTTCACTCAAAAAGGTCTTCCTGACCTCTTCTTGGTGCATACTTGTTCCATAGTCTTCTAAGGTCTTCAAATGTCTTCTCCACTTCTCTTCTCCTCACCCACCACCACCACCACCACCACCAACCACAGTCCACCACCACCACCGTCCACCACCACCACCCACCACCACGGTCCACCACCATGGTCCACCACCACCTACCGCCTTCCACCACCACCACGGTCCACCACCACCCACCACCACCACCATGGTCCACCACCACCGTCCACCACCACCACGGTCCACCACCACTCACCACCACCACCATGGTCCACCACCACCCACCGCCATCCACCACCCACCACCACCACCACCACTCACCACCACCCACCACCACCGCTACCCACCACCACCACCCACCACCACAACCGTCCACCACCACCGTCCACCACCACCTTCCACCACCACTCACCACCACCACCACCCACCACCACCACCGCCGCCACCCACCACCACCACCACCCACCACCACGGTCCACCACCACCCGCCACCACCACCGTCCACCACCACCGTCCACCACCACCACTACCACCTACCGCCTTCCACTACCACCACGGTCCACCACCACCCACCATCACCACCCACCACCACCACCCACCACCACCACCATGGTCCACCACCCCCGTCCACCACCACCGTCCACCATCACCACCGTCTACCACCAGACTACTATAAAAAATCAGTTTATTTAAATTTCAGTTTATTTCAGCAGCCTGCAGACATTAACAAACAAACAGTCTTCTTCTTACAGACTGCAGACCTTTGGTCCACCTCTTCTCCTGCAGATGTCTGCAGATGTGGTTCGCAGACTGCAGACCTTTTCCTGCAGAAAAAACAAACAGCACCTAAGAAGATGTACCTGAGTCAGAAGAACCTGAAGTGAATTATCTTTTGACAATGAAAGTACAACTGAAGAAGTACCTGTGAAGTTGCTTGAAAGAGAAGACTGACAAAGAAAAGAGTTATGAGAATCATCCTCTCACGTTCTCTTTTAGCAATATGTTCAAGCAAAAGTTGATGATGATTAAAGTTGTGAAGCTACCTCCAAGAGAACAAGAAAGAACCCAAGATTGGAAGATCAAGATCTGAAGATTCTTCCTACTAAGCCATGATAAAGACAACATAAACCTAGGGGGATATTGTTGGGCTAGATTTAAGTAGGTTTACGCTTGTCTTTATTAAGCTTGTTTGTGTTAATTGGACTTAGTTTAGTTAATGAACTTGGGTTAGGCCATGTGGGCCAAGGCTTTAGTGGACCCTATATAATGTTATGTTCTAGTTCATTTTAGGGTTACACATTCAATAGACATCTCATTTGTAACACAAGAGCCACCACCTTGTACCAGACAATCCTAGAGGTTGTGTGCAAGGTGAAGCAACAATAATATATTGTTCATCATTTTAATCTTTTGTTCTTCACATTCAATCTTGTTTTCCGCACTCGATTGTTTGTTTGATACCCGGTAGAGAAGATTCTGGACTTACAGGAGCGGGTGCAGAAGGTGGTCCACAGTGACTCGCAAAGCCCGAGGAACCAAGGGTTTGTATTTAGTAGAATAGGCTTTACGATTCAAAAGGGGATAGCGGCGCAGCTTGTTGCTCGCTTACCCATTATCCAGATGTAACTTGGTTTATTTCGTCATTAAAATGAAAATAATATAATAGCAGTAAAAATACAAATTTACATTTCACCATGGCTAGCGGGGTTCTAGCAAACCATACAAACACCAATCAATATAAACACCAAACAAAAGAACAAAACACAAAACAAACATAAGCCAAAAAAAGATATAGTGCAAGCATCACCAAAAGTCACCAGCCATCAAACTGCAAAGTCGAATCTGCGCCAAGAGTTCCACTCCAAAGATGATTACCCAACCCTTGATTTTACCCAAAGAAAATCTCAATGCTTTGATGTTGGTCATAACGTTTTGTAAAGAAAATTGTTTTTTTTTTATCAAAAACCGCCTCGTTTCGATTTTTCCATAGACACCCAATCGTAGTCAAACACACTGCCTTTTTCTTCTTTGTAGATCCGTTGATGAGGGCATGCATCTTCAGAAGGTCACAAAAGTGAAAAGCAAAGAAGGAGTCCATCTTGCACCATTGAGACACTAGCGTCCATACTGACTGCGCAAAACTACATGAGACGAAAAGATGCTCGACAGTTTCTGGTAAATCCCCACATAGTGGACATGTATCTTACCCACATTAATGTTTCTTCTGATCAGCGCGCAACTGGTAGGAATCCTATTTAACTCAGCCTTCCAAGCAAGAATCTAAACCTTTTTCAGCACCCAAGAGTTCGACTCCAAAATAAACATTGGTTGATTAGAGCTGAGCCGCTGCAGTTGTTGTTCAAAACCGTGAAAATGTTGCAGCCAGCCGAATCCCACACCCAATCATCTTTCGAAACCAAGAGAGAAGGGACAGAAACCCAACTGTGGAAATATGTCAATTCATGAGTTTCAACCCCCATAAGAGGGGCCCGTTTCCAATTTCAAACCCAACTGAGAAACCTGATCCGAAACAAGAGCGTGCTTATCCTTTTCCAAAGCAAATAGAGCTGGGAAAACGACAGCCAGAGGTGCGTCCCCAGTCCACCGGTCCAGCCAAAAGTAGGTACCCAACCCATTCCTCACAACCCCTTTAATAACCCGACCCAAATCCACCCCAACCCTTTTAAGAGCGTTAGCTGAAGAAGTGACCTGTTTCCATGGACCTGTTGAAGACAATCTATAAGGAATAGAGTTCCAATTCCTTGAGGAATGGTTGTAACATCGCAAAATTTTCACGAAATTTCTATACGAAAAAGCCCTTATTTTATCCTTAATTCTACACTAATGTGCCCAAGTCTATATTTATTTTTCCAAACTCGCAACCTATATGTAAATATATATATATATATATATAATGCATTTTTTTTATAATAAATAATAATAATAATAATAAAAAAAAAAATCAGATTTTGTCTTGTAGAATTATTATCCAGCCCACTCCCCACATTTTTGTTTCCTTTTTTTGAAGCCCACTTAAACAGGCCCAAACCATAGACAAAGACCCGGCCCAGATCCCAAGCCCAATCCAGCCCAGGGCCCTCTTTCCTTTTATTCCGGTTAAATCTAAAAAAAATGGTGCTTTCCCCGGGTTTCGAACCCGAGCCAACCACAAACAACACACATACACTAACCAGCTAAGCCACGTTGATGTTTTGGTTTATATCCAGCCTGTAATATATATATGTTCACTTAACTTCTGTTTTGTATATTCTTCTTCTGCTCGCTGCTAGTTCCAGTCAAAAACCCAAGTCAACCTTTCCTATTTGAATTGAAATCACACCTTTGGACTCGTAATTGATTGATATATTACTTATAGCGTGATTTCCGGCCTATACTGACTAGGATGCACATGTATTGATCATCAATTAATGCACGATTCGCGTATGAACTTTAATGATTAGTCAAACTTTCCAATTAACACAATCCATCAATCCCCTATATAAATTGACCTTCTACGAATCATTTCAACTCGCTCACACATCTCTCTTAACCTCCAATTGTTCTGAAACACCTCTGATAATACCCACGCATACACAGTTTGACTAATTAGGTTGACCACTCAATCGTACACGAATCAACACTGTAAGTCCAATCTTTTTTGTGGGTTTTGTTAGTCGGCATCCATACAACGAAAACCCTAACAATAATCGGGTTAAAAATGTATGGATTGCCTGATTGGAAAAGCTAGGGTTCGTGCTAATGGATTTGGGGATAAACTGAGTTTTAGATCGCGTATATAATTATTTTTAGACGGAGTTCATCACAACCACAGGCCTAGGCCAAGTGGTTGTGACTGAGGACTATAACCAAAGGCTCCCGGGTTCGAGATCCGGCTGTGGCCATCTTTTCTTTTCTTTTTCATTTTTTAAAACAATAAACTAAATAATATATATATTATACATATAATTCTTATAAATTCGTTTTTAATATTAAATTTTTTTTTATAAATTCTAAAAAATTTATATTTATTAAATCTGAGATAAAAGTTTTATTTACAATTTTTATTTTTCTGAAATTCATTTATTTAATATTTATAATAATTAAATCAATTTTATACTATTTTATTTATAAAAATCCATTAAAATATCAAAACAATTTTATTAATTTCTACAAAATTATCCTATGTTTGTACAATATTAAACTTTACTGAAATAATTTTTAATTCAGAAAAATCATTTATTTTATATTTTTAATCAATTTTTGTTAGTTTTAATCATAATTAAATCATAATAAATTCAATTCTTATCATTTTTGCACCAAAATTTTATACAATTTATTTTAAAATATTTAGAACAGAAATATGATTTCTAAAACAATAATTCTTTAATTTTAGTATTTTTAAATTATTAAAGTTAAAGTTGACAATTTGTAATAAATAGATTTAATAATCTATTTTAAAGAAAATAATTTTATAAAAATTATTTTTATACTTTAAACATATTATTGTGACCATCTTAAATATAAATTTCATAAAAAGATTTTTGGTTATTTATTTACTAAATTTCTCTCAATTGGCGAATATTTTTAATATTAATCAAACGAGCAATTATCCCCAATTCAAAGCCCTAGAAACTTATACATTTGTAGATTTGATAGATTTAGACATATTTATTACCTTATTATAGGGTGATACTTGATACATTTGGGCAACACACAATTTTTCAACAGATATAACATTTTACCAAGGTGAGTTTTACATAGCCCCTTTTCTATTTATTACCATTTTTGGGGTGAAACATGTTACAACATCATTTTATGCAATTCAATCATCAATGTGTCTATGTGTTTTCTATGTTGAATTATGTCTTGAGCATGATTAGAGTAAGCACCATTCTAGCATAATCATTAACTCCGTACAAGCCGGCGGTATACATTGATAGATCTATTGGACTGACAATCCCACCCGGATACGTGCCTCCTACAAAGGTAGCGTGGGTGTTTGTTATCGTATAACATATTCAAGTGAACCATGAGCGTATGGGATGTATACAGTCACCAGGGTTGGTTATGCACTCGATTTATTTCTAGTATGTTCTCACATATGGACTAGATTGACATGACACATGAATTGCACAACATTTTTATTCAATTATCAAAAACCTATGTAATTCTCACCAACTTTTGTTGACCCAAAACCTTTTCAACTTAACATGTTTCAGGTTCTATTTGCTTGAAGATTTGAATTGATGCTTGAAGATATGTGTATAGTTTTATTCAATTTGATGTACAAATTTTAGAACAATTGTATGTAATTCATTTAAATCATTTAATGGAATCTATTATTCACCATGAGCTACTGAACAATCATCAATACGTGACATCCCGATGTTTCCGCCATCGGTTGGGGTGTTACAATGGTGAAGTGCCCAAATAACCTTTCGCCACAAGCCGTTGGAGTCCACCTTGAAACGCCACCACTACTTCGCCATCATTGACAAGTTTGCATCATGTAAAGAACCAAACCTGAGACCCCCATATTTAACCGGGGCTATAACTCTCTGCCAAGCCACCCAGTTCGTCTTCGCCTTCTCTTTCGACCCGCCTAAAAAAAACACCCGTCTCAATTTATCTAGTTCATCTATTACTTTCATCGGTGCCTTGAAAAGAGAAAAGTAGTATGTTGGAAGAACATTGAGCACCGATTTAATCAAGGTCACACGCCCGCCAACAGAGAGCTATTTTGCCTTCCAAATGGACAACTTATTCCTAAAAGTATCAACCACCGGCTTTCAATGCTTGCATAAGTTCGTGTTCGCACCCACTTGTAACCCGAGATACTTCAACGGGTGTATGTAAAATGTAAAGATTGTTTGGTATATGTATATACTTAACTTTTTTCTTTTAAAAAGATCACATTTTACCATTTAAAGTGGGGGTGGGGACCGACAACTAATGGTTATCAAGCATCACATTCCATTGCCTCACCCACTTAAGACACTAACCTCCTTCCTTAAGAGTCGGGTAAGATCATGT
Organism: Ambrosia x helenae; assembly: GCA_030844895.1. Lineage (NCBI taxonomy): Eukaryota > Viridiplantae > Streptophyta > Magnoliopsida > Asterales > Asteraceae > Ambrosia > Ambrosia x helenae. The sequence goes on along the minus strand of CM061227.1, from coordinate 25,154,665 downwards.
GGTGTGGGGGGGGGCATCGACCCGTCGACCACGTCCAGGTCCGACCAACATCGCCCCCGCCGCACTAAACCCGCCCTAAACGGCTCAAATTGGACGCCTTGGTCGTGCCTTTTGATTGGTTGTTTGCTTTGTATGAGACCCCTCTCCAATCCCCCTTGTTTTCCCTCCCATTTAAAAAAAAAGGTCATGATTTACAGATCTGAAGGTTGAAGATGATGTTGAATAATAGACTTTATTTCAAATTTCAAATTACCCCCCTAAAGTTATTACTATTGATATTTTCAAATTACCCCCTTGAAGTAATAGACTTTATATTTTAATTATATATTATTTATATTTTAGATTTAAATAAATAAAAGAGTGGGCCAATAGAAGTGAAGGACTATCCAACAATGACTACCCCATACCCTTAGGTAGTCCTCAACTTGTTTAAAACATAACATGACCCATTTTTTTCCTGACGTGACGACAAGACTACCCCAGCCTTGTCTAAACCACACCTCATAGTCTAATACCCCTTAGAACGGTGTTTAACACCAAAGGCTGGCGCATTACCCGAGGTAACACATAGTCTTTACGTTAATTTTTAAACCCTCTAAAATCATAAAATTTTTAAAATGATTTTACAAAGCTTTCTAACACTTTTTCTATGATAAGAAAATTCTGGTGTTTCGTTAACGTGTCATGATGTGTCACGAACTCTTCATTTCGATGACAAATGTCTTGCCACCCTAGCATGAGAAGAATTAAAAAGAAAATGTTTTACAATATCTTTAGTGACGTCACGAATCAACTCGTTATGTTCACAAAACCGTTATCCATCCATAGTGGCTTTTGTTTTACCTATGTGATCAAAGGTTCAATCCCAACTTTCATCATTTATGGATTGGTATCCGGGTGAAGATCGAATACGGGTGGCGCTGGTTCGAATCTGACGGGCGGCGAGGTTTTACCAAGTTCTATAACACTGTCGTGCTTTCGGGGGCCGGTGTTGGAACCAATTGGATCGATCACGATATAAAAACGAAAAACAATAGCATTAGACACAAAGTCTTTTCAGTAAGAAATCAAAACCACTCATAAAACATTAACCCTTCCCATCTATTTATACTAAACCTAAACAACCTTCCTAAACCAATACTAAAACTCAAATACTTATTTATCTCGTAAACTAAATCTATTTAATTAAACTAACATTTATCTCTAATTTAATTCACTAAGAATTATCATATCAACCATTCAACTTTTAGTTTTTTTCACTTTTCACCCAAACTAGGATTGAACCAACAGTCTTGCCACCCTAGCATGAGAAGAATTAAAAGAAAATGTTTTACAATATCATTAGTGACGTCACGAATCAACTCGTTATGTTCACAAAACCGTTATCCATCATAGTGGTGGAGTGGTGGAGTGTCTTTTGTTTCACTTATATGATCAAAGGTTCAATCCCCACTTCCATCATTTATGGTTTGGTATCTGGGTGAAAATCGAATACGGGTGGCGCCGGTTCGAATCTGACGGGCAGCGAGGTTTTACCGAGTTCTATAACACTGTCGTGCTTTCGGGCGGATGGGCTCAGGTTTCCGCGCATCGGGAGAAGGCGGGGGCTGCTGAAGGTCGAGTAGTCGATTCTTAGGTACGGCGCCCCGCAAGGTTAGTTGTCACACAGTTGTTCGCCGATAAAAAAAAATGTTCACAAAACCGTTAAGTTGAGTGTCGGTGAAAGGCGAGCCGTCGAAGAAGAGATTGTTCTTGATTTTGACTTTCGTACGTTAAATTAAATGCCTTAAAATCAAACATGTCCATGTTTTGGATCTCCCGTCGGTGTTCAACGAAATTTTTTTATTTATATTATCTAATCATTTAATTTATTATTTTTATTTTTAACTATAATTTTAAGTGAGCTTGAAAATTAAAAAATGAACATTCTAAAACAAGACAAAATATATATGGTTTGATTTAAAATCTTCGAAGAACTAACACTTAGTGTATACTTGTATCTGACATTTGAATGAGAGTGATTAGTTAAACGCTTAAAAAGGGTAACGACGCAGTTTGTTGCCCTTTACCTTTTGTTACGATGTGCTTACACAATTAGATATGATATTGTAACTAAAAGAGAATTTAAATCCGGAATACGTAATAGATAGATTAACAATTTCACAGGGTTGGATTTAGGTGGTAAAACTCCATGTGGTGCACGTGACGTATTAGTTAATATTGAGCCAATGTTTTAACAAGAAAGCGAAAAATGATGGCGAGATATAAAATGAATATATACGATGAAGATAGACGAAACACATTTCTCATCTTTTACGTGTTATTTTAGGATGTTGTAAAATGTGCTCACTCGTAGGGGCGGCAATTATTGACACGACCCGAAAACCGACCCGAACCCGACACGGAAAAAAACAGGTTTGGGTCAAGTAACACGACCCGTTTAAAAAACGGGTCGGGTTCGGTCGACTCGTTCACACGTAGTGTTTGCGTATACAATACCTTGTAAAAGTAGATTTAATCATGCAAACGACATGTTAGTAGAATTTTTGGTTATGATTATTAACCTTTAAACTAAAATAGCACACAAACTTCCAATCTCTTAAAATTTGCATGACTTCATCTCTCTCTCACTTTCTCTCTCATATAGATACATGTATGAATATAAGTACATGTTCATATATAAAGATATAAAAGATCTCTATAACATCTACACACTATTTATATATATCTCCTAGTTGCCTACTTGCCTAACATCAACACATTCTCTCTCTCTCTCTCTCTCTCTCTCTCTCTCTCACACACACACACACATATTGCTAGAAGCACATCTACATATATATACATACATATATACAGAAGATGATGCAAGTGAAAATTGTGAAAGCATGGTTTAAAAAAAGGAGACATACCAATGTTGCACAATGGTTAAGTTGTGAAAAGTGGTGCCCATGGACAATCAAATGGACATCATCATCATCATGCATGCATGAAGATGATGATGATGAAGACTACATTCCAAAGGATGTCCCAAAGGGTCATTTAGCAGTCTATGTAGGTGAAAACCAAAGCAGGTTTGTCATCGATGTGAAATTACTAAAATACCCTTTGTTCAACGCATTGTTGGATCAAGCTCAAGACGAATACGGCTTTACTGCTGGTTGCAAACTTTATATCCCTTGCAATGAGGATGTTTTCCTTAGTGTTGTTCGATGCGTTGCAGTACCACAGCATCGAAGATTCACCTTCTGCATTTGAAATGTTTAGGGATTTTTTTTAAGTAAAAGATTTATAAATTAGTGTTAAAATGCAGCCACTGCCATGTTTTTAGTTCAAAAGACATGATAGTTGTGCTATATTTATTTTTTTGTGTTTTTGGCTTGTAATTTCCAGCGGTTTTATAAATAGGCAGTGATGAGGTACGTATGTCGAACTGTCGAAGATGGGTTACAAGGAGTTACATTAATTATATAAACGTTACAAAAACCTACAGTAATCACCAAAAAAGAAAACAAAAAATAATGAAAGAAACAAAGACCCTCTTAATTTGGCTATGTAATAATAAAATGATTTTTTTACAATACTCAACTATAGTGGAGTTCCCACGGATTATGACGCGAATTCAATCGGTATTGATTCGATCCGTTATATAGTTTATACGGTAGATCGAGTCATTTCTGGCACTTGATATAGCACCTGAAGATATCTTTTACCATTAAAATTGATCAGGAATTGTTGAAACTAATCTTGTTAATACTCAAAAGTTCGACTATGTTACAGGGTTCATTTTTATATATATTTTTTTAATTTCCATAACAATAAGATAAATATAAAATATGTTAACAAAAAAATATAATAATAATAATAATAATAATAATAATAATAATAATAATAATAAAAAACTGTTACATAAAATTCTCACGTGTTCTCAACTTTAATAAGTTTCAACAGATCCATTCCCTACATGTATATATGTGTGTATATAATTTGCCCTTCAAGCCAACTAACTAGTGCGCCACAAACCAAACCAACCTTTGTCGGGCTCAACTCATTTAAAACCAAGACGATCTCCAATCAAACTTTGATTGAGCAAACTTCAAGTAAGTTACAAGCCACAAGCTTTTTAAACAATCATACCACAAGATACTCGATTTCGAAACCGGGTATGATATATAAAAGAGTTAATGGTCAAAATCGTCCCTGAGGTTTGGCCAGTTTGCTACATCAATCCAAAATCAAAACTTTTTACATCTGGGTCCTTCTGTTTTACATTTTGTTGCCAAATTCATCCCTAACACTTAACCTAATTAACTATTGTCGTTAACTCTATGGGTATTTTTGTCTTTTTGGCTATCCCCCTTTTTAAAACCCAATTTAAACAGAGTTATTCATACTCTCAGAAGACAAAAATACTCAGATGTAAAAAGATTGGCTGTCAAAAAGACAAAAATGCCCCAGAGTTAACGACAATAGTTAAATGGGTTTAGTGTCAGGGATGAATTTGGCAACAAAATGTAAAACAGAAGGACCCAAATGTAAAAAATTTCGATTTTGAACTGATGTAGCAAAACTGGCCAAACCTCATAGACGATTTTGGCCATTAATTCCAAAAAAAAAAAAAAAAAAAAAACAACAACCATTTGCAGAATATAGGCCTGTAGGGTTTTAGCATCTTTTTTTGGCCCAAATACTCAAAACCCTTGTTAGCAACCCAATAAAAAAAAACACCTAACACACAATCTTGAAAAAATGGCGACTACAGCAGCTGCCGTCCGATCAATATTCCGGTCATCGTCCCTCCGTAGCGCGGCGGCGCGTGCTTCATCTCAGGCCAAAGCTGCCCGCCCTTCTTTTCGCATTGGTACCCAGAACTCTCTCTCTAATCGCATTTTCAGGTAACTACTGTTTAAATAAATACGTAAAGATTTATAAGCATTGTCAAAGTTTCAAACTTTTTTATTTATTTTGTCATAATCCTTCATTTTATGTAGAAATAGATATTGGGTTTACTTGGTTACCCCTTATTGGCTTTGATTTCAAGAATCTTTAGATTAAGTTAATAAGTTTTTTAGGAATTTGAAGTGGAATTGTTGTTATAATACAAAGGCGACAAGGTCTAAAACCGAAGGGTTAAGCGCAAAAAGGACACCGCTTTTGGTACCCGAGTCTAAAATAATTATATAAATTCTTGAGTATTTTCTTGAGGTTTGTTGCATTATTATCGTTACTATATAGACGCCGATAAGCTTTAGTCGATGCAGTTATAGCGGTCCAAAATCAGATATCGGTCAAGGGGCGATAGTTGAGGTATAGGCGCATTTTTCAAGCCAAGTTCCGACGAAGTTTCGTCCAAGAATCGTTTGAACAAGCCTGAAACAATTATAACAGCCCTAAACAAGTCTAGAATCAGCCTAAAACAACATAAACTAACCGTAAAGAAGCCTAAAACATGTTTAAAACCCCTAAAAATACATTTTTATATTGTGTGTCAAACTTAAAATAAAGCTCTTGCTTTTTAAAGCGCCTTGCAATGAGGCGCACGACTCTTTTTTGTGCCTTGAGTGCGCCTTGCGCCTTTAACAACTATGCTTTATATATGTTTTAATATTGAAATTACATAAATTTCCACTTGAAAAGCATATTGTACAATAACCTGTTGTCCAAAATTGTTGGAAATACATGAGGCATTGAGGCGTGCGCCTTAGGGCCAACTTTTTTCTTAAAAGATTATTCTCAGGTGTGTGCCTTGTGTAGGCTGAAATGCTGAAGCCTGCGCGTGACTAGGCTCACTTTTTAAATTAAGACAATTACATATAATGTCGTGTTAATTTTGTTTTTTTGGGGGGAAGGGGATGAAAAGGTAGGGTTTTTTTTTTTTTTTTTTTTTTTATTTTTTTATGGTTTTTAAGCAATGGAATTAAAGTATTGTGGATTTGTGTTTGTGTGCTCAGTTCTCCAGTTGAGTTGAGTGCTTGTTTGGAGTCATTGCAACCTTTTCATACTGCCACTGCTTCAGCATTGATGACTTCCATGCTAACCCTCTCTCAACGCGGTTACGGTTGGCTTCCTGAAGGTAAGAAATCATTTCTCATGACTATGAGGTTATCATATTTGCTATCCAGTTTGTGTAGTTTGCAAATAACAAAATGTGTACTTTGATTGTTTACTTGGTGTTTCATGTTAATTTTACTGTATGTATTCACTTGTAGCCCTAGACATTGCTTGTTGGATTAGGTGAAGTGAAAATCTTTTTTTTTTTTTTTTTTGCTTTTGGTGATTTGAAGATAGTTTCATACTTAAATAGTGGTGGCTTTAGTTTGACCCTATGACTATGATCATAGTTTTATGAAATGTGTAACTTTAAGTTATATTTTGACCTTTCGATCGTATATTTGTGGTAATGTTTGCCTACATCACACCCTCCTTAGCTTGGTTTTAAAAAGCTTGCGCTCGAGACGTGCTTAAGCGCGAAGCGCATCAAGGTGCCAATCTGTGCGCCTTATGTAACACTAGGCGAGCATTGTACGAAAAGCGCGCTTTTTTAGCCAAAAAAGCGCGCTTTTCGTACATGGGGTGTTTTTGTGCTTAAAATTGTTATACATGTAGCTAAAAATGTTGTACATTTAAGTTAAATCATATATAAACCTTATTTGTATCTATATTTTGGGTAAATGATGCTAAAAACCTATAACATATATAAAAAAACATATGTATTCGTCTTGCGCCTCGCGTACGAAAAGCCCACCACTTTTGCGATTTGCGCCTCGGTTTTAGACCTCGTCGCTTTTGTGCGCTTCGCGCTATTTAAAACCAAGCTCCCTAGACCCTGCCAATAGGTTTGCTGTTTGTGGGCTTTGTTCGGCATGGTTATTGTTGTTGTTGATCATAGTTTTGTGGACTTTATCTTAAAAAGTGTCTAAATGTGCCATTATATATAGTTTCTTAGGCTTTTTAGTATGTCGAGTCTTGCTTTGTGCAAGTTCTTAAATATCTAAAAGTCGATGTTCTACGCATTGCGTCTAACTTGTGCCACTTTTTTGAGATTTCATGGTTTATTAAATCTTTTAGTCCCGCCCACATGAGTTCTTCCAATAACGTTGCTAGAATCAAGAGCCATTTTTATCTTTAGTTCCTGTTTGTGTTTGATTTTGACTACACAATTCTGTACACACATTAATCTTTTTTCTTAGGGAAACTATTTCATCTTAACTTCCATGGCTCTGGACCGGTTTTCTAATTATTGGGTTTTTCTTATTGATTAGGTATCTAGCAACGGGTCATAGGTCCCTTTTTGATCTTCTTTCATTCAGTTTGAGGTACGTCAGTGCTCGTTAAATCGTGTTTTAGATCATGTGAGGTGTAGAGCTGTTTAGATGACTATCCTAGGTCCCTTTAAGTCAATGAAGCAATGTCTCATACTCGGTTTTTTCACGTTGTGTTTATCCGCCTTTTTGTTAAGTTTGTTCACTTTTACGCTTTATAGATTTACCATCCATCCCCTACTTACGTGTAGATCCTTTTTTTTTTTTTTTTTAAAATTTTGCCTACCATCTTTCTTGATTAAACGGTGCATGCTTCATTTGTAGGCGTTGACAAGACTAGATGAAGATCAAGAAGCAACGATGGAATGATTTGGATTCGTCTATTTTAAAATATTTGTTTAATAGGAAACATAGGTCGGCCAGCTGCTTACCGTCTTTAAGATCAATAATTATTCGCAAAGTTTTGATATGAGCACAATTCACTCAGAGGATTTAGTTTTATGGCATGGCGCGCCCTTTATCTGATATTAGTTTATTATCGTTGGATGATAATATTTTTACTTATGTTTTGTTACTAAAATGCCATAATTGCAATGAATCGAGCGTGTGTTTATTAATGGTATCCTTGTTTGATCAGCTTGCAATGACGATGTGTGACGAGAAGTAGCAGTTGATCGGATCTAATCAGGGTTATGGAAGTTGCTAAACCTTTTCAGCCTATATTGATAAACATTCTTTTATCATGTGGAATGCATTTTCTCATCACAAAACTTAAGGATTTTGTTGTCTAGACTATATATATGCTTAAATGGCGCTTCTATTGTTACTAAGCCTGGAAAACAATCTGGTCAGGCTGGTCTGGTTAGCTAATGAGTCGAAATGGATTATGGCGAAACTATGTTCCAGTGAAAACATGTTCCAACTAACAAGGAAATGATATGACCCATATTATTCATGTGCATCGATGTGGCACACAATGCGTGGCCTCAATTAACACGTTTAATAAGAGGGTAGCGTGACCATGACCAGTACGAACCCATTTTAATCTATTGTGATAACGTATAATCTTAGTGCACAAAGTCAAACTGTTCAGCGAAAATATACCAAAACTAAGGATAACAATTGTGTCGAATTGGTAGAGCGCATGGTTATTTACGGTGGAAAGAGTAAAGTACACGAATGGTTCTGTGGCTTACCAAAGTTTGGATTTGGTCCATGGCTTTTCAAAAAGTATACGAATGGTGTGGTTTGCGCTTTGTAACGCCCCATTCATGGTGTGCGCATATAATGTATATTTGTGTGGCCATTGGGAGGCAAAAGTAAAGTTGCACTAGTTTTAACGTTATTTTACTAATTTCGTAAAAATAACGTTAAAAACGACGGACGGTTAATCATGCATCATGTGGTGGCGTGGATAGCCAAAAGACAAAGGGGTACATGCACCGATCGGGTTTGTCCCGATTGCTAAGTGTTTTGTGCCTTATGTCCAAGGCTTGATACCAAACCACATCGGGCCGGGGTCTCACTGGAAGCAGCCTCTCTATTCTTAGGGTAGAGGTAAGGCTGTTTACATCTTACCCTCCTCAGACCCTACTTTAGCTTTGCTATAGGTGGGATTAACTGAGTATGATGATGATGATGAGATCAGCCCTAACAAAACTTGTCTATTATTGATAACCCAAAACTTGATTATTTCGAGGTTGTGTTCACATCGTGCCGGAAGTTACCACCCTAACCAAAATGAACCCATTTCTAGAAGAACAAACCATGTCCAATTATTACAAACCATGTCTAATTGTGGTCAAATACAAGGTATAAAATAAGAAAAAAAAAAACCCACAATATAATGTTGTTTATTTCATCACCATCATGGCTCCAGCAACATGATGTGGTCAAGTCAATTCTCTCACAGGTGACTAATATGTGACATGAAGGAACAATTTATGGTGTTAAACTCATAGTAAAAGGGCAAGAAAACAAAGTAACATGTATACTTATATACACAAGCAGCAGCAGCATTTGTTCCTCAAAGATGGTCAATGATTGCCTTAGTGAAGTCAGAAGTCTTTGAAGAGCCACCAAGATCAGCAGTTCGATACTTGCCTTCTGCAATCGTTTTCAGGACCGCATCTTGTATCATATCGGCTTTGTCATGAAGCCCCAAGTGGCGAAGCATAGACACCGCACTCAGTAACAACGCGGTCGGGTTTGCCAAGTTCTACGCAAGTTAAGTTGGATCATATATGTTAATAATATTACAGATTTGAACCGGCGGGTCAGATACTTGGTAAAGCAGCTATAATTCTAACCTTTCCAGCGATGTCGGGAGCCGAACCATGGACAGCCTCAGCTAAGGCAATTCCTCCCTCTCCAATATTTAAGCTATAAAAAAAGAGTCGAATAGTATGAGAAGATCTAGCGGAGAAACACGACGTTAGCGCTTTTTCATGTTTGTCCGTTTATATAATAAACAAATGAACGGACATAAATAAACAAACGATCATCAAAAGAATATAAAGATAAAAAAAATGAAGAAAACTTCCTGCCGAACAATTCACTGATACTTCAAATGCAAAGCAAAACTTGACCACAACTTGAATTTTCCATGCTTGCTCGATATCCAATGAGCCGCACAGTAAACAAATGATAACAATAGTAAAACATGATCTTTAAGTAACCAAAATGTGATGCGCATCTTGAAGTTATGCGAAGTGCGCATCTTGGACACACGACGCAATTGAACGTTTACTATTAATTCATACCAAGGTTCCTGGTGTTTTGTTCGTTTAATATTTTGTTCAATTATACGTTGTGTTTTAACAACGTATAACGTATAATAGGTTTGTGGATATGCTTCAATATTTGATGGTTCGATGAAATTTCGGTTCGTTTACGGCCCTAGTTGACATACAAAAGTGAAGAAAATAATGATACCTTGGTGTCAAACCCAATCCTCCGATTAATCCAGCGCAAAGGTCGCTTATAATGTCACCATAAAGGTTAGGCATCACCAACACATCAAACAGTGCTGGATTCTTTACCAGCTGCATACACAAAAGACCGATGACGAGTCTTGTAATCTTCTTATTTAAATAAAAAAGATAAAGTGTGTACCATCATACAACAATTGTCGATGACAACTTCCTCGTAGTTTATCTCCGGATACTTCTCAGCTACCTCCCGACAACACTGTTAGAAAATCGCAATTCAGCATAACGAAACATAACGTCTCAAAGGTCAAAATAATAAATTATAACCTTTAGAAATAGACCGTCCGTTTTCTGCATGATATTAGCTTTGTGTATAGCAGATACTCTGTCTCTACCCTGAGCTTTAGCATAGTGAAAAGCATATTCCGCGACCCTCAAACTCGCCTGACGGGTAATGATCTTAAGACTTTCAACAACTCCCCTCACCACCTAGCGTCACCAAACGCAAGAAACATCATTACGAAAGAACAGAATGAATTTTTATAATGATTAGCTAAACTTACTTGATGTTCAAGACCACTATACTCTCCTTCGGTGTTTTCACGGATTGTAATGAGATTTACATCATCGTACCGAGTTTTATAACCAGGGAGACTGTAACACGGTCTGACATTTGCATAAAGGTTTAATTCTTTCCTCAACGTAAGATTCAAAGAACGATGACCTTTCCCAATCGGTGTGGCCATTGGGCCTTTCAAGCCAACTTTATTTCTTCGTACCGATTCTAGACTTTCCCATGTAACAAAACTTTGGGTCCGGGGATCTACTTCTGTTCCTACGTAATGTTCCTCCCATTCGATTGGAACATCTGCAGCGTTGAATATCTGCATAACGAAGAAAGGCTATGTCAATGTTTGACCTTTAAGGCACATACAGATTCGTCTTTTCAAACAGTCTCTATTCAGATACAGTTAAGATAAACAACTGTCTCCCAAAATACCTATAGACATACTTCGGTTCACAATTCCGTTAAGACAATAACCAAGCGTAATCTTGGTTTAAAAAAGGTGCAAGGCACTCTGAGGCGTTTAGTTTCTAAACCAAAGCACGTTCACATCATGTACGCCAGGCGTTAACTAAATAAGCTTTGTTTACATCCAGAAGCAGTGTCTCTACCATTTGTATTAAAGATCAACTTTTTTTTTTTTTATCACGTAAACCTTTCAAAATTCCATCGGTTATGTTTTTTTTTACATATTCGCCTCCTAAAGACCGTATTTTTGCTCAATTTTGGCCAATTTCGCAACAAGAGCGCATGAGTCGCTGCTTCACGCCCTTGATGTGTTTTCCTTAGTGCCTCCCCTAAAGAAAGTCCAACAAATCCCGGCCAAACATATAAAGTAGAGTTACTAGATCATGTGAACGTCCAACAAAGCCCGGCCACCTGAATACACCCATAGGCAATAGCAGGGACGAAGGTTCCTTAGGGCCAGCGGTGGCCCTGCCCTGCCCCCCCCCCCCCCTCCCTTTTTGGTACAGTAGTGGAAATTTACGATTTTTGAATGTAAATTGTGTTCGGGTTGAGTCCGGCCCCCGCCGATATGCCACTACCGATCGAAAAAAATTGAGTTCGGCCTCCCCTGATTCGAGAACCAAGCTTTGCCCCCAGCAAAAGACGACCCACTCCCGCGATCGCATACAACACTAGTGACCCAGCCCGTCACCAATTCCAACGGGAAACCCACAGAAAGAACACCACTGTCCCTTTGGTGTTTACAAACAAAAGTTACTAAAGGCATAAAAATCATATCTTTCCATATGTCCAACAAATACCTAAAGGCTTTTATTTTTTATTTATTCAAAGGGGTTGCGGTTCAGCTTGTTGCGGGTTAACCTGCTACTTTATATTGTAAAGATTGGTATTGGGTTTCTAATATATATATAAGTTGAAATCATGTTTAAGTAATAATATTATAAGATAAAAGTGGACCTGTTTGACAGAGGTTGCGATCTCTGGACCAATACCGTCGCCGGGAAAGAGTGTGGCGCGAATGACATCGGAAGAATAGCTACGACCCATCCATGAATGGTTGCAAAGTAAACGTTTAGTGATTTGTGAAGCCATTGTTATGGTTATTGAGCTCGCTGATAGAAAACGCTAAAAAATTTAACAAGAACTGAAGGTACCGATACAAAAAGTCAAAAACTGATTTTTTTTATTTGTTTTTATTTTTGTTTTATTTAGGACCGCGACTTTCTGAATGACTGGGTGGCAACAGGACAGCTTGCGAGATTAACCCGGGTTTGGGAACCTACAGAGTTTCTTCATAGAGGGCATAACACCTATTTAACGAGCTCAAACAGCCTCCTTGGAGGAAATCTAATTACGCCACAACAAGAGTTTAAACTCTCTTGCGTAACGCAGGTTAACAAAACCCCCCGTGTGGCTCGGGTTCAAATTGGTAACCTTCAGAAGAGGGCTAGTTGTTATCTTCATTGTTGTTGCCACTTCATCAAATAACGGGGTTGAACGAAAACTACATAGAGTTAAACATATAAAATGTCTAACCATTTTTGGTAATTTGGTTTGCATAATTAGTTTTCTTTTATTATTTTTTATTATGTGATTTAAGTTTGCACCAACATATGACACCAGATTGCACTAGTGCACCGTTTCATCTCTAGTGTATGAAAACAATTGAATGGTCATTTGGGTTTTTCATATTTTTAGCTTTGATGGAAATTTGATTCATACGATTTTGGAGTCAGACCTTGAACGGTCACATTCTACATTTATCAGCTTAGGATGTTCACTTTCTGTGGTCATACTGTCATACATCCTACGTTAGGAAGCACTTCTAGTGGCGAATCTAGAAATTTTTTTCATGAAGGCATAACGTTTTGGTAGTTGATTGTCTACCAAAACTACCAAAAAATTTATATTTGATTTCGCTTATACTTTAATGCATTTCGTCTATAATCATCATTTTTGAGTAAAAATCAACTTGGAAAATCATATATAAATCTAAACTAATTATGCTACTAAGATTTGTCTTTGAGACGAAAATGAAAGTTAGAAAGCATCATTGGTCAAATTGTAAGTATGAATTATTATTGTCAAATAGGTTATAGTTCAACTTATTAAAATCCAATCTCTTTAAATATAATGATTAATGTGTAATATTATAACTAAATAAAAAATAAAAACATGTAAAAGTTAAATTAAATTTAAATTTAAACTAGGTTTCTGATTGCTAAAGATATTGGAGCATAAGTTGCTTATTTATAAACGTTTTGACCCAACATAAACTAAGGTAGTCAACTTGATGAGATTAAAAAAAAAAAAAAAAAAAAAAAAAAAAAAAAAAAAAAAAAACAAGGCCACATTGATTAAATAACTATAGTTCAACTTGATCACCGGTTGCACTAGTCTTCATTCCAATAGAACCACAACTGGTTCGGTTGGCCTGGTCAACTCGGTTGAAGACATTGTTAAAACAAAACAAAACACATACATTTTATTATTAGTGTTATTGTAGATACACTTATTTTTTTATTTTTATTTTTACCCAAAAGACGGTAACCAAATACTTATAACACGACTAACATATTGGAAGTGGAACACCATTCCACCCTTCCACACACTCCAACAACGGATCAACAATCTCCCACTTGGACAATCCCGCGAACACCTTATCAAACTCTTCCCCGGGCGAAGTAACCTTCTCACCGGTCAAGTAAACCACACCAACCTCCTCCCTCACGAACCGGTACAATGGGTACGACCTACACGCCTTAATCCGGTTCGGAATCAACAATGTACCCATCTCAAATGCGGTTCGAACCCCCTCCACCTCTTTTGGTAAAACCTCTTTCAAGTGGTCCTCAAACTCACCAATCTTTCGCATTATTATTGTTCCATCATCTTTCTCATTAACCCCGCTTTTTAACGCGTGATCGACGAGGACTTGTCTAAGCTTTTGCATCAATGGGTATGTCGCGAGACAAGGGTCATCAATGTAGGTGAAAACATACTCGCGATCAACCACACGAAGCAAGTCTTTTTCGCATAAACTTGACGTGTGAAGATCATGCATGGTTAGGACATTCTTAGCCACTTGGCTCACGGTTTTCTTCACGCTCGACTTCATGTTCTCTTCCAAATGCCTCAAGTCAATAGATTGGCATAAAGCTACTAAGTAAGTCGATGACATGAGCTTTAAAATGTCGACTGCTTCCGCGGTTTTCCTCGCGGAGATCAACCCTAAAGAGTTAACATCTTGGTTATGTTGCTCCGCGCTTTGAACATGGTTTGTAACCGGATTCGCTATAAACTGAAGCTCGGAACAGTATGACGCCATCGCGACCTCAGCGCCTTTGAACCCGTAATCCAAACTTGGGTTACGCCCACCCGAAAGATTCGAAGGCAACCCATTGTTATAAAAGTCGTTCACAAGTTCGGAAAATTGTGCGAACATTAGTTTTCCTATAGCCGCGATAGCCAAGCGTGTGTTGTCCATTGACACACCAATGGGCGTGCCTTGAAAGTTTCCCCCATGTAATGATTTGTTTCTCGAAACGTCGATTAACGGGTTGTCGTTAACGGAGTTAATCTCGCGTTCGATCATATTGGTGGCGAATCGAATGACTTCTATTTGTGGCCCGAGCCATTGGGGGGACGTGCGGAGAGCGTAACGATCTTGTTTGGGTTTTTGTAACGGGTCCATTTCGTGGACCTTTTGGGCTGCTTTAACGTAATCACTTCCATCTAAAATGTACTCCATGATGGCTGCGGCCTCTATCTGGCCCGGATGGTGCTTAAGCTTATGAGTCAAGTGGTCTGTGAACTCAGGTTTCCCTTGCATAACTTCCGCGAAAATCGCAGACAACACTTCCGACAACAATACAAGTACATTAGCTTCAAACAACACCGTGGACGCCATCCCGGAGCCCACGGTGGTGCCGTTGACAAGAGCGACTCCTTCTTTGGGCCGTAACTCAAAGAACCCGCCTTCGATGCCCGCTTGGACAAAGGCTTTTTCGGCGTTGAGGATTTCGCCAGTGGGACTGATGGATTTGGAGTTAGGACGACCGATGAGGAGACCGGCGATGTAGGATAAGGGAATGAGGTCACCGGAGGCGGTGATGCTACCACGAAGGGGGATAATTGGGGTGATGTTATGGTTTAGGAACTTGGCCATGGCTTCCAAGATCTCGAATCGGATTCCGGAGTAACCTTGGAGGAGGGTGTTGATTCGGACGAGCATGGCGGCCCTGGTGGCTGAATGCGGGAGTGTGTGGTTTGGTTCTGTTCCGTTGCCGAATATTCCAGCATTAAAAATCTGTTAAAACATAACTGGGTTAGTGACTTAACCCAAATTGGGTGTCAGAATCCAATAGGTTAATAGTACATGTTATATATGATCAATTTTTAGTTTGGGGTGCCAATGACTAATTTCAAAAAGTTTAGGTTATTAAAATCTAATTCTTCTATAAATTGATACCATACAGTCATATGATGTATTTGACTGACACCAAATGACTGATGTGACACTTACAAAGTCATAAGACCATTTCGTCCTGTCATACGACCCATATAATGTAATGCACTGACACAAAAGTGACTGATCTAACCACTAACATAGTCATATGGTTCGTATGACCATTTTCACCATGTCATACTATCTGTATAATAACATCACTTGGTGTATGATTACCTGATGAGTTCCTTCTGAAGAGCACCACCTTCCGTGGTTCTCTGTTCGAGTTCGCCCCAAACCCGGTGGTCACACTATAACTATCAGTCCCTTTATTCTTACTCTCAATCACCCAATCACAACTCGCCTTCACCCCGCCCCTCGCAGACTCTGACAGCACCACCTTCACGTCGCTAGCACCAATCGCGGCCACTTGAGCCACCGTCAATGTTTCTCCACCTAGCTTCACAACCGGCTTCCTGAAATCCGCCACCATTCGCTTCACCTCATCCAAGTGGCTCCCCTTCATCGATTCCGCCACCGTTCCCCAGTTTAACTGATCACCATTTTGGTGTCCACTTTTTTCAACACTCTTACTAGCCATTGCTAACAATTAAGAGAGAAATGAAGTGTTTGATTATAGTGTGACAATGGGTTGATTAAAATGAGTCTTCGCTATTGGTTTCTCCACTAATGGTTTTTTTCTTCTTGTAGTGAGTTAAAGACTATGCATGTGGTGTATATATAGATGGTTGGTTTACTTTTCATATAGTTGTTTAAAGATGGTTGGTATTGATTTTTGAGTATGGGGGTTGGTGAAGCTTAATATAAGCCAATGATCTTCATCTCATTGATAGTGTCCCTGATCAAAAACATATATTTGAAACTTCTTAGTACGCAATTAGTCTACTTAATGTGATTTTACAAATTTATAATAATATATGATTTGACTAGGGTGTTAATGTTATGTGTTCGAAACCACCTCTCTTCGTGTTCAATTTTTCAACCAATCATCATTTTACTTTATTTTTTTTAATTAATTTTTAGTTAAGCCTAAACGTGATAGTTAAAGGGTGGGTTAGTTAAAGTCCATTGTCTACGTAACTGTGACGTAGATTGGTGTTATTAAACCGCAACGCATAATCTTAAAGCAAGATTCAAACTTGTTTTCTTTCGAAAGAGAATTTAATCCAAAAGACCGAACTATTTTTATTGATAGGTGAAATTTTATAAATATAAAGCCAAGAGCAACTAGCAACGAGCTAGAAGCAAAAGTTAGCGATTTTGTTACATATATTTTGTAGAAATTAAATCGTTAACATCAATATATATAGCCAACGACTTGTTCCTCTTGAGACAAACAGTACATCTTTACTCCCCCACAATTTCTTTTGAACAATAATATTGTTAACTAGTTTTTGTTTAAACTTTTATATATTAATATGAAACGCGTGATATGATATTGTTAACGCCGATTGGTTCAAAATCTAAACCCGTATCTAAAGAAGAAATTACGGTGAAAATTAGCAATGATTTAATTACACTATCAGGTAGTGTCGTAGTGAGGTGGTTAAACTGGTAGGTGCAGTTTAAATAGTTGGGATGTTAATACCAGTGTGGAGGATCCACTTAATCCGGATAAAATCATTACTTATGCCTTGAAGAAAACACCAAAAAGAAGGAGAAAAGAAAGCATTGGCTTCGAGTTGTTTGGGAATTATGTTATGATGCCAGTCAAGAGATTTCGATGCTATGTGTCCCCTTTATATTTACAACTTACGACAGGTGGATATGACCCATCTATGGTGGACAATGGTATTCCTTGCAAGATAAGCTAGGTGTTATAATCTTATTTGGTGTAATTAGGTGTGAGGTGGTTTGTTTTTTGGCAGTTTTGACGGATAGTGTCTCTAGCTTTTTATTGATGACCTTTGGATTTAATAAAAGTTGTTTGTCATTAGTAATAAAAGTCACAATAGCGACTATTCACACAAGTAGTCGTTGGTATAGATTTATGAGCTATCATGTTATCGTAAGAAACTCAACTTTGATTGTCATTCATCAGAACACTAAGATGTTTTTCTTGTTTTAACCTCTTAAAGTATATTATAAAATCTAAGGTTAATTTGAGTTGAATACTCTCATCTCTTAACGATGGATTAAATTCATGATTATGTGTGGAAAAAGATCACACTCTCATTCATATTTGTTGGATGCATTATTATTATAAAATATATCGAAATCAGACTTTTCAAAGAGAGCATGCAGATGCTATTTTTTTTAGAGAGTAGTGTTTCAGCGGTAAATCCTGTGTTGCAAAGCGACCACTGTCCAGGATCAAATCCCATAGCACCACACGGGTTTTTCCTTTCAAACCCAAGCGGTTATTTTTTCGGTGGAGCGTGGGATTTGAACCTGAGACCAAACCTGGGCAGGAACCCTCCAAGGAGGTAAAACATTCCCACCTCAAACCAGCTGGACTGGAGATCATTGGCGCATGCAGATGCTATTGATATAAAGATCGGGAGTGATTAAAATTAAAATAATTTAAAGAAACATAAACAATAACTAAACTATCTTAAAAAGTAGTAAATTCGTGTTTTGCCAAATGGACACTTTAACCAAACAAATCAATTTCCTAAAATATACAAGTGAACAATATTGTCGACGTGTTGATATAATATTTGTACTTTGAAATTCTTTCCATTTTTGGTTTGTATTAAAGATATCAAACACATTCAAAATCGTGTCAAGTTATGGATCATTCCGCGTTAATGTTCATTTACAAATATAAGTAATACCTCTTGATTTGATATTTAGCTCAAGATTAGAGGAACAAGATGAAAGATAAATAAGAATGTTAGAGCATTCGTATCAGCTTCACCTAATTTTGTGAGTGAATTTTTCCTATTTAAAAAGATAGTGTGAGGTAAAAGGGCCGGTTCTCTCTTTGGGGGGAGCCGGGTTCGATTCTCACGGGAAGCATGTGATGGATACCCCCACCCTTGTGGTGGGGTAGGTGGTTGGGAAGTGATGGAGAGACCCTTGACCATTGTGGTCATGGGTTCGACTCCTGATCCCTCCAGGTTTTACCGGTTCACTACCGTTGTGCTTTCGGGCGGGTTTGTGGGCCGGGTTTTCCCTGAAACAGGAGACGGGTGGGCCGAAGGGCTCTGTCCGTACGGACTAGAGGCCGTCTAGGGCCCCTTTCGGCCATTGGGGGCCGCGTACAGAGTACCCAGCAATATTGATCGTTAAAAAAAAAAAAGATAGTGTGAGGAGTTATTATTGGAGGAGAGAATAAATGTTAGTATTGATCTGTGTAATTAACATTGTTCTCTCATTTATTTTTTAATATTGTTTTTAAAGTGGTTGTAAGTGCAGACGAAAGAAAAAATAATGATAGAGTTATAAAAAAATTATTTCATTAAAAAGGATAGAGAAAAATTACTATTTTTTGTGTAACTAGATGGATGGTGCTAACAAATCCGATGTGAATACTCTCTAGGGCTGTAAACGAACCAAACGAACACGAACAATGCATTGTTCGCGTTCGTTTGTTAAGGAATTAACGTGTTCGCGAACGGTTCACGAACGATTACCGATTGAGATTTTTTGTTCGTGTTCGTTTGTTAAGGAAATAACGTGTTCACGAACTGTTCATGAACACTTACCGAACGAGATTTTTGTTCGTGTTCGTTTGTATTTATTTGCTAAATTTAGGCGTCAGACAAAACGAGTTCACAAACAAATACAAATGAACGTAAACGAATACAAATAGGCATTACTGAACAAAACCAAGCACAAACTAACACATTAAATTATGAAAATTATCATTTTTCATCGCTAACATTGTTCGCCTAGAATATACTAATCCAATTACCCAAATATATGTGACATAATCTTGATCACACAATGTCTTATAAAAACACATAGGTATCATATTAAACTTGAAATCCTCGTTTAATCCACCAAAAATAACAGTTAATCAAAATAGTTAAAGTAATATTAACATGGGATTCATGTTAATAATCTATCACTAGGAAATATGAAGTACTTAAATTAAATATAAAAAAATTAAAAACCCTAATGAACTATCGAACACAAACAAGCATAAACGAACACGTTATCGAACGCCCATGAACATAAACGAACGAACGCGACCTCTGTTCATGTTCGTTTGTTTAGCTTAACGAACGAAATTTTTTGTTTGTGTTCGTTCATTTATTAAACGAACGAACACAAACGAACTTCCCGCCAAACAGTTCACAAACTGTTTGCCGAACGTTTGATTTGTTTACAGCCCTAAATTGCTCTCAGAATGAATAGTGTAGAGTAATGAATAAAGTTGCTCAAAATCAAGAGTTAGTAAGAATATAAGAAAAATCAATTTAATTTTGGGGTATTGGATTTTAATAATCCAAAGTTTGGGTCATTGGTCAATAATAATCCGAACTTTAGATTATCCTGAACTAACGTTAAAGTTTGGATTATTATAGACCAATGACCCAAACTTTAGATTATTAAAATTCAATACCGCTTTAATTTCTAAAAACGAATAGGGAAATTAAACCCAAAGTACCAAAATTTGAATAGTAACATGTTATAAATTAACTGACACACTCTAAGTTTAAACTATAAGAACTTATTCAAAATCTTCATACTTAAAATGGTAACCTTTTTATTAAACCGGATCTATTGAGGTTAATCATCTGAACGATAAATTTGGATCACTGACAGATCACTGTAGAATTGTCGTGCCACTAGCGGAATTACCCAATCATATTCATTTCCACTAGGAATAATGTCTATATATCAATTAAGGAGGAAACCTAATGAATATAGGAAAACCTCCTTGTGGGAATCGAAATGTCTATATGTATATATCAATTAAGGAGAAAGCCCAGTGAATATGGGAAAAACCTCTTTGTGGGAATCGAACCCAGTACCAAATGTTCAGTAAGCCTTATCTCACTTCAAAATGCCACTAGACTATAAAGTCAGGGACATTCATAAAATTTAATTAGTTGCTAAATTTATATATTATTTTCCTTTCATTAATATCATGCATGGGTTTATTTAATCATTTTATTTTAAATGTTATCTATACTACATTATAAAGAGGGAGACATGGGCAAATATGTTCAATATGTCAAAGTTAAGATGACATTTGAAAAGTCACAAGTATAAATCACTAAATTTTACCCACTTTCTTCCATTTATACCCCTACTCACAAACTCCAAAGCTTAATATTCTCTTTAAATGAACGTTGCAAACAATTGGCTGCCAAGGAACGAGGTGAAGTGAAGAACAAATTGAACCACTTACATAGTTTGTGTTGTAATGTCTAATTCTTGGTTTAGTATTCATAAACCTTTAAACTTACAAATGCATCGTGTTCCCGCCGCGAAGCGCGGCACCCTACTAGATGACAAACAAAAAATAAAGACATTTTTGTGGGTGTGTCATATGGCATTATATTGTTGGTTCAAAATGAAATTAAAGAAATGTATGAATAGAGATGAGTGGGCAAAAGTGTAACTACTCTTTATATAACCAAAAGTTACGTTGATAATGGTGCAAAAACAATACAAATTTGCCCCCAGCTCACAAGAACGCCCCGCAGCAACGCGCGAGTTTCCCACTAGTTTTTTTAACGGCCAACCAAATACAATTTTATTTATCATCAAAACGCTAGCGGGATACTAGCAAATCACCAACCATCAAACTTCTTTTAAATGTTATGGTTTTCAAGGTGGTCACAATCGTGTTCTCTCCATCAATTAAGTGAAGATTTTGATTAAGTTTAATCGAAGTTCGTTTAAGTTGATTTCTCACGTTTTTTTTCTTCGACGAACATCTACGTACCATAACATGCATAAATGAATTCAACATTATTAGAGGGAGCATGCAGATGTTATAGATTTTTTTGCCAAAATAGTGGCACAGTACCAAAAGTTTGTGTAATTAGAGGGCGTCAGAACTCGTTTTAGGCATTTGGTGAAACCGACATATCATCTTGCGGTTTTGCTTAGGTGGAGGGGAGAGGAGAGAGGCTTTTTCTTAGTAGGAGAGAGGGGGGAGAAAAAGCAACATGGTCTTGCGGATTCAGATGAACGGCTGACACAACCAGGGGCATTTTGTGTAGGTAGTTAGATAGTTGAAGGGGATGTTTTGTAACTTTGAAGGGAATCCGAGATATCATCTTGCGGATTCAAAGTTTAGGGGGGCATTTTGTAATTGTTTAGATAGTTTAAGGGGTTGTATTGTTACTTTAGGAGGGACTTGAATGGTATATAATAATATGCAAGACCATGTTATATAATATTGAGACATATGTTAATATACTGAACTAAACTCTAAAGGGTTTACGACGATGTTCTCATTTCATTTCCACTCAGCAAAATATATATGATCTTTTTATTTTCTCATTTCATGTGGTTACATCCACATTCCATCACTGGTGGTGGCAGGAGAAGTTTCGTTTGGAACATTGGATCGATGTTACATCCACATGGAGTTATAACAGTATTGGGCGGGGATGAGCCATGCTTAAAAGCATCGTCTCCTGTCTCATCCCCTGCTTGGCATCGCTTTTCTGGGGTCCAAAAAAGCGGTGTCTTTGGATCGGTGTTACATCCACATGAAACTACTTGGATCGATGTTACATCCACACGTGGTATAACACGTGTAGAATGCAACATTGTCACTGTAGTTTATAATATTAGAGAGTTGGTTGTCATTGGTAGTCTCAATCTCTAGTCTACCAAACCCGGACATTCCAACGGGCTCTTTAGGGGGGACAACCTTCCATGCAAATCCTGTAGCGCAAGGCCATCCGGCGTTGAAGAATCACATCATGTGATTAGCGACGTCGGTGACATCGGAATTTGAGATTCTTCATCGTGCTACTTTGGTATGGCAGCCTGGGTCGACCATTGGGTACCTGTAGATTTGGTACCCATGTCAAACAGATTGATTTATAGCCCTGTTTGATTCAAATGGGTTGGAATTCCAACCTGGTCCTGAGCCCCCTGTTTGACTTCAATAAAGCAATTGTGATTGAAGGTGCGAAACAGAAACTTAATGAACTCTGCAACAAGTTTTTGTTTCGCACCTTCCATCACGGTGGTACACTAATTTTAGCAGCAAATTTAATCGGCTCTGCGGCTTCTACACCTACAGCGGAATGCACCCCGGTGTTGAAGAATCAAGGTCCGTTATTAGCGACGTCCGGGAGAATATTGGAATTGGTGGTCTTGGAAATAGATTGTTTTGTAACTCGGTAGATTGTATATTTAACGTTTTAGTGCATATATAAATTTATGTGTGTTTCAGTCAATTCCAATTTATTATTATTAAATAACTTTGTTAAAAACAACATATTATAATTTAAGAAATTTACTAAACGATAAGAAATTTACTAAACAATATTCTAAAAAAGACGCCATATTAACTAAAAAAATACGATATATTCTGCTTCGGAAATAGATTGTTTAAAAAACACCATATTAACTAAAAAAATACGCTATATTCTGCTTCGGAAATAGATTGTTTAAAAAATGACATATTAACTAAAAAAACGAAATATTTAAAAAAATTAACAATATTAAACAATATTTTATATAGATTGTTTAAATATAATTTTTTTATGACTTTATTAAAAAAAAGTGTGTTGAATTTTTTTTATTTTTTAAGTACGGTATGGACATTTACTATCATTATCAAAACCGCAAGATGATGTTGCAGTTTTACCTTTCTTAATATTGTCAATTTCACCTATAAATACATATATGTAAAGTTTCATTATCATTCACTCCAAAAAAACGTTTGATAGTATGGAGAAGGACGAAGAGGTCGGGTCATATTTCTGTTCTCAACCAGTTGCTAAGAAATCAAAGTGGACGGATGATCTTTGGAGGCGTATGAAGAGGCCGTCGTCATCCACGAAGGCTGGGTCATCTACGGAGATTCCGACTGAAAAGCCACCGGAAAAGGAGCCTGAAAAAGAAAGTGCTATAGTTTCCAACAAAGATTCAAAGAACTGGTCCCCAGATGTTTTAGAGTTTTACCTCAACGAGGACTCTTCATACTGCTACAGTCGTTTCATTACAAAAAAACTCGACAAAACTTTTTGGGTGCCCTACTAGGGAATGAATCTGGCGGTCATCTGTCGTCTACGGTACACTTAACACGACATATTAATTTTTATAAGTTTTCACATGTTTACATAGTTAATTTATAGTTTTTTTTCTTCTTTTGCAGCATGTTGAAGCATGGACTGTAAGATTAATGCGTGTATGGCAGGCGATGCTCTTAAAAAAACCCCAACAAAGAATTACGATGGTCGGTGTTACCTCCTGATTTTTATCATTATATGCAAGATGATAAATCCACTACCCCCCTTTATTATGCCGGACAAAAGGACCCGTATCCTCCATTCTGGGAGATTGACTGCATCTACCTTCCTTTGTGGATTCGCCAAATAGACTGGCTACTTATCCGTATTGATATGCAGAGCATGGTGATTACTCAATACTGGACCGATAAAAGATGGAGAAATGGAAAACATCGAGATGTTAGGAGCTATATGGAGATGCTACAGTTATTTTTCAAATGGTTTCTAGAACGTATTCACTTTAGGAGACACACGAGGTACATAACGGAATGTGATATGTCCCTCGGTTTGGTTGAGACGGATGTCCCCCAAGACGAGGGTAACATCGCTAACGCTGGGGTTCTTGTTTGTATGATGATGGAGAAACTAGTTAAAAACAAACCGTTGAAGATACACCATGAAAACACCGTAGAAGAGGCTTGTGTGAACTACAGACGCCACATGGCTGATGAGCTGTATAAGTGCCGTTGTGATAAGTTCTGGTGAGTTGCGTCAGCTGTTTTGTAATAATTCCTTTTTCATGTAATAAAGGCGTCATCGTTTATTTATTTCATGATACTTTGAACTAGCATCACGACAAGTTGATAAGAAATAACAAGAAACAGTACTACAACATTAACTTACGACAACCAACACACGACAATGAACATCACTAGCCACGGGAGGTACAACTTTTTTTGTTGTGCCCTGTTTGCTTACAAATACTGCATCTGCGAGGAGCACGAGGTTCGTCCTCATGCCTTTCATCCATCTCGTTATGGATCCTCTTCTGTTTCAACCTCCCACATTTTATGGTAAAATGTGACGGGTTACCACGGAGTCTCCCGTTTGCCTGTGCTGTATGACCTAGGGTATAAAAGTGGCTGTTGTACTGAAGACGATATACAGAAGTATGATATCGTGGATCAACAATTTGATGAAGGTCCTTACGTTTCATGTGGCAAACCGCAATAGCATGCGAACAAAAGGTAAAACCGCAACTTCAATTTTCGGATTTAAATTCAAAAGGTAAAACCGCAACTTCAAAATGTGGGTTTAAAAGGTCTATAAAAGTACATGTATTTCCATCCTTTTACTACCACCAAATATCACCCCAACTCATTATGGCAAACAACAGTCATACACAAATCCTAATGGATCTCGACCAATCAAACCCCGAATTTGAGGACATAGTCCCTGAGACACCACCGCATAAGATTCCACACCAACCCCGATGGTATCGTCCAACCAGAGAGTCGAAGAAATGGTCTCCCAATGTCATAGAATTCTGCCAGAATGGTGATGCCCCTGTCTGTTGTAGTGTTTTTCTTGGCCGGATTCCGCTCGGAAAGGATTTTTGGGGAACCCTATTGGGATATGACGGTGATGGTCACCTTTGGCCACTTGTAAGCATTCTTTTTTAAGGTTTTTAAATATTAATATATATTCCCCTCTATTTTTATTTAAGTGTATACATTTTTTATTAATAATTGCAGCACGTGGGAGGCTGGGTTACGTTGTTCATGAGGTATAGATGGGTATTGATCAATAAATCTAAGAAACCTGAACAATTGTATCCGTGGACAATACTACCCCCACAATTCTTCGACTTATTGTCTGAAACTCCCAACTATCGTGCGTTGCCATTTTCCATCGGAATTAAAGACAACTACCCTCCCTTATGGGATATTGATATGGTACTATTCTTTATTATAAACCACCATATATATTTATTATTTTGGGAAGGAAATAATATACGCTAATCTACCTTATGCAGTTGTATATATCATTATGTGCTGAACAAAGACAGTGGTTTCTTGTTTAAGTTGATATGCGGACACTTCGTACGACGCTGTACTTTGCTAGCTCTTGCGCATTGTCTACTTTCGGTGAACCGACGCCAATCCAAGTGTTGATTTACCCAACATTTGTGAAGTTCGAGACTTTGTTCAAGAAATTTCTGGATGAAATTTCATACTGGGAAAATTCTGGAAGAAATTATGTGGAAAATCTCATGTATGTTGTGTGACATTTATGTTGTTAACGTTTATGTGTTGTGTGACATTTATCTACCAAAGATGTGTTTTTCATGTATGCTGCATGAAAACTAACATTAACCATTAAAACATAAACGCTAAAACATGAAAATTTAACATCCATAAACGATTTTAAAAACTATGCATCATTATTACAATAACCAGGACCACCACAACTAGGTTGATTACAGTATCTACTACCGGTACCACATTGAGTAGGCCGGCGATTTCTGGGTGGATTGCGACGTTCATCAAATTGAAGGGGTACAGGCGTCCAAGAATTATTATAACCCGTTGGTTGTTCACTCTGATTTTGTGCCCAGTAAGTGAACGAGGATTGCTGGGTGTTAATCGGGTTATCTGGTGTCCAAAATGAAGACGCCTGGGTGTTACTTAGGGGTAGGGGGTATACATAATAGACTCTTGAGGAGTAGGTATGAACCCCCCAGAGTGTTGTGGATCGAACCCCTTAACTGTTGTGGTGAACGGGGTTTTGTGAGGAACCAGAGTGTTGTGGATTGAACCCCCCACCATACTGGCGTTGTGGATCGAACCCCCCTAACTGTTGTGGATGAACAGGTTTTTGTGAGGAACCAGCCCCTGCAGAATTACCTCTCCCACTATCATCATCATCCAGCAAAGTCTGACCATCCCATAGACTGGTCATCATTGATGGGAGGGTCTTGAGTTGCTAAAGAAGGCCCTGCCTGGTCCACCCGACCACGTCTACGGTTTATGCGCCCTGACACCCTATTAGGTCGGCTTCTGTCAGCCTGGAAAGCGACCGGGTGATCTTGTAGACGCGAAGGATAATTCAAACGATCTCCTTCGCGAATTGAAGTCAACACTGCGGTGGCAGTGTTTTGTATCGCTGCGAATTGTTCAGGAGCGTTTGGCATAAACCGAGCCGCTTGACTATACATCTCTGCATAGCCTTCCATCTGCATTAATATTAAAATAACGAACATTAAAATAATATTTTTGCATTATATAGTATTGTGTAAATTTATTAAAGTGATATACAAACCATTAGTTGGGTGATTGACCCATCATCTCGGAACCCGGTTTGTGGTACTGGGTCATTCGCCGGGTTGGTCACAAATCCAACCGTGTGTTCCAGATACCAACTCATGTAATCTGGAAACACAGAAGGAAACCCTGCCAATATTCGTTGCCCCACCACTCTATTAAATCTGCGATTATCCCAGGAGGATACATAGGTTTCATGTTTGCTGATCCAGTTTGTATCCGTTTGCCCGGTACGCTTCAATTTATGCAGGGTAAGGTGCTCTTCATGGCTAAGGGGGGGGGGGGGATTTTGATGTTTCCATTGGCAGACCCCGTACTGTCTAAGGACCCGAGATGGTGCGTGGTATTCCACCACATGCATCCACAAGATATAACATTCACAACACCAGGAATCCTGCCCTTCTAGACAATAATCCGCCAAGGAACCCATTTCTTCTTCATATGGACGCCAAACAAACTGGTGCAAAAAAATAATTAATTATTAACGCATTGTACGGAATTCAGCAGTAATTTAATGTAACTTAACTCTTACCGAATCCTCGTGAAGATTGGATAGTTGAGAACGGATTGCGCGCAACGAGTGTCTGGTCGTCTCCTTAAAATTGTGTGGTACACGCCACCTTTTAAATATAATTATCAAACACAATAATTAGCAAAAATAACATGTTTTAATATAATCAATAATATGCAGGCATAACATACTACTTACTTGGCACCAAATGGGAGTCTAGGTCTATCGGCGCCTTCTTCTTCTTCTTCCGGAAAAATTCTGGGAGCTAATACCCGGATTCTGGTATACGTCCATAACTGTAACAAATACACACACCCACACATTGCTTCGCAGTCCATTACTGCTGCTTTGCACAGGTTGCGATACAACCATGCCAACACAGCACTACCCCAACTCAAGGTCCCACATTCATTGAGGTCCTCTAGGTATGGTAAAAAGGACAGCTTCACCGTCCCGTTGCTTGAGTCATTAAACAAAGAACATGACAACAAGATTAATATCACACAACGGGTGCGTTGTATGATCTCGACGTCAGTCGCGTCATCGGGCAACGGACCCGAAATTCTTTGTAGAACATCCCGTACAGGCAGCTTGTTTCCAATGAATCTGTTGGCTCTTATACCCAACAAATTGTAGACAAGTAGTGCCCGTTCCTGATCATTCTCCACGTCAAATTGTTCTCTTATCACGGCTTCACCATTAATAGGAAGACCCATTAGACATGCAACGTCCTCTAACGTCACTGTCACCTCACCGAATCGTAGGTGAAACGTGTTGGTCTCAGGACGCCATCTTTCAACGAGGGCAGTTATCAACCCTAGGTCAATCTTCCGGTAACCACACTCAACAACTCCAAGAAAACTTGCCGTCCGCAGCATAAATTTAATACGTTCATCCAATGGATTGTTGGTAATTGCTGCCCAAAAGGATTGGTCGCCGCGTCTAATATTAAGATCTACAGGGGCTTCCCCATTTCCTTCAAACAACATCGCCGAACGATGTCCTGATTGATCCCATAGAAGTTCATTGCTGCGAGGACCAGGGTTTACAAATGCCATAGTGCAAATTTTGAGAGTGCAAGATATGTTGTCTTTGGATTGAGAGTGAAAGATATGTGGTCTTTTGGATTTTGAGAGTGCAAAATACTCGTTCAACATACATGAAATTTATAAGACTACCTGCTGCATGAGGTTGCATGTACTTGCATGCATTTATGTCTTTGATTTAACTTGTCTTACTGAAAAGCATGCCCCCCTCCTGATTTGTGTGGTTGGAGTGTAATGCATGTGAACCACCCTGTTTCTTTCTTTGAATTCACATACACACACGACAAAAGAGACAAAAGAGAAGTTACAATACTAGCCCTTGATCTATTAGTTAAAAAAAAACCAAAAAAGCATGACCATCTTGCGGTTTTAGTTATATAGAATTTACAAGACTGGCCCTTCAACTATTTGATAATATTCAACCTTTTTGGGCGATCTTTGAATCCGCAAGATGATATCTCGGATTCCCTTCAAAGTTACAAAACATCCCCTTCAACTATCTAACTACCTACACAAAATGCCCTTGATTGTGTCAGCCGTTCATCTGAATCCGCAAGACCATGTTGCGTTTTCTCCCCCCTCTCTCCTACTAAGCAAAAGCCTCTCTCCTCTCCCCTCCACATAAGCCAAAACCGCAAGATGATATCTCGGTTTCACCATTTCCAAAAGTTCATGACTGACACCCTCCAAATGTACAAAAAAATGCCACTATAGCACACCTTCTGCAAAAAAATCGATGTTATATATTGATATATCAAATAATGGGATCGATCAACAAGATTGATTAACATATAAACAACGGGAGTGATTAAATATTTTAAAGAGACGTAAACTACCAAGTTAGTAAATTGATAGTACCACATGGGGCCATTTAACCAAAAATCAATTTCGTTACATATACAAAAGTAAAGAACGATGTCGACGTGTGAATATAATATTTCTACACCATCATTTTGTTAGTCAAGAAAATGGTTTTTCACCCATAAATTCTTTAAGCCTTTGCTTAATTTCAAAAACCTACTATATCGCTATCTTTATCTATATCTCTATTACCTTATTAAAACCAAATATGTGTAACATGATAATTTTATCATTTTTTTTAAGATAGGAGACTAAAAATCTCATGCTTTAAACCTTAGATGAGATGTCATGTAAAACTTTCTCATAGTATCCCTCTTATTGCATTACCCACTTATACCATATTATGATTATATCAATTAGTGACTCTTCAGATACATGCATTTATATAATGACTATCCATATGTTTAACTCCTAAATTATTATTACTCATGTATTTATGTAAGGGCATGTGACTCTTTATTATTATTTTTTTTTTGAAAGTTCAATTTCATTCAAAAGCGCACCAGACGGTCCTCAAAGCGAGGACCCCGGGCTCGAAGGCATGTGACTCTTTATATGTTTAACTTCTATATTTTTATTATTCTTGTATTTATGTAAGGGCCTATATCAAGAGATATTTGTATTTTATAAGATGTGGAATTTTGTGTCTGGCTTGGACTAATTATGCTCTTGGACTCTTCGAGGCGAATGTCAATGAAACAAAGATAACTAGACTTTTTCTGCTCAGGCTTTTATTCTTTTTTTTTTTGTGTGTATATTTGTGTGATCATATTTTATTTCTTTTGCGACTATTGTCTATGAAAAAAAATACATTTAGATGTTGTAATATCAAGAAAAACATATAGATTAATTTTTGATTTATGTGCAATTAGCCTTTTTTTTCCATCACGAATGTATTGTAATTAGAAAATGGTTTGAATTAATGAATTACTCGCTTTATTATTTTTGACGGGTCAAATAGGTAAAACAAAAAAGAATAGATAAAATTTGTATGAGTCAAACGGATTGAATACTCACCCAATGCAAAGTGTTGAAAAAAGTTTTCAACTTACAAGAGCAACCAGTATTTTGTTGGCGAAACCAGTGTATGATGTGCACGTTAATCATGTTCATTTTTCTTTTAATTTCCGCAGATAAAAATATAGATGATCGTTATTGTTGTGCCACAAAATGTGGTTAATTTATTATATATGTAGGCTCGGTGTATGCTTCTGATTTGAATGGCACTAGCCACAATTTGCAATGAAACAAATCTTCGGTATATTTTATCTTATTCCATTCGCTTTGTAGAACATGATATAGAAAAATAATGAACTTACAACTCTTTTGTTTACTTTATCAAATAGGTGTTCCTATGCGTACAATAAATAGACCTAGTTTTTAGTTGCTAAGAGTGATGTTGGTGCTATTGTAAATTTATGCCCTGTGATTAATAGTTAATTACAAACCATTTTATTTCAATGATATTTTGAACTTATCCAGTTGATTTTTTTTTTCAGATCACACCATGCACTTGAGATGGAATCAATAAAATTACTTTAACAAACTTGTGATTCACCTGCGTTTTGTTTGGGTGTCCGGATTGTGAAAAGGCGCACAACACAATAGGTGGGTGTCTCCTACAAACCATGATGTTCGTTTGGGGAAGGCGCTATATTAAAGGGAGTAAATATCTTTAGAAAATTTTAGGTCTGTATGATTGTATTGTCTTTTAGAGTTTTTTTCCTTCCTGTTTTGCTTGAAAAAGTAGTTATGATGTTGCAATTGACAAAAGTTCAAGATTTAGCCTTATTGTGCAACCTAAACTATCTGGGTCTTTTTTAATCATTAAAAGAGAATAAATTATAACAAATAATTATAACAACTAAAGTTGATGTTGGCTTGTATGCAGATTTCGAAGGAAAAAAAGTACGTCATTTGAATTTTATGATGGTTCCAATAATGTACCTAATTAAGTTTTGTTTCAATCTCCTGTTGGTTATTGTAAAAAAACTTGAATGGATGATATAGCGATTTTTGAATGCGTGTTTCATTATTTTATAGTCAATTATTTTAATTCTAGGCTATTGTCTAAAATAATAACGCCGAAGAGAGCATGTCACTTTTGCCTAGATTTAGGCTGTCAGATATATTTAGCATTTGATATTATTATTATTAGGGAATATTTTATAGAATAGTAATCAAGTTTTACTAGTGTTCTAATTAGATCACTCATAAAAATATTTGTGCTAATTAAGTCATTAAAGTTTATTATATGTTCTAATCCTATATAGTTTATCTGAATAGCAGGTATAATATCTATAATTGGAACATTAAAGTAAACTTCAGTGACCTGATTAGAACATCAAAGTAAAGTTGACTTATCTAATTGGAAAAAAAATGTTTTGTAAAAATTGTGAATATTTAAAAAAATGCAAAATTTTTAAAAGTGTTTATATTTTTAATTTTTTTAATTATAGAAATTGCGAAAGTTTAATAAAAATTGATGACCTTCTAAATGGGTAAAATATCTATGATTAGAACATTAAAATAACTTTAGTTACCTAATTGGAACAATTTTTTTATGAGTGACTTGATTGGAACACTTCTAAAACTAGGTTACTATTTAGCAAAGTTACCCCTTATTATTATTGTTAATAAGGTTGTAGATAAAACTACTTTTGATGAAAAATTCTTATGGTTTAATGAACATGACTCAACATATGGAAATGTGTCACCTTTCTTTGCATGTTTTTTTGTGACCATATAGGTTCTGCGACTATTTTTTTGACAAAAAGAATAAAACGTTAGAAACCTGGAATGAGTTGTGGTTCGAAATAGGTATAAAAATGAATCTTATATCAGTTGGGACACCCGTTGCAACGTGCGGGCATTCACAATAGTACTTTATTAAAGAAACTCGATGGATAGATATGTAATTTTACATCAAGTTTAAGATGGCACACCAAGAGCCATAGTGTAATTCCCTAATTTTACACCATTTCTTCCCTTTATGCCCCTAATGTGTAACATTTGATGAAAATTGCACAAGTGACTAATGCATAAATTGTAGATAATCTTTCATTTATTTCGCTTTCAATGGCATTGCCTTTTCCACATCCCATCACCACCAATTTTTATTTATTGTAGGTGATTAAATGCTCAAATCTCTAATATTCTTATCATTTCAGGGCTAATGGTCGTTCATGTTCATCTTGATGAAAAATGACTCCATCTTTGATCCTAGAGTTACATTACGTGTCGAAACAATTTTCAATGTATACAATCATTTTACTAGGTTATGTACAACTTATTATTATTTTATTATTATTATCATTTTTTACATCGTGCATCATCCCTGAATTTACATATTTCACTACAACACACAGATTGGCATTGCTAAATGACCATAACGAGTAGAATTTTAATTTCATGAATCAATGTTTTTTTTTGATTTTTTTATTTTCAAGCTGACTAATAATACATTTCTTAATGCTTCTTAGGTAATCGATATGGGTGAAGAATAGTATTATGATTTCTCACACACATTTTGATGCATAGTCACCTTTAGATTTCTACAGAAGGATAAAACACCTTATGTAATGATCGTTGAACTTTTCCCATCAATGTTTTGGGACATCTCGGCCCGTTTAAACTTAATATTATGCCTAATTTCATGTCATTTGTGTGTTGATAATTTTGCCTTTGATTTCATCAGGATTCAAGAGACCTCATCATCAAAATGTCATTTTCTCCAATAAGATCAAGATGGGTAAATTTCACTGTCTAATTCCTTTTATAGGATAAATAATAAATTAGTACTTGCATATTTCATTATATATAAATACAAAAAGCAACTTAACGTTGCTTTAACGATTTCCTTATTCACCGTTTGTTTTAACGGTTTCCTTCTATATTCATTGTTTCACATAAATAGACTTAACATATTGACTTTCAAACGTGGCGTCCCTTCTCCGACAGTTTGTGACATCCGTCACCTTCGTCTTTCGTCATGTTGGCAATAATAGTCCTTAGAATATTTGCATTATAGTCCCTATACCTTTCAATGTTGTCAAATTTATTTAAAACGTAAGTTATTTTCAAATTAAAAATTTAAACGCTACTGAATGTGTGAATTTTAGTCGAAACTTACGAGATACAATCTTAATTAGTTATTTTATAAGTCAAGATAACAAGTTTAAGAAAAAAAAATGGTTTAAGTTAAAATGTAGTTAATTTTGTTAAGTTTTATAAAGGAATTACTAACTAAGTTACACTCAAAACTAACTAAGTTAAAAATGGGGGACCAAAACTGCCAAAAAATCAAACTTTTAAAAAATTTTGTTCCTCCCTCCCTGCTACACGGTTTTCCGGCCGAGCAGGATTCCGGCGACCGGAATAAAACTCCGGCAACCCATTAAAATCCGTTTTAACGTGTTTCAACGTCCGATATCATTTCCCAAACGTTTCTTCATGATAAACTTAACTGTTTCACAATTAAATCATGCGTTATTCAAGGTTTAATCGCGTTTTTAATTTGAGGTAAGGTGTGTAACCGTCGAACCTGAAATCGGGTTTAAATGATCATCATACTCAGGTATCACTATAAATAGACCTCACCAATCTTATTCTGCATCATTCCACGATACAAAATCATTAAAAATTTGTTCTAAACGCGTCTGCGAGTGATGGTAATCGGCTCATAAAACTCGCCCTTTTACCATCTTGATTCGGTCCTTAAATTTGCGTGTAAGTTGATTTTCTTTTTGCCATATCGTTTATTAGTTGTGTCCGAGCAGAAACCCTCTATTACAGATCGCATAAGGTGTTTAAAACAGGTTATTGTTGAAAACTTAGGGTTAGGGTTCTTAATTGATTGATTTGGGGAAGAAGATGGTTTTGAATATAATGTTTATATAGTTTATAAATCAAGTATTAACAACATATAGATCAAGTGGTGTAGTGGTTAGTGCTGCTTGTTTACACAAAGGGGAACCCGGGTTCGAACCTAGGCAACCCCATTTCTTTCTTTTTTTTTCGTTTTTTTTACTATTTTAGCTGTTTATTCATTTTAAGAATAATATTATATTATATAAACTTAGAATATTCATAATAAATTCATCTTTTGCCCAAAAATTATGAAAATTTAGGTATAGCTTTTTGACATCATAAAGAACATTTCCACATTTTTATTTTCTGAAAAATGTTTTATTTTTATATTTTTATTGAATTAAATTGTTTTAATCATAAATAATTGATAAAAAAATTCATTTTTAATGATTTTAATCTCAAACTTTTTGAGTAATTATTTCTAACCATTCTTAACTGAAATAAAAATTATTGGTCAAGAAAACATTTATTTTTATTAATTTTCCCATTTTTAATCATTTAAACATGATTTAATCTCATTAAATCAGTTTTAAATATAAATAAGTCTATATAAATTATGGGAAAATTATTCTAATATGTTTACATCAGAAATCATCCATTTTCTATAAAATAAATATTTTTGGATCACGTATAGTATTATTAGTCTTATTTACGTTTAGTTAGACATAATAAAACATTTATTTATTTATACAATTTAAACATCTATTTTATAAATGTTTTTCTTATAAAATAGAAATACTCGTATGGTTTAATGTCTTAATTATTTTTGTTGAATCGTTGTGTAACACAAAAATTATTTATTTATATATTTATGATTATCATATTATTTTAATTTAGTTAAAGTAACTAACTAAATTATTTTGTCTTAATTATTCAAACATATTGTTATTTAAATCGGTAATAATTATATTACCTAAATCATACTACAAACTTTGGTATATTATTTTTAATATACAACTTTTACATTAATTCGACTAATCATAAAAACTCTAATTCCCCAAATCGACTTAGCAAACCCTAATGCCTTAGACCCTAGTTACTTTAGACTCTTAGACAATTCCTTATTAGTATTCTTACACATTATAGGTTGAATTCCTTGGAATTCCCGTTACGTAACTCACGACCGCTTAAGTGGATTTTGATCGCTTTCGCAAACTGTGAGTATATCTTTCCCCTTTTTACTATCTTACTATTTTGGGGTGACTCATGTACTTACTGTCAAGTTTCTATTTCATTTTACTAAATGCAATTCTCATGTGTGTTTGCTTTATGTTAATTTGTGTGTCTATGACTTGTCAAAATCATTAACCTTTGAGGGCCTGGCATTTCAATGAATAGATCTATGGTATATACCCCTTGTGACTCTGTTGAGAGACCTTGGTCATTGTCTTGTGATTCATATTACTAAAAATGTTTTGATTCTTGATTCTTGATACTTACTACATAGGGTTGATTTTGAACGGACATTACTTAAATTACATAATTGCAAATGGTATACAACACAGGAATTGCGAAACGTTTTGTACTATATATATATATATATCCAACGGATGTACTCACCAATGCATTATATGTGTTGACAAATTATTTTGTACATGTTTCAGGTGACGTTTGATCTTACTTGCTTTCACGCTTAGGATGGACCTAGTGCTTAAATAAAAGTTGAATATTTATTTAACTGTGTTTTGGATTTCTATTAAGACTTTTGTATTTCTTTTTGGATAATGACAGTTTATTGCTATTAATATTTACATTTTAGTCCATGTGCTTTTGAACAATCGTCACTACGTGACACCTCGATGTTTCCGCCATCGGTTGGGGTGTTACAGATTGGTATCAGAGCCATGGTTATAGGGAATTAGGTTATTAGTAAATGCTTTTGACCTAGAATATAACTAAGCTACCCATTATATGCTTTCTTTTATCCTCACATTCCTTTAGATAAATTTTCTCCTTTTACTTTTCATTATATTCGAGGAAGATTTTTATTCTACAAATGGAACGAAAACACCAAGTTAGGAGTGATATCCATACCTTGGTGAATAGTTTCACTCTTTATATGATTTAGTTATTTATTTATTTATCTTGGAATATTTTCCTTTCGAGATAGGAGACGTCCAAATCTCAAGGAATCTATCCCTCCAAAAGAAACTTACTCACTAAGCTAGGAGTGATATCCTTATCTTAGTGACCAGTTTCACTCCATCATATTTTTACTATTTGGAAGTATATCTTTGAGTTAGGAGTGAAATCCACATCTCGAGGATATATATATTTTCCACATTTCAAGATCCGCTAAAGTTTTGGAAATTATTTGTGACGGGGCACGTGCAATCTGGAAGGGTGAGCGCCTGTATTCTGAGTTTTCTGTCTAGGTTGGTAATTCGCATAAATCCCAATCAGACGAGGGACCCGTTTACCTACCTGGGAATTCTCGGGATGAGCATTCACTTATAGGCTAAAGTACGCCCCCACAAGTCACTAATAATATTTCAATTACTTTAGTCAGTCAACAGTTTCTTTGGAAACACTCTTATAACTCGTTTTATACTTGGTATTGTTTTTCATTTGGAGTTTTATCATGATTTTCTTTATGATGTTCATAATTTTTCCTATATCAATTTATAATTACTATATCTTATGTTATGTGTTACTTGTCTTGATATAAACTATGACAATTCCAAGATTTTTGGAATCAAATCTCATAATTATTGTTCACTTTTGTAGATGTCTGATCGCGAATCTCGTAAGAGAGCCTCGAAGCGTCAGGCTAAACTGAAATCTGACCAGCGTATCGCGACTATGCTCAATGACAAGTTGGAAACACTTGTTCCTAACATCATTAATGCTATTATTCCAAACCTTAACCTGAACGGTAGCTCGAATGGGAACTCTAACGGGAATACAAATGGAAATGGTGGGGCTAGTGAGAATAAGTGCACTTTCAAGTACTTCAACTCATGTCATCCCAACAAGTTTAATGGCACTGAGGGAGCCACTGGGTTACTTGAATGGTTCAAAAGTATGGAGAATACGTTTATTAATAGCGACTGTCCAGATAACCTACGTGTTCGTCATGCTACGGGTGTTCTTCAAAAGAGAGCGCTTACTTGGTGGAATGGTGAAAAACATGCTCGAGAGACGGAAGCTGCTTTAGCTATGTCTTGGGATGATTTCAAAATCGCCATGACTACTGAGTTCTGTCCTCGTAGTGAGATGAAGAAGTTGGAGGATGAGTTCTATCACCTCAAGCAGGATAGTGGAAATAATGTTCCCTACAACAACCGTTATCACGAGTTGAGCTTACTGATTCCTCGTATGGTAACCCCGGTATCCTTGGCAATTGAGAAGTATATTGAGGGACTGCCATCTCAGATCCATGACTCGGTTATGGGAAGCAAGCCTGCTACTGTAGAGGATGCCATCCGTCTCGCAGCATCTCTTACTGACAAGCATGTCAAGGATGGTACTCTAACTCGTAAGGGTACTAAAAGACCTACTGAAACCCCTGCTACCACTGAACCTTCCCAAGAAAACTCTGCCTCTGCCTCTAGTTCCAATAAGAAACGAAAAGGTGGAAATCAAAACTATGCTGTAGTTGCACCTCTTAACCAGGTTCCTGTTGCAAACCCACCTACTGCACCTCAATCAACCCCAAGGGCTTATACTGGGAAACAACCTCAATGTGCCACCTGCCACTACCATCATCCCACCAATTTACCGTGTCGTAAGTGTGATGCTTGTGGAAGACTGGGTCATACCACTCCTTTCTGTCGTGTTGCCAATCGACCAATAAATAACCCACAGACTGTTATCCAAAACCAGGGAGCTGACCAACCCAGAGTGTGTTACGCTTGTGGTGATCCTAACCATATGCAAAACAGATGCCCTCATCTTACGGCTTTTATTCAGGCTCGTCAGCAAACCCCAGCAGTTCCAGCAGTTCCAGCAATACAAGCAGCTCCAGCCCGTGGTCGTGCTTTCAACATCAACGCTAACCAAGATCAAGCTACCAACGACATTGTCAATGGTACATTTCTTATTACTAACTTATATGCTTCGATTTTGTTTGATACCGGTGTGGATAGGAGTTTTGTCTCGTTAGAAGTTGAACCTTTGCTTGCTCGTATTTGCCCTCACTTTAACTATTCTTTTACTATGGAGGTTACTAATGGTAATCTTATTTTTATAAAATCTATGTTCCGTAAGTGCACGTTAAACTTAAATGATTATAAATTTTCTGTTAATCTTATACCTGTTTTTAGGAACCCTACGAACCGAGTTTATAAACCTTTCTTGAACCAATTCGTAACTGTTCTTCATCAATAACATGCACACATACACCAAAAACCTTCACTTGAAAGAAATTTCGAGACGAAATTTTCTAAAGTAGGGAGCCTGTGACATCCGTCACCTTCGTCTTTCGTCATGTTGGCAATAATAGTCCTTAGAATATTTGCATTATAGTCCCTATACCTTTCAATGTTGTCAAATTTATTTAAAACGTAAGTTATTTTCAAATTAAAAATTTAAACGCTACTGAATGTGTGAATTTTAGTCGAAACTTACGAGATACAATCTTAATTAGTTATTTTATAAGTCAAGATAACAAGTTTAAAAAAAAAATGGTTTAAGTTAAAATGTAGTTAATTTTGTTAAGTTTTATAAAGGGATTACTAACCAAGTTACACTCAAAACTAACTAAGTTAAAAATGGGGGACCAAAACTGCCAAAAAATCAAACTTTTAAAAAATTTTGTTCCTCCCTCCCTGCTACACGGTTTTCCGGCTGAGCAGGATTCCGGCGACCGGAATAAAACTCCGGCAACCCATTAAAATCCGTTTTAACGTGTTTCAACGTCCGATATCATTTCCCAAACGTTTCTTCATGATAAACTTAACTGTTTCACAATTAAATCATGCGTTATTCAAGGTTTAATTGCGTTTTTAATTCGAGGTAAGGTGTGTAACCGTCGAACCTGAAATCGGGTTTAAATGATCATCATACTCAGGTATCACTATAAATAGACCTCACCAATCTTATTCTGCATCATTCCACGATACAAAATCATTAAAAATTTGTTCTAAACGCGTCGGCGAGTGATGGTAATCGGCTCATAAAACTCGCCCTTTTACCTTCTTGATTCGGTCCTTAAACTTGCGTGTAAGTTGATTTTCTTTTTGCCATATCGTTTATTAGTTGTGTCCGAGTAGAAACCCTCTATTACAGATCGCATAAGGTGTTTAAAACAGGTTATTGTTGAAAACTTAGGGTTAGGGTTCTTAATTGATTGATTTGGGGAAGAAGATGGTTTTGAATATAATGTTTATATAGTTTATAAATCAAGTATTAACAACATATAGATCAAGTGGTGTAGTGGTTAGTGCTGCTTGTTTACACAAAGGGGAACCCGGGTTCGAACCCAGGCAACCCCATTTCTTTCTTTTTTTTTTCGTTTTTTTTTTTTTTACTATTTTAGCTGTTTATTCATTTTAAGAATAATATTATATTATATAAACTTAGAATATTCATAATAAATTCATCTTTTGCCCAAAAATTATGAAAATTTAGGTATAGCTTTTTGACATCATAAAGAACATTTCCACATTTTTATTTTCTGAAAAATGTTTTATTTTTATATTTTTATTGAATTAAATTGTTTTAATCATAAATAATTGATAAAAAATTCATTTTTAATGATTTTAATCTCAAACTTTTTGAGTAATTATTTCTAACCATTCTCAACTGAAATAAAAATTATTGGTCAAGAAAACATTTATTTTTATTAATTTTCCCATTTTTAATCATTTAAACATGATTTAATCTCATTAAATCAGTTTTAAATATAAATAAGTCTATATAAATTATGGAAAAATTATTCTAATATGTTTACATCAGAAATCATCCATTTTCTATAAAATAAATATTTTTGGATCACGTATAGTATTATTAGTCTTATTTACGTTTAGTTAGACATAATAAAACATTTATTTATTTATACAATTTAAACATCTATTTTATAAATGTTTTTCTTATAAAATAGAAATACTCGTATGGTTTAATGTCTTAATTATTTTTGTTGAATCGTTGTGTAACACAAAAATTATTTATTTATATATTTATGATTATCATATTATTTTAATTTAGTTAAAGTAACTAACTAAATTATTTTGTCTTAATTATTCAAACATATTGTTATTTAAATCGGTAATAATTATATTACCTAAATCATACTACAAACTTTGGTATATTATTTTTAATATACAACTTTTACATTAATTCGACTAATCATAAAAACTCTAATTCCCCAAATCGACTTAGCAAACCCTAATGCCTTAGACCCTAGTTACTTTAGACTCTTAGACAATTCCTTATTAGTATTCTTACACATTATAGGTTGAATTCCTTGGAATTCCCGTTACGTAGCTCACGACCGCTTAAGTGGATTTTGATCGCTTTCGCAAACTGTGAGTATATCTTTCCCCTTTTTACTATCTTACTATTTTGGGGTGACTCATGTACTTACTATCAAGTTTCTATTTCATTTTACTAAATGCAATTCTCATGTGTGTTTGCTTTATGTTAATTTGTGTGTCTATGACTTGTCAAAATCATTAACCTTTGAGGGCCTGGCATTTCAATGAATAGATCTATGGTATATACCCCTTGTGACTCTGTTGAGAGACCTTGGTCATTGTCTTGTGATTCATATTACTAAAAATGTTTTGATTCTTGATTCTTGATACTTACTACATAGGGTTGATTTTGAACGGACATTACTTAAATTACATAATTGCAAATGGTATACAACACAGGAATTGCGAAACGTTTTGTACTATATATATATATATATATCCAACGGATGTACTCACCAATGCATTATATGTGTTGACAAATTATTTTGTACATGTTTCAGGTGACGTTTGATCTTACTTGCTTTCAC
This sequence comes from Ambrosia x helenae, assembly GCA_030844895.1. Lineage (NCBI taxonomy): Eukaryota > Viridiplantae > Streptophyta > Magnoliopsida > Asterales > Asteraceae > Ambrosia > Ambrosia x helenae. The sequence continues at coordinate 25,113,326 of CM061227.1, read as the reverse complement.
GCTTAGGATGGACCTAGTGCTTAAATAAAAGTTGAATATTTATTTAACTGTGTTTTGGATATTTATTAAGACTTTTGTATTTCTTTTTGGATAATGACAGTTTATTGCTATTAATATTTACATTTTAGTCCATGTGCTTTTGAACAATCGTCACTACGTGACACCTCGATGTTTCCGCCATCGGTTGGGGTGTTACACAGTTACTCCAGTTAGAGGCACCAACCACCATTTGGATATACTGTACAAACAAAAATCAACACATACAATTTGCAACTTAAATGTCCCACTAACGGTTTCAATATCGTTGATTTTTCCCGTCAAACACAATCGCTTTTCCCATCAAAACACACAATCAAAGTAAACTAATTTCAATATGTTTTCAGTTGAAAGGGATTTTATCATAGCAAATGGTTTTCATCATCTTATCAATATAATCTTTTTTATCATCGTGAATTTGATTGAATATTACTTTTCAAAACGAATAATGTTTAGGCGATAGGAACCGGCCGGGATCACAGTTTCGCTCCAAAAATTATTGTTGTGTGATTGATCCGTTAAATGGAAACGAAGTGGTGGAAACGACGCACAACTACCCCGAGAAACTCCGTCCAATAGAAACAAAAGGTTTATCGTTTATGATTGATCCGATTAATCACAATGGGGATACAATTGTATGACGATCTACCAACAACTGTCGCGGTAACGATGGTGGCATTAAGTACGGTATCAACTTGGTGGTGATGATGTCGGTTCTAAAAGGTTTCGACTTTCGATATTAACAGAGAGAAGGAAACGGTTTGATTGTTGTGAGTGGTGATGGTTTGCTTTCCATTTTTCTGTTTTGAAAGTTTTATTTTATTATTTTACTTCCATAATCCTATGGTTTTTATTTTACATTCACATTGTACTATTTTCACCAAGCAACTCAATTAAATAGTTCCATAAATATACGTATATAAATAGTTAAGTGATAATTATCTTCTCTGAGATGTACACTCATAAGTAAATATGTATATATTTTGTTTATATATATAATATACTAGTTGAAATCCCGTGTTAAAACACGGGAATACTAATTCCAACTAAAGCTAAAAATTCATTTATTGGTGGTTGTGTTTCTGCCTTTGGTAACCACCGACAAATGAAAGAGCTGATTAGAAACCACTGATGATTATCCACGGATGAAGCAAGCAACAAATGATGAAACAAACTTCTGATGACAGCAGTGGTTTGCACTCAACAGATGTTGTCATTAGAGGTTTGCTTCAAAGCAGACCCATTAGTAATAAAACGCTCGTTTTTTTTCGTTTTTTGTATAACACTATGGTACTCGTTGAAAAGATAATAAAACGCTCGTTAATTTGGTGTAATCTTTTTTCAAAAAAAAAATGTCGTTTAAAAAAGTTATTAACGTTTAAAAATCATGGGAAAAAGTGCATGTGCCATGCACATGAGAGAAAAATAATAATTTAATAGTAGATGGAGTATCCATGACCCATTTAATTGACCCGGTAAAATGAGCGGGAAAAACTTAAAGGAAGCCCTCATAAGGTGCCATGTGTCCCTCGTTAGCTTTCATTTATATATTATAGAAGATTGTTTGGTAGGCAAGGGATAAAACAAAAAAAAAAGTATGTTTTGAATAAACTTAAGAATTTATTTAATATATAGATACTAAAACATACTATCATCAACATCCCGTCGCAACGCGCGGGCTGACGTAAACTCGTTTCACTACAATATCCAACAGTCTTGCAGCTGCTATGCCATATTTTTTTGTCCCTGAAGACACTTCCTCTGCGTCTCATCCAAATAGGGAAAACCAGGTTTCCTTGGCGTGATTCTCGATCGAGATCAACTGTCGCCGTTAATGATCAACTGCCATAACCGTTGGATCAACAATCAACGGTGGAGATTGTTCTAGACCTTTAGCGGCGACCCGCCTGGCCGTAGCCGCTAAAGGCGTCGCCGCTAAAGGTTAAATTTCTTGTAGTGCGACTATATCGAATTCATTGTTCATGCATTTTGTTTTAATAATTTAAGTGGTTATTGAATTTTATATATAGGTGCTGATTGTGTTGTTCTGTGCCGATCGTTAGACAAGTTTTATTTTGTTGAATTTTATATAAGTGGTCATCGAAAAAATATGGGCTAAAACTAATAGTTGCAAATTGAAACGATTCGTCAATACATAGATAATCAACCCATGTCAAATTATCCGTTCTATTCCAATTGTGATCGAAGTTTCGATTACCCTCAATTAATACCACACTTCTCTAGATAGCACGATAGTTGATATTACTAGACGGGAAACAACACGTATGAATTGTCTCAAGTCATTATGAACCATCTATGAGTAGTAATTCTCCTTGTGGTATCATTGACACCTAAAATTGTTCTTATGCTTTCTTCTTCTTCTGGTATGTGCTTATAACCTGCCTCTATGGTCATCTAGGACGATAACAATATCATATACACGTTTCATTTGAAACTCATTTAAAAATCCTTTTTGAAAACTTAGCTACTTTTCTCTTGTGTAGAAAGTCATTTGTAATTTCTTTCTAGGCGTTTATTAGAATCAATTTTTATCAATTACATTACAGGTTTTCAGTCTATAGCTTAATGTTATTGAAATTGAAATACTATTAGCTAATTAATAAACTAAAATCAATTAGATATTGTATGCATTCTTTCCCGATGATGAGAGATCTAATTCGGGATTACTAGGTTTCTTTCTAGGTGTTGTTTTGTAGATTGGACACTCGATAGGTCGGGGTTCATCCTTTTTATTCACGTCTAGCTATTCCTATGTATTTGGTGTATCATCTTAGAGCTAGCTTCACATTTAGAAGATTGTGGGCATTGATAATGTCATGTATTTGTTACTTGTGTGATTCGGTATCGCTAGGATGAGTCGTTTCTCTTTATCACTTCATTCATAGTCTCGATTATTCTTCCATAGTTAGGTTTTTTTGGAACTTGAGAGTGTGGATCACACTCCTAGCTTCTTATTTACTATAGAATTTGATTATCTCTAGCGGGTGATCATTCGGGTCAGAAATTAGACACTTTAGTCAATTGTCATTCACAGAGATCATTGTGTGTTCTTAGGGATTCATACCTGGACGGTTCTTCACTCTCACTTGACCTACATCCTGCTGCCTTCTGCTTCCTAATTATTTAGTTTCTTTTGCTTTGGTTTATATTTTATTATGTTTATTAAAAAAATTATTTAAGTCTTAGTTGAGTCTAATTTAGTTTTCTAATAGTGTTTGTAGGGTTCGATACTCGGTCCTACTTGTTTGGTACGTTACGATCGGTACATTTACCGTTTATGTTTAGTTATTTAGTGAGTCGCTTTAATTAAAGCTTCATTAGTATTTTAGGTGTATTTTACGTACTTCACATTATATGTCATATGTAGGGCTGTTCAAATCGCTCGCCGCTCGTGGATCGCTCGTCGCTCGTTCGGAAAATGCTCGAAAAACGCTCGCTCGGTCTTCCGCTCGGTTGTAAGTGAGCCGATCGGCTTGGTTCGGTTTGTAAATGAGCCAAGCACGAACAAAGGTATGCTCGGCTCGGATAAATTTTTATTTATTTATTATATATTTAATTACAAATATACACACAATTTACAGATAAATTTATGGCTTTAAATATAACATTCTTTTGGATTTGACTCAGTATATGTAAACAAATAAAACCAGCTCATTTAACTCAATAAAAAATTAACACTATATTTAATAGCAAAACCATAAGTTATGAAGTGACAGTCTTGACTTCTTTATGTTATTAGTCGTCCATTGCTAATTGTCGATTGATATCACCCTACGTCATAATGCAACAACTGTTTTATGCCATATGCTCATCGCCTCACCAACCTCAATCTAAGCATCATCCTCGGACACTCAGATCTCAATATTAGTGTTATCATTGGACAGTTCGACCATAGTTGTCTCCCGACAATGAAAACATCGAAGGAAACATCACAATTTTATGATCCTCCAAATTACTTTCCGCTCGATTCTCGCTTGACGCTCGTTCGAAAAAATTTGCGCTCGAAGAATGCTCGTTCGATTTTTGGCTCGATTGTAAACGAGTCGCTCCGCTCGGATCGACTCGACTTGTAAAGAGCCCTTGTCATATGTGCCCTCAACTCTCCATGGCTTAATAGTTAGATTGATGATACCGTCTCATCAATAACTTTATAGCTGAAATTTTGCACACACTTTTATCCACATAATAGTTGATTCACAAAAACTGGTTTACCTTCGCGAACTTATTTTCAAAAATAAATATTTTATAGAGACGTAATATATCAACTATCTTTATAGTTTTAACTTTTTCTGGGTCAAAAGTTTGATCACTATTGTTCTTTATTTTATTTTTTTGTGAAAATCACTAAAATAACCTTTAGAAAATTACATAATAGTTAAGGGTATTAATACTAGTACACTTCCTTCCTTCTCACTATATGTATACTAGTTTTTATCCCGAGAGCGTCCCGTGTTGAAATATGTAATATGACATAATAAAATATATTATTATTATTATTATTTTAAACAAATCTCTGCCATAAGTTATTATATTCAAATATAAAAAAAACGAATCTCTGCGTCGGGGTATAAATCTAGTGTCATTACAAATGAATTCGGAAGTTTGTAATCGATCATTCTAAAAAGAACTAACATGAAATAAGAAAAAAAGTTAATTATTGAAATATCGAACGCATTAGTCTAAGGGTTATGTGATGCGTTAAAAAATTCATGGTATATGATTGGGTATATAGTTCGGGTATTTGGGTATGTTGTTTCGAGTAATCGGGTCGGGTATCACCTAATCCCAGACCCAACCCAAACCCACAATTTTTTTTAATCCCAAACCCGATACAATACCTGTCGGGTTACAAAAAATAGTCATTTTTTTCTCCGTTTTTTATATAGCACTATGGTACTCGTTGGAAAGATAATAAAACGCTTGTTAATTTGGTGTAATTTTTTTCTTTAAAAAATCTCGTATATAAAAGATATTAACGTTTAAAAGTTATAGGAGGAAACATGAGAGAAAAAATAGTAAAGTTTTAATATTTAGATTTAGTAGATTAGGTATTTAATAGATTAAGTTAAAGATTATAATAGATTATGTTAAATCATATTTATTCCTTTTTTTTAATTGGTTTACATTTGTCACATCACATCCTATGTGGCATCTCTTAAATGAGAGATTGCATAAGAGTATGACATGTAGGATTAATCCCTTTGCAATATATCTATTAATATATATAAAAGAAAATGGTTTTGCTGACGTGGCGTCCAATGGAGGCCTCAACCTTCACTTTTTTGTGCCAAGTGGCTTAATAATAGATGTTTTTTGAGGTTTTTGGAGTGTTTCCTTTTTTAACCAAAAAAGAAAAAAAAACACACGGGAAAAACGAAAACCTTCAAACCCTAAAGTTATCTCCGCCTCTTCTCATTATCTCACCATCTCTTTCTCAGCTCTCAATCATTCATCTCCTTATCCTTTACTCTCTGCCAATCTCCAGATCTTCAAAGTAAGTTCTCAATCTCATTCTTCTTCTTCCAGACGCAGGATCTTCCAAACCCTCGTCCGTTTGTATCGATTTCATCAGGTATTTTCGTCATCCACACCCTTTAATCTCACTGTTCTTCTCATCGAATCTGTATCCATGATTTTGATTTATCGCAAAGCTCCTATGAATATATACATAAATTAGGGGGTTTTTTGTAGTTCTTATTCCGTTTTGTATTTTTTATATCAGATTATTAATGGTTTTTTTGGCCGAGTGTTTATAAAATTGTTTGAAAAATCTAGGGTTTTGGTTATTATTGGGCTTAAGGTTACTTGATTGCCAGTTTGTTTCATGTTTGTAACTAATCTGATGTTTTAATTAGGGATGCATAATATTTTTTTTTTCAATTCATCTTCGGGTTTTGGGTAGCGTCATTGCTTCTTTGTTTGTAATTAGTTTGATATTGTTTGTGACATTCTCTAGGCCTATAGTATTCAATCTTGAGTTATCGTCATTGTTGAACATGCTTTGCGATTTTGTGACTTTAGTAAATTGTGGCTAATAATAAAAACTTTACATTGTTGGGACGTTCATCAATAACTCATGATATTTATTTTTGACAAAATCAATAATTATTTTGGAGAAACGAAGGTTTCTATCTTTCCCTGTGTATCTAATTATCTTTAGGAAATAACTAATACTCTCCACAACCGCATCGTTGATTGAATCGATACAACTTATTATTATTATTATTATGGTGGTGGTGGCGGCGGCGGCGGTGGCGGTGGTGGCCGTGGTGGAACCGGTGGTAAGGAAGGAGGTATGAGAGCTAAATTTCTTTTGTAGTGATTTTATAATTCTTGACAAAGTGAAGTTATGTAAGATTTGGAGTCTGTTGGTCTTGGAATCAAGTTTGTTATTAGGCTCTGTCTTGAGTTCTACTTCATAGATTCTGACCTTGAAATTAAACCATTTTCGGCCATCTTAATTAACCTGCAATTCCTATTATTTTAAGTCTTGATCATCATAATAATTGTTTAAATGATTTGGGATTTGTGCGTTTATGTAAATTTTCTTGATCCTTTTATATCAATTCCATTGAATTTTAATTAGATGCGTTTTATTTTGAGTTCTGAATTGTGGCTGCCATGCATTTGTAATTGACCTGCATATTTATGTTTTATAAATTCTTTATTTCATGTTTTGATTGCATTTTTCATCATATTTTGATGAAATTTACTGAAGCTTTGAGTAGATATATGTTTAATTAATGGTGACAATTTAGCAGTAGCTTTATTAGTGTTTTTGTGTTTGGTTAAAGTTCAAAACTTTAGTGATGAAACATAGTGTAACGCATTACAGAGGTGTTTCTTGATTCATATTTGTTCATTGAATTTATGTTTTTTTTGACAATTAGGATGGAATCTGGAAAAGAAGTTGTGTTGAAAGATGAAAGTGGTGTTGCTGTTGATGAACTAAATGTGAAAAAAGAGGAAGAATTCAATAGTTTAATATCTTTTATATTCCATATGCTTAAGGAACCGTCAACTATTGTGAAGGTATTTTCTTTATGTCGCTGATCCTATTATTTTGGTTATGTTTACAAATATTAGCGGCGAAGGGAGGTGGTGAGTCGGTGAAGGAGGAGGAGACGGCAGCGGAGAAGAGGAAGAGAGTGGCAGAGCTCTATTGTTTTGATACTTGATCCATTGCAATGGCTTATTGGCTTAAAGCGGCTGAAGGTATACATCATTTACTCTATCTTTGTTCTACTTCTATTTATAAAGTAATTTATAGCTTAATTTAATACAAATCTGAAATTGTAAGGTAGCAATGCTGATTTGTAACTGATCTTGATGATATTGATATTGTAGGATGTGTATTGCGTGATTGATAGATTAGATTAGTTTATGTGGTAAGGTTAATAGGTGTTAAGTAGAGTAGTTATATATGTGTACGGATCTGGATCTTTGGAGTTGGTATATAAAAGACTGAGTTTTGTTGTGTATGCAGACGAATATTTAATGTTTGTTTTGATCCAATTATTAGTGTTATCTGGTTCATGTTTGTACACATATAAATGATAGGAATACATTATATCACAAATTATTCATTCATCAATGCTCCTTTTATATATTTTAAGTTTCAAAATCTTTTATCTTTTCATACGATATTGTTTTTTATTATAAAAACATCTTATTCATTTGGATTTAATAATTCTTTGAATCAGGTATGACGATGGCTTATTCGCAAGGTTTTGGAAAGTTTACGTGGTTATGTTTATGTATTTTTGGCAATTTGATGCAGGATGGAAGCTTAGGGTCTTTTTCGCCAGACATAAGTAGGTTGTTGCAGCTTTGTGATGAAGAAGATGATGGTGTAACCAGTGGGTTAGTTGTGCCAAAACCATACCCGGATGCCCATAATATTTGTCCAAATTCTGTTGTGAACAACGCTGTAAAATGTGATTATTGACTGTGTGTTTGGACCTGCATATAAACTGATTTGTGCACGATTTTCTGACGACTTCGACGGCAGTTCAAAGTTGTAATGATGGCGTGGCAATGAATCCGTTGGTGTTTGCGTTTTCACCAATTCAACCGGTTTCATCAATCCATCTATTTTCACCATTTCAAGTGTTTTCATCAATTTGTTTTTCTTTTGTGTTCTCATACTTAATGCCTACTATCTCAGGTTAGTATCTTTTAAGCGTTTCTTTCGTTTTACCCAAATTTCAATTTCACACCCCTAAACCCTACTATCTCAGGTTACTCTCCTTTTAATTATATCATTCTTCCCTCTGTTGTTCAACTACTATGTTAATATATTTAGGTTAGTGCTATAGGTAATGGTTTTGTATGTTAGATAACGTTTTTCTTATTATTATTGTCTGAATAAAAATTAAGTTTTAGCTAAAAACTATCTAAAGAATATGATTTTAGTGCAGATTGTGTTAATTTCGATGTAAATTATTTCATTTGAATTTTATGTGTCTTTAACCATAGTAAATTTAGTGATTGAATTAAAAGAAAATGGAATGTATATATATATATAACTTAAAAGTATGTATATGTCAGTATACACATGAATGTGTTGATGATTATTATTCAGGTTATTGACCATGATTACCGTCATCATGAGCATGAACAAGACCACAAAAATGGTAACTCCAAACTTATTTTAGTTGGTAGATTAGATCTGATTTGTGTTGATTTGCAAAGCTTTTATCTGGTTGGCCTTTTTCGTTGTATTGTAATTATCTCCTTATAGCGTTCTGTTGTTCTGCTTCTCTGAATAGCAAATCGATTAGCATCTGCTTCATGAATATCATCACCCTCGGTTCGCGAATCACTACTGTTCCCTCCTCACTCTATGCATTGTTTTTAATGTATTTTTGGCAATCGATTAGCATCTTCTTTGAATCAGGTATGACGATGGCTTAAATCGTTGATTTCAGCTCTGTATTTTTGGCAAGTTGATTTCAGCTCTGTATTCATTTGACAAGAGAGATTGAGCATTTCTTAACTTGTGCTGGCATTAATGGTCTGGTTTCATCATTTGTGAAAACCTTGCAGGTAAACAACAATTAACTATGTATTCTATTATTTATATTTAAAATGAAAGTGTTAAGCTAATCAACAAACTTTTCATGTTCATTTTTTTTTTGCAATTCAGGAATACAATCCTTCTTGAGAGCGTACAATTATAAGGACTGCTGGGAAGCTTACTCCATTTCCATTTAATAGAATTCCATAAGCAAACGTAGATGATGCTGATCTGGTATCACAACGCCGTCAAAAGAAGTTTAAAAAGGTATTTCATAATTCGTAATAGTTGCAATTATATTGGGTAAAATATTTTATTTTTAATTATTTTTGGGCAGATATGCGTGAACAAGTGATTAATCTCCACGAGAAGGTGAAAGAAAGATTACAAAACTTGGATGATTACCAGGCATTTCTAAAGTGCATTAGGCATTACCGCGCAGAGAATATTACTCGACCACAACTGATGAGGTAACATCCGAGTTATATTGAGTTCATATTGTAATCATATTTGTCATTGGCATTCTCAATACACATTTTCACTTGGTATCATAATGAGGTGAAGGATTATGTAGATGCTTGACAAGTGACATTAAATATTATTAAATTTCAACCCGGGACGCTCTCGGGTGGTCAGCTAGTCTATTAATATATATAAAAGAATTGAACATTGCTGACGTGGCGTGCAATGGTGCCTTCAACCTCTCCATGAAACTGACACGTGGCATCATAATTGAAAGATTTTAGTGTTTTTGAATTATTTCATTTTTTAATTAAATTAAGTTATTTTAGGAAAAAAGAATTTAAAAATAAATTTAAAAGTTTCTCTCTCATATTTCCTCCCATAATTTTTAAACGTTTATATCTTTTATATACGGGATTTTTTAAAGAAAAAAATTACACCAAATTAACGAGCGTTTTATTATCTTTACAACGAGTACCATAGTGCTATATAAAAAACGGAGAAAAAATCGACTATTTTTTGTGGGGTTTCGTTCATACAGGAAAAAAACACACAAAGTGTTCATGTTATTCATTAATCATGTTTTTTCTTTTAAACCAGGTTCTTATCTACGATGTTGAAAATCAGCCCAATCGTCATGTTATCATTGGAATTTTACTAGGTATACTTCATCAAGAGAAGCTATGAGAAAGAATCGCGCAACACTACAACACATGGTGTCAGCTTATAGCAAGGTTATTTTTTTATTTATTTAATTACAAGAGTAATAATTATTACTATTAGTATTAGTATTATTAGAATGGTTATATTTTTCAACCCCGGGAAGAATTGATAGTTGCTGACGTGGCGTTCAATGGTGGCCTCAACCATCTCTTGATTATGCCACGTGGCATAATGAGATGCAATGGTTACAACTTCCAACTTAAGTGTTTGTTTAGTTGATTAGGTTAGGAATTATAAGAGCCATTAGAATGTGAGAAATTAGAGAGAAGTGATGAGTTTTTAAATAGTTGCAGCTTACATAAGTAATTCTTTAGATGATTACTGATTAGGTTTTAGATTAGGGAATATGAGTTATTACTGATTAGAATACTATGAACATGCAATGATTGAGAGATTTTGTGGTTAGTTAACTTGAGCCATTTTCAATAGGTTATCACGTAAAATTAGATTTTTCAACACCGGGACCCTCCCGGGGTAATCAGCTAGTATATATATAGATATAGATATATAGATGTGTATACAGAGAGAGATAGAGGAGGCACGTCCCAATATTAATTTGAGATGACCCATCAATACAAGCGTGTATTAGGCTTTCTCCATTAATGACTAAAAGTTGGGTTAGTTACCGGTAGAGTAAACTGCATAGATGGTCCATCTGGTTTGCATGAATTGCACAGATGCCCTCGTATATCTTCAATGGTCTCTAATGTTGACATTTCATATCCCTCATGGTCCTTACCGGTTAACGTAGTTAAATTTCTCAGTTAAGTCATGTAAAATTACCAAAATACCCCCACCATATAAAAAATAAAAATAGATAAATTAACTAATTGTAAAAGAAACTTTCAGTAACCCTTATCATAAAACCCCCTCCCTCTCTCCTCTGATTAGTCTCCCTCTCCCTCATCTACACAATCTCGACCCCCTCCCCTTCTGGTATTTGAAACGGTCGGCCACCACCATCTTGGGTGGTTGCGACACGGCTGTTTTAGGCCCGAGCAGGCTGTGTTGATGTAGTGTTTAGGTGACGGGGGCGATGGTGGATGTAGGAGATCTCGGTTGTGATGGTGGTTGTTGGGATGAGTTAACGGAATGGTGGTGGTTTTCGGTGGGTATTGGGTCGGGTTAAGTGGATAGTGATTGGTGGTGTTTCGTTACTTGTGGTGGTTTGTTATCAGTGGTGGTCCGTTTCCGGTAGTGGTTTGTTATCAGGGTGGCGTTGACTGTCCGAGTTGGGGGTTTGGTTTTGGCTCGATGGTGATGGGTAGACGATGGATCCTAGTGGAACGTGGTGGTCCGATGGAAATGGGTTTGGTTTCGGCGGCATTGTCGTTGGTCAACACAGTTAACGCATCCAATATTGGGTCAACGGTCAATTGTACAATCTCCTTCAACTCTATTGCCAGTGGCCGGAACTTAATATGTGGCATTAGGTCCGAAGGTGGGTTTAGGTGGATTTAATAATATTAGTGTACCGGATCATGACATGTTTGAGTTTTCGGGGGTTGGCGCTTGGTTTTAATCTTACATGCGTGTTGAGAGTAATAAGACTGTGATTTGTGGTGGAGGGTTTTGTTGACAGTGGTGGGGCTAGATGATTGATGGTGGTGATAGTGGTGGTTAGGGGAAGACGATGGTGGTGGTTGGGGTTGGGGGTTAAGAGAGATAGAGATAGAGTTTATAATCATTTTATTTATTTTTTTAAAGATGGGTAATTTAGTAATTTCGTATGGACTTAACTGAAAACTTAATCTCCATCCAAGTTAGGGACCACTGATGTAATAAGATCCAAACCACAGATATCATTGGTGTAATTTTGAAAAGCTAAGGAGCAAACTTTAAATTTAGACAAACCACATGGACCATTGATGCGTTTGGTTTTAGCAATTAAAAAGATGTCAATTTCTCCAGTGCCAAAAACTTTGATTTGCCAATCCCAAAACGATGGTTTGGGGGAAACGACTGATTTTACTAAAGCCTCATTAACAAAGTTTTAAATTTATAAAGTAAACAATAATTACTTTAGAAACTAAAACCAACACATAGGCAGAGAACATGACATGCATAGTATAGTCTCTAGGGTAAGTATTGAATATCGTATTCCAGAGTTCACATTTTCCCCTACTCAACCTTTCATCATTTAATTGATCGGTTTTAAAAAGAAAAATAAAACGGAGGGGTTCTTTAATAAAAATAGTTTTTGAAAAATGTTTGGTTTTATAAAAGATAAGATAAAATAAAATAGTATATAGATATGCACATCTCGGGACCCTCCGTATAAGTAGTTAAGTTTATTATTAAGATTAATAATTTAAAGTAATTAATTGTGTGGAAGACGAGACTGGTCTTGAAGTGTTGATTCCTTGATAGAGAAGCGGAGGCTACTACTGAGTAGAATGCAGAACCTCTCTAGCGTGCGTCCACGTGGGGTACTCCGCCAGGGCCTCGCATATAGCGGGCTCCTCAAAGCGCGGTCAAGTCTCTGGTCCTCGAATTTATCATCTTCTTGAATTGGAGGCTTCACTTCCGAACTAGAACATCGTACACCTCCCTTAGTTCCCGCGTTTCGTACCGAAGGGTCTCTATATGGAGTCAATCCCGGCAACCTCGTATCCCCTAAATAGGTTAACGGCCATGAAGACCGAAGGATCTCTCTTACGGCTGTCTTAGGCGACTCGGGCCCCCATTGGCTAACGACATTGTACTAACGAGAACTAGATAAAGAATCTTTATTTTATTTATCTTTTAAGTGACACTTTATTATTTATTGATCAATTAAATAATAAGTTGGTTTAAATGGATGATGGCTTAATTACCCAACCCATAACCTCCTGAACTGAATGAAATCCTTAATAAAGGCGGCACATAATCCTAAAGGCGTGCAATCCGGAGATCACTGGTGCGCCCGTAGGGAAACCATCATTTACTAAAAAGATCATTCAATCATCTGGTAAGTACCAGAAATGTGTCACTCAGATCTGGTCCACTTCAGAAGCCACTGCTTAGAATCCGGTTTGGATATCAGAAGCCCGAAGGATCTGTCTCACTACCGGTTTTCTCGCTTTGGATCTAGCTCGAGGTCACCAGAAGCTGATTATACCTCTAGTAGATTAATTAAGTGATAGTAATTTAAGTTATTAAGTTAATCATCATTCAAATCTGTCACAAAGATAAACAAATAAAGATTAGAAGAAGATAACACAACAAATAACTAAAATAAACTATTACTAATAATAATAAAAGTCTACAAATCAAAGCGAGTTCGTGAATAATGAAAAGATTCAACCATATAAATGATCAACACAAGAGTCGTGGCTGCTCATAGACAAGCTCTCCATCTTCAAGTGATATGTAGCTCTCATAATCCTCACGACCCTCGATGTTTATTGCATACTAATATACAATCCTTTACTTGGCCTTAATGATCAAGGTAGGACGAGGCCTAGCCTTGTTGGGTGTGTTAGGATAGCCATAAGGCCTCCCACAAGACCCCAAGACCTCTGTAAGACTCTTGGAAGTCGACCAAAGAAGGCTCAAGTCAAGTTGTGAAGAGATAAAAGGGATGAACAAATGGTGGCGGTTAGCTTGCTATTTATAGAGCTCCAGGGGTAGCACGGGCGTGCCATAGAGTGTCAGGGCGTGCTTGTTGTCTCACATACGTTCTGTTGCTGCATGGAAGATCCTGTCTGTACTTCTTGTCCCTAGAACGACCGTGCACATGCATGTGGCACAGGCGTGCATGTCTGTTGGTCTCTATTTTCTTGCTCTCCAAGTTTGTTGCGTTGTCTTCTCGCATGTAGGGCCTTCGTGCAAGTGTGCGTGGCGTGCTAGGTCACTCCCGGACTGATTTTAGAATTGTTTAAATCCCGGGAATGTCTTCAAACATATAGTGAAATGGATGGAAGTCTCATCTCTTCAGGAATCTCCAGTTATTGCTCGTTTTTATCTGAAAATCCGCTATTTCCGTCTTGGAGCTCCATTTTCCTGATAAATACAAATAGGAACGAATTAAGTATCAAATATTAATAATATAACCTTAATTATATCCTATTATGAAACTGTTTATGCCCCTTTTATATGTTAACTTGGTGAGTTATCAACCATCCGTACAGTTTACTCTTACCAATAAGACAACAGATCGAGTAATTAAAAAGGAAATTCGTATCAACCTAAGTTGGCAACCAGGTTGGTGGAGCAACTAATTACTTAAATAATTTGTAATATTCAAACTTAAAACATAAACTAGATACACAATATTTCTTAACCTTTTTTTTTTAATGAATATCTCAATATAAATTTTATAAACCTTAGTCCGTCCAAGAAAAGGTTAGGATAAGATGAGGATAGAATAGTGTTAACTAACAAATCAATCATTTAGGATAGTGACAAAAGAACAATGTAGATGCACGTTATATACACACATACGATGCATAGATTTAATATATGTGCACCCTTAAAAATCATGTACCCTTAAAAATCATGCACCCTTAAATATCTTTCCCTATATATGTTAAAAAAAATAAGAAAAGATAAAACTTTTGCTCAATTTCATACCTACCACCTCGTTAAGGAAATGATTCTCCACCTATATAAATACTTTAAACCTTAGCTCAATTATATACCTACCACATTTACATTTACTAAAAGAAAGAAGAAACATTAGAGATGCAAAGACCAGGCCACCACCATCCGCCACCGCCACCACCTCCTCATCATCCTCCACCACACCACAATGATCGCCAGGGATGTTGTACTATTTTGTAGCTTTGTATCTCTATGTATATTATTGTAACATATCATGTCTTCCCTTTATTCATATGTAGGGATACATGATTATGTGTAACAAATAATATGTTTTGATTAATAAAATATTTGAGTTTCAGTATTCTTATTATTATTACGGTTTAGTTTATACTTTATATATACATATCATGATGTGTGACTTGATATTTAGTAATTTATCCAAATCTTGAGAATTTAAAGAATTAGGTTAGGTTGTAAGTAATAATAAAAAAGTTATAAAGTCAAAGAAATTAAAGAACGAAATCAGGAAGGAAATTCGTGATGTAGATCTTTAGAAAATTTTTAGATCCATAACAGTTGGTGAAATTTTTTTGATCCGTTATACAATTAGTGATAATTAGTGTTGAATTTATAAGAAGTTGAGAGATTCGAACCAATGATCTCCAGCCCAGCTGGTTTGAGATATGGTGTGTTTTTCCTTAAGGGTTCCTATCATGGGGGTATGTCACTTGTTCGATCCATGCACGACACAAAATACAATTCCCCGTGACGGTTTGAGCTTAGGCAAGGAGGACACCGGTGTGTGGGTAGCGATTCGAACTTGAAACCGCTAAATTAGGGTTGTACAAGGATTTCCACTGAATTAAGCTATTTAAAAAAAAAAAAAAAAAAAAAAAAAAAGACGATTCATTGTTTGGGGTTTAAAGTGAATTTTGAAAACTAGAAATTTATGGTAAATTCTTAAAAAAAATATATTACTTCATTACAGAGATTCATAAAAATTAATGTGCAACGTAAAACTAGAGTAACATATCCGATGGTATATGTGGTTTATCAAAAGTTTGGATCCATGTGGGTTCCCTAATATTTGGGATTTTGGGTTGGATGAGGGAAGTGGGATTTAATAAATAATCCTATATATCAATTATTGGTCGTCACCGATCTCAACTAACGAAATCACTGTTGACGGTCTCACGTTTTTTCTACCAACGGACTCTAACTAATTAAGTCTTAATTCTGTTTATTTGTTGATGACGTGGCATACTTGCGTGTTAAAAACGTTATTACATGGCAAATACTTGGCATTTGAGGTCAAGCCCTCACCAACATCTTAGTTCCCCTCCCCCTCTCACCACCATTGCACCACGGCGTATTGGATTTTAATAATCCAAACTTTCAATCATTGGCCAGTAATAATCTGTACTTTAAAAACTCCTAATAACGATTTGACGATTTAAACTTTCAGACATTTTTTCTCGAATGAACCTTTTTTAAGTGACGACTAACCAAATTAGTGGACGCTGGGTGGATGGCCATCACTTCCGGCCACCCTATCGTGTTAGATTAGATGAACAGAAGCCAGGCAATGGTGATAGTGGTTCTTGGTTGTGGTGAACATAAATAACAACGGCTAGGGTTTTTAGGTTTTAGGGTTTGTAGTTTTTGGGGGTTTTGATTTGCGGGAAAATGGATATAAATACTCCTAACTATCGCCTATTGGCAGATATCACTCCGAACTTTCACTTTGGTCAATGGCACTCCCAACTTCCAACTTGTTTTCTTCCATCACCCCCAAACTAACAGATGTCTAACCTGATTAGTCTTCGTGGCCAAAATGTGAAAAACAAAACTTCTACGTGGCCAAAATATAAAAACCAAAACTTAAATGACCTTTTTGAAACTTTTTATTATTATTATTATTATTATTATTTTTATAAAATTTTATAAACTCCTCACCCCCCCCCCTTCCGGTAACAGACCCAACCTCCCTCTCTTTCTCTCTTTATCTCTCTCTAAAACACAACCATCACCTTCAACCACCACCACCATCACCTTCAAACACCACCACCACCATCACCTTCCCCTATATACCTGTTGCACATTTCCCCCCCACAAAACGAGGCACCCGCTTCTGTAACCATGAAATCCGATATACTAGTTGTTGAGCATGCAACTGCAAGCGATAGGAACGAAAGAATGTGCCGGTTGTAATTTCCAATTGATTAGTATTTAAAATAGCGTTCTAGAGAACGAGAGAATTGAGCAACATACCCAATCACCGAGAACAATGATGGTATGTACAATTTATAAGAGTACACGTTAAGAACAAATCGTCCGGTGGCTGTAATGTGTGGAAGAAGAGTGGTGTGTGTGTAAGTCTCGATTAATCTCATGTTTTCATTCCTTGTTATTGTCCGAATAATAGCCCCATGATTTCTGGGGTTATTGTTTGTTAATTGGTTCAATTGATAAACTATGGTTCTTAGGTTTTGATTTGGGGAAGATGGAGTTAACTGATTATGTTTAGAGAAAGAAAGAGACAGAGAGAGAAAGGGGGTGGAGAAGAAGTTGGGTGATGGTGGAGGTGGAGGTGGAGATGAAGTTAGGTGATGGTGGTGGTGGTTTTAGAGAGACAATGGGGGGGGGGGATTTATAAAAGTTTTAATAAATAATAATTTTTTAATACATTATAGTAATAGTTTTTTTAATAATAATAATAAGTTATTTTTTAATAATAATAATAAAATGTTTCAAAAATGTCCCAAAGTTTTGGTTTTTACATTTTGGCCACGAATACTAACCAGGTTAGACCTCTGTTAGTTTGGGAGTGATGAAAGAAAATAAGTTGAAAGTTTGGAGTGCTATTGGCTAAAGTGATAGTTGGGAGTATTATCCGCCAATAGGCTATAGTTGGGAGTATTAAAATCCATTTTCCCTTAATTTGCAGGCTTGGAAGGAAGTTAGTGGTGATGGTGGTTCTTAATGGTGGAGCTAGTGATGGTGGTGACAGGAGGTGATGGTGGTGGTTGTCATGATGGTGGTTATTCAATGGTGACGAGAGGGGAAATGGAAGGAAAATGATCGTGATGGTTAGATCTAAGATGCCACATATTTGCCATGTAAGAATGTTTTTTGATATGCAAGCATGACACACCATCAACAAACAAATGGAGTTAGGACTTAGTTAGTTAGGACCCGTTGGTAGAAAATATGTTAAAAGGTAGGTCTGTCAATAGTGGGTTTGTCAGTTGGGACTGGTAGTAGTCAATAGCTAATAGTTGAGATCATTTAAAGACAAAATTCTAGAAAACAACCTTTATGTATACCAAAAACTGAAGCCTCCGCCTTTATCTTTAAAAACCTCGATAATCAACCTCAACCTTTGTATTTTGTTGCAAAATGAAACCTTATCCCAAACTAGGGCTGTCCAAAAAGCTCGTGGCTCGAAGATCGCTTGAAGCTCACTCGGATTTAGCTCGAAAAAAGCTCGCTCGATATGGCTCGGTTTGAAACTGAGTTGAGCCGACTCGGATCAGTTAGAAAGTGAGCCAAGCTCGACTCGGTTCGTAACGAGCCGCGCTGGCTCGGTTTGGCTCGGATAATTCTAATTTTTAATATATATTTTTTATATACATATAATATACTATAAAAATGTTAAAAAAGATGGAGAACATGTTACGTATTTAATATTTGGTAATAGTAGCAGGGAGAATGTGTGTTTTGGATTGAAGTTACAGCTAATCAAGTTATTTAAATAAACAATAGCATAATTATAATTGTCCAATTACTCAAGTTATCAAACTCAATACTGTTTTTATTTCAAAAAGGTCATTATTTAGGAGTTCAATCAGACATCTATTGCATTTTTATGGAGCTAATTCATATGTTGATGAACTTATATTGTATTCCGTTGAAATTTGAGGCTTATTTTGTATTTGCTTGAACTGATTTTAGCTTGTAATGTATAAGGTTGAACTTATTTTATGTGTGTTTTTTTTAACTATTGAATAATATTTTAGACTATTGAATATTGAAAGCCATTTTTCCTTTTTCTTTTTAAATTCGAGCGAAACCAAGCCGAGCCGAGTTGGCTCAGTTTAAAACCAAGCCGAGCTTGAGCTTTGATTTTTAGCTCGGTTACAAATCCGAGCCGAGCCAGCTCGGTTTATGTAACAACCCGACCAGGAAGGGGCTGGAAGAAATAACATATTGGTAACAGACTTGCACAACGGAAGCAACGATAACTAATATTTAAATGTTATACAATTTCTAATCCAAAAATATAAATACATAACTTAAACTAAATAAACTAATATCTATGCAGGGACGAAACATGGCAGTCGTCGAAGCAGTTGAGGAGTGTAATCCGCTGGTCGTTCCATACTTCTACCAACGTTATATCTCTAATGCTTGGTATATGTCACAATTAGCGGGTCAAAAGATCCGTATGTATGGTTATTCGGGTCATAAGGGAATGACCGGAAAAATGAATGTGAGGTTGAACACCAAAGCGTCACATGACCACCTTTATTCTTTTAGGATCGTACTATTTCAACATCCCCAACAACTTATTTTGACTAATAAGGAGTAAGCTTTTCTTGGACCAATACGCTCTATACTGACCAATATGAAGCGTATAGGGGCACTTAATATTAGAATATTAAATTAAATGTAAAATATTATAAGAGTCAATGGTCTTTATTAGGTTGATTAGGAGAGTCAATAGTCTTTGCTAGGTTGACTAGGAGAGCCAAATGTCTTTATATATTACCCATATTTCTCTCCATGTATCTCGCCTATTCATTCCTATAAAAAGAGGGACATTATACAAAGTTATTTGATCAATACAATCAATATCATTGATTTACATGGTATCAGAGCTAGCCTAGGCTCCATACTGTTTTCGCTGCACCACTAGAAAATACAAACCCTAGCCGCCGCCTTAGAAAAACCCTAGACAGGGCGGCGAGCGCCGCTGTCGCCCTGTCTGGCCGCTTTTCCCTTTTTTTTTTCCGTTTGCTAGTTTCACTCTTCCATTCTGTTTTAAATAAGTCTGAATTTTCGGTTCTAGGTTCTTGCCATTATTATCAAATCTATTTTCGGAACACCATAGCATCCCACAGTCGCCGCCATAGTGCCGCCTACCTCCCATCTTATTGATTCCGCTTCTCCGTCATGCCACTCCTTGCCGCCCCGCCGCCGCTGTTTATTGGACTACGGTCCCCCACCGCGCCGCTTGCTGGACTACGATCCGCCGCCGCGTCGCTACTTGTCGTCGCCGCCTTGCCACACTGGAAACCTCATATAGGATAATAGGATCATTAAAGTCGTGGATTTTCATTGAAGATTATGGATTTCAAGATTATGAGATTATGGCAAAAATTTTGACCAATATTGAAGACCGTTTATTATTATTGTTTTTTATCTATGTTTTGGTTTTCCCAGTCTAAGCTTCTGGTTCCCTTCCGCTTTGACTGCGGGGAGTACTAGAATATTAAATTAAATGTAAAATATTATAAGAGTTAATAGTCTTTATTAGGTTGATTAGGAGAGTCAGTGGTCTTTGCTAGGTTGACTAGGAGAGTCAATTGTCTTTATATATTACCCATATTTCTCTACATGTATCTCGCCTATTCATCCCTATAAAAAGAGGGACATTATACAAAGTTATTTGATTAATACAATCAATACCATTGACTTACACTTAAAACACAAACATTGCAGATAGACTTGACTAATGAGACCAACGTATACATTCTGTATTAAGCAATATGGACCGCATAGATGTTTATAGGACCCTCCGATATGTTTTATATTGCCCAATATAGTTGGTGTCTACGTAGACGACCCTTCATTTGTTAGATACTTAGATAGATATAGGAATAAATATAAATATACTAAAAAATGAAAACTGAAAGGAAAAGATAAATATAAACGTAAATGCAGTTATGCAGCTAGCTTCCTAATTCTTAGACGTGTGGATTACTTTTTGTTCACGTTTTAACATCATTATCATCCCCTAAGTTAACCACTATGCTAAGGAAATAACATAACATAACGTGTCCCCCAAATCCCCCACCCCACCCCACCCCCTATAAATATATTTTCAATCCTTATTTAGTTCTCATACCTACCTACAACATAAATAAAGAACTAATAATAATATCGTGTACAAGACACCACAAAAATGCATCTACCAGGACACCATCACTCGCCACCTCATCATCACCACCACCACTCGCCACCACATCACAACCACCACTCGCCACCACATCACAACCACCGCTCGCCACCTCATCACCACCACCACTCGCCACCACATCACCACCACCACTCGCCACCACATCACCACCACCACTCGCCACCACACCACCACCACCATCCTCCACCGCCTCCTGTCCATCATCACCATCATCATCCACCACCTCATCCGGTTCATCGCCATCCATCACCACATCATCATCACCATCCATCACCATCAGTGCGTCACCACCTTCCCCCTCCACCACCCCACAAACCGCATCCGCACCACCATCATCACCACCACCACCACTTTTGAAGCAGCAGCTGCAGTTCTCTGATTCCTAGTAGTATAGTACTACAACTTACGTACTACTAATATGTAGTTTTGTTTCTGTATTTGTTGTTGGTACTTTTTTTAATTCCATGTAAGGTGTTTTACTAATGTTGATGCATGTGTTGTAATCATATATCAACTTAGAGAGCAACAATGTAATATGATCAATAATATGATTATCTTTTTCTTTAATTTTCTATTAATGTCTCCTTTTAGTTAATATTTTATTTAAGTACTCTATTAATGTCTCGTTTTGTTAACTTCCATTTAAACTAGTTTTTTTACCCGTCACTCCTTGCGGCGGCGCTGTACGCGATGTGTTAAATTATACACTACAATCAAACCGACTCGTTTCCAAACTAAATTTATGTTGAAACATAGAGTAATCCGAATTCATACCGTTGAATGAACATGTATTTATTATATTTGATCAGGCTTGTTTCCAAAACAAAATTTACGTCGAAACCTAGACCAACTCAAAACGTACATAAAATAAACATATCCGGTGGTGTCGTATGCGACGTGGTAAGGTATAGACTACAATCCACCAGATACTTTTCCGAACCAGATTTACGTTGAAACGTGTAGTAACTCAAAGTTATATCGACGAATGAAACCGTATTATATTTGACACGATTTGTTTGTAAATAAGACTTACGTCGAAACGTATGATAACTCAAATTTATATAGCCGAATGAAAAGGTATTACATGTGACCAATTTGAATTCCCAAACAAAAGTTATGTCAAAACGTACATAAAAAGACAATATTTTATAATTGACCTTATTTATTTTCAAACAAAAATGATGTTACAGCGTAACCGAACTCGAACTTATAGCGACACACATAAAATTTATATAAAGGTAAGAAATTAGTTTCGGGCTAAACTCGTAACTTTTGAAACTTGGGAGGGTCAAAGTGACATTTTACAAAGCTAAAGGGTTATTTTTAATATTATAGTAAAGTTTGAGAGTAGTCAGTAAATTGGGTAGGTGGGGTCAAAATAACACTTACAAAGTTTGAGAATTATTTTTAACATTATATTATAGTTTGGAGTTAGAATGGTTAGGTGGCAGCAAAGTCTAAAATAAAGGCAAGTTTATTTTCCAAACCTTTAAAACAACGTATCAAACATTGCAAGGTTACTAGTGTTATAATGGATTTTGATGCACAAGTGTATTTAAGTTGACCTTTTAAATCTTCAATCATACATGTAATATGCAGAGCTGTCCCTTAGAATTTACATGTCCTATTCAAGCCGTTAAAAAATATGTCCATTAGCCCCTTGCAGTGGCGAAGCTTGCTTTCAGAATCGGCGGGGGCCGAACTCAATTTTTTTTAATCGGTAGTGGAAAATCGGCGGGGGCCGGACTAAACCCGGACTCAATTTACCTATGAAAATCGCAAATTTCCAGTACTGCGCCAAAAAACAGGGGGGGCCAGGGCCACCCCTGGCCCCAAGAATGCCTCGCCCCTGGCCCCTTGGAATTTAACGGATTAAATAATTTAAACTAAATTTTATGTATGATCAATAATAGTACGAAAATAAACATAACAACTAGCAAAATAATAGTATTAGAATTAGTGACGTAAGGAATTAAAAGTTAAATAGGTATAGGCTATTGGGCTTTAAATTTTGTTATGGGTTATTGGGTATTTGGGTTACTCAATAACTTTAAAAGATACGTGTTTAATTAGGCCCAAGTTCAAATGTTAAATGAGCTATTTAAAAAATTACATACATATATGTAGAATGTTTTTTAAAAAAATTTGGCCCTCCCCCTATTTGCGGACCCTATCCGGTTGGCTTTCCCTAACCACCCCTAAGCCGCCCCCTAGTAATGTGTGTCTAGCGCTTAATGCAAACATTTCAGGGTAATATGGACATATCAGTTAAGGTTTTTTTAATCAAGTTTACAAATGTTTGTCAAACATTTACAATGTGTTTTTGCACAAGTTTCACAACGGTGAGTCGTAACATATTTCAACAGTATGTCCAACTTCTTAGGTTTAGGTAGTGATATATAACACGTTATAATCATGCATCCAACATTACGGGTTTGATTCCTCGTAATTTTGCGTAGATTTGGAAACTTTTCCATCCCAATAGTCTGATTGTTTTGGTACTAAAAAATAAGCAAATGAGTAGTGCGGACCCAGAAAATGTTTTCTGGGTATGTAATAGGAGGTTTAACCGAACTTTTAAGGGGTGCGATCGGGATTTTAGCCTATAAATTACTCTAATTTTTTTCTAAGGGTGCGTCCCGTCCACCCCTTGGGATGTATGTAGCTCTGCCACCTCTGTAAATGAGCTCTACATACTACAATTTCAGGAGAAAAAAAAAACTACCATAAATGAGACCTACTCAAGACAGTAGAATGGGACTCAGCAGAAAAAGAACTTCCAACAATATTCAGTATTTAGCTTCATGAAATAGCAGTCAGCTTCATAGCAAGCTGCACCAACAACAATATTCATGTATGGACCTACAGTATTTAACAATCTTTACAACTCCATCCTATACATTTTCATTCATATATCATAATGGCTAATACACAAACACTATATTTACATTTGACACTAAGTCTTTTGTTTGTGTAAAACAACTATTTCAACTTTTTAACGCTTGCTGCTCGCCAACTCTAACGAACCATCCTTCATCAACTTCAAACTAAGACTGTTGAATCGCTCTCGGGAATATTGCCTTGACGCTTTCCTCCAATCTGTGCCTGTCCTCATCATTATCACAAATTCCTCATAACTGATACGCCCGTCCTAGTAAAATTAAAACAAGGCTAGTTAGAGGAGCGAACAAACAAAACAATGAGCATATGCATTTAGGGGCGTTTCAAGCCAAAACCGCGACACTTTTATTAAATTAACATCCCTAAATGCAATGTGGGAATTCCAAAAAACGAACCTTATCCATGTCGACATCATGCATAATTGCATTGATCACTTCTTCATTGGTGATCTCGCCTTCATCACTTAATACTTGACGGAGCTCTTCTACCTCTATATAACCAGTTTGGTTTTTATCAAAGAACTCAAACGCTTTGTGTAGATGCTCATTGTTTGCCGTTCTTTTAAGATGCAAATTGACAGCCACAAACTCGCCACAGTCCAAGGTCCCATCTCTATTAACATCAGCCTACAAAAACATGATTCCGGTTACATTTATGCAAAATATACCTTTTAAGTGATGCAAAAACTATGGTCCTTACAGATTCCATTAAATTTTGAAGATCTGCATCGTTTACTTGATGACCAAGTTTCTGTAAACCGATTCTCAGTTCTCCAAGATTAATCTTTCCGTTGTTGTTAGTGTCTATCGTATTGAAATCCTCCCTTATTCCAGCCACTTCCTCTACTGATAAATGTTCAGCCACCACCTGCGTATATCACCATTGATAAGTTAACTTAGGAACGTGCGTATAATATAATCCTGTAGAATGAGCGGATGATAAATGAATCACAAACACACCCTCAAAGCTTGTTTCTTTAGCTTGTTCATCACTGAGAACTGTTTAAGCCTCGACTTAACAATCTCGCTCAATGGAACATTTGGAGCCTTCTTTGAGATCAACCAGGGATGTTCTGCAATTGCGATACGCAAGTAAATTCGGCGGCCAGTTATTCAAGAGGCGTACTTTCAAACAAAACAGTACATATACAATGTTACGTTCTTGGTTTTAAAAAGCGCGCCTCGCGCAAAGCTCATCTAGGCGCAAACCCGTGCGCCTTAAAATTGTTATACATGTAGCTAAAAGGATTGCACAATTAAGTTAAATCATATATATACCTTATTTGTATCTATATTTTGAGTAAATAACGCTAAAAACCTATAGCATATATAAAAAAAATTATATAATCGTCTTGCGCCTCGCGTACGAAAAGCCCACCGCTTTTGCGCTTTGCGCCTCGGTTTTAGACCTTGTCGCTTTTGTGCGCTTCTCGCTTTTTAAAACCAAGGTTACATTACCAAGAGCTTGTTGAGCTGTAAGTCGGGACTTTGGATCCGGTTCAAGCATTTTCTTCACAAGATCCTTCACATTATCAGAAACTTTAGGCCATGGGTCTCTTTTTAAGTTAATAACCGAGCGAATAATTGCTTGCGCGACTCCTTGTTCAGTTTCTGTAGAAAATGTTACAATATGAATGAAGTTGAAAGAGAATTCAAATGTGAAACTTGACCCATTTTCATGGAGGTATGTTACAGGGGTGTAAACGAGCCAAACCGAGCTAGCTTTTGGTACGCTCGTTTAATTTAAGAGAGCTTGAGCTTAGCTCGTTTCGAGCTCTATGTAAAAAGCTCGGACACAACTCATTTATCAATTATTAAATATATATATAAATATATTATAATTATAGTTTTGTTATATAACAAAATATATTGTTCAGTTATTTTTCCAACTGACGAAAAATAACTGAACAATATATAAGTTTTGATACAACTCGAACGATAATTAGATCATCATCGTTTATTCGAACATAAAAAAACTGAATATCATTTTTTGTAATAATCGGATAATCGGTTTCAAAACACAAATCCGAACGCCCACCTGCCCAAAAAGGCGGAACACCACAAATCAAAATGTACAGAATAACTCCAGCACTCCATACATCAACCTCGGGCCCATAGTTGCGCTTGAAAACTTCAGGAGCCATATAATAAGGACTTCCCACTATTTCGTTAAAGATCTGCCCTGTATAAACCGAACTTGTATGTGAATTTGTGGATTACATGAATACAAAAACATTTAACAAAGTCTGCAAGATATAATTATGTACCTGGTTGAAAGAAAATGGAGAGCCCGAAATCAATGGCCTTCAGAGGCGCCGTTTCCCTCTTGTTTCCAAAAAGAAAATTCTCCGGTTTAAGGTCCCGATGCATAACGCCTTGACTATGACACATCTGTAATCAACATAAACAAACATTAACAAAAGGATGTACTAATAACAATGATTAATGTATAACAAGCGGACCTGCACAATTTCGACAATGGTCCTCATAATAGAAGCAGCAGCGCGTTCGGTGTAATGTCCTCTAGCGACAATCCTATCAAACAATTCTCCACCTTCACATAACTCCATCACAATATGAACCGCCTCATCATCTTCATAAGTGTCTCTTAACGTCACAACATTCGGATGTTTTGGCAAATGTTTCATAATCTCAACTTCTCTTCTCACATCCTCAACATCCACTGCAGTTCTGAGTTTCCTTTTTGATATTGATTTGCAGCCGAGTTTTTCGCCTGTTTTTAAATCTGTACATAAATATGTTATTCCAAATTCGCCCCTACCCAACTCTTGACCAAGATTGTAGTCATGTTTGATATCTTGGCCTGTAGGATGTTGTAACACAAACAAACTTTTTGCACTGTTTTGAGACGAAAGGTTGTTATAGTCGACGAAAAAAGAAATCGGCATGTGGTTTCTTCTTCTTTTCTTATTCTTCTCCTTCCTTTTAGCAGGAGTAACACAGCAATTTCCCATGATTTGAAATAACTAAGTCTTTAATTCTGGTTACGAAAAAATGATATGGAGCAAATGAACAATGGCGAAAAGCTTAGAAAACTGTCTAACTTAAAACGGACATAACTTTCGCTCTTTTGAATTACAGGTGCTATAAGTAACAAACTCTCATAATATAGAGCCTCGGTTGTTCTGTTGACGTTTTTATGCAGTTTTAGCGACTTTTATTTATTCCGTTTTGATTGTAAAAACGCGTAAATTATTGACTAGTTAAAATAACACGCAAAAAATCTTGAAACTACATAAAACATTTATACAGGGAAATAAATAAAGAGATTTGATTTGAAAACCAGCATATGATCATATAACAGAAGAAAATAAAACATATGATTAAAGAATAAAGACCATTAATTTCCATACCCAAATAAAATGAAGAAATATTGGAATTTCAAGAAGCCCTAATCAAACCCTAAAGACATGATTTTTATTACACAAACATAATCAAAGCCATGAAAGAAAGCTGTAAACTAATTGCATAAATAAATCCCATAATTCCATATCATAAAAACATGACCTAATAAAGAGATGATATGAACATACCCAATCCACAAAATTGTCGAAATTATCATTCGATTTCTAAAGATCAATGTAAGTAATAATTATCAGAAAAGGGTAAAAATTGAGGGATGTTTTGGAGGTGAAAAGCTTTCATCAATGGTGATCAATGTAGGGTGTATTTCATTCAATTGGCTATGGATGATGATGATGATGATGATGATGTGAGAGAGATGGAGAGACAAAAACCTCTTTTTTTAAGAGTTTTTTCCCTCCAAATTCTCCTCTATCTTTTTCTGTTTGTTTGTCTCCTGTCTGTCTTCTTGTTTGTTATATAAAAATGTACCATCTAAATAATGTTGTGTTGGCTTTTATACTTTTTATAATAACCACACTATTTATTAGAAATGTTATTAAAAAAAAAAAAAAAAAGTATAACAAAGGTTGGTTATCCTCAAAAGATTATTCTCCTTATTATTTGCAGGGATATACTATTTGCAGGATAAACATATGGTAATTTCTATCATAACATGGTGATATGAACACGCGTGCATGCACGGAACCAAGGTTTTCGACTAAGTTGAAGTCTAACGATGACAATTTGGAGGTCAACGGAAATTCAGTGGTTCAAACGCAGACTCCTCTAGTTCGGCACACAGGCCATGTATACCAAGATCATTCCTATACAAATGCGAACAAATATACACATTCGCCCTGCAAGTACCAAACGAGATCCATAGTTGTATGATTAATATTATAGAGAAGTCAAAAACGTCGCCATATCATTTTCTTCTAATAAGTCAACTCGACCAACAAAGCACTAGATTTTAAAACATACAAAACCAAGGGTCGCCTGCAGCCATCGCACGTCGGCGTTTGACCAAATCTAAAAATGAACCCGGTTTTTTTCTTCAGCTTCAACCACTCCAAATCATTAGCATGCACCCGTTTTTTGGTAAACCTGAAAACCCGTTGCAGGCGAACTCACGGACCCCACCAAATCATCAGCATACACTGTTTTCCTGTAAAAACATATTCAAAGATAAATCTTTCTGAAGTTAGTTACAAGTCCAATATAACTACTTATTTTGCAGGGTGATCGAA
The DNA here is from genome assembly GCA_030844895.1 of Ambrosia x helenae. NCBI lineage: Eukaryota > Viridiplantae > Streptophyta > Magnoliopsida > Asterales > Asteraceae > Ambrosia > Ambrosia x helenae. The sequence goes on along the minus strand of CM061227.1, from coordinate 25,084,826 downwards.
GAATTTTTACAGCGCTTACCACTTTAACATCATTGACCAGGCCGAGATCAGTAAGTGAATGTTCTGATATACAGTTTACATGTACAATAACGCCATTCTTGGCGTTACCGACTTTACCGGTTGTAACGTCTAGGTAAGTAGCTCCTTTAAACATCCATTTACCCCTTTCTAAACTGTAAAAATCATCAAATATTTCACCACACAAAACGCACACAACTTGGCTTTCGTCTGCATTAACCATCGTCTCACCGTCAACCTCCAATGTGCCCTCGTTTCTTGACCCGCTAACCCAATCCTCACTATTGAAGAACCACCTTCTTGATGGGTCGGAGTCAGAATTTCTCAGCGTATGCCATTCCATATGTTTATCGAACCGTTCTTGAAGCTTAAATCTTAATCCACATATGCTGCATTGATGCGGGAGATCGTCGATAAGGTCACTAATCACACCAGGATGGAATTCCCTGATGACATTAGGCCTAAATTCGAAACCAATAGGACACTTAATTTCTTCATTGGTTGACTGAGCTTTTGTGGTGGTACTCTTTGATACAGGGTCGACGGGAGATTGCTCACTGCTTGTAGATGACGTAGATATCACCGACGAAGCTACAATTGGGGGAATCTTTTCATCACTTGGGCTCTGATTCTTTGAACTATCTTCTGATGCGGAAATTAAACCTTTAGCGACCAATGTACTTAAAAGGCTGGACACGTTACTTGGTGCAGACGCAGTATTACCGGCGCTTGAACTCACTGTTGATGAAATAGGTGTGTTCCCAAATATGCTGCTAACAGCAGCTAACAAGCTACTGGAACTTGCTGGGAGGGCTAGTGAGGAACTAACTATAGAAACCGGATCAGATACGGGTTCGGGTTGATAAGGCGGCAGAAAAGGTTCATGCTTTATTGGTAATTGAGGTGAGGGTGGGCGTAAATTGTGAATCTTTGATTTTTGGGCGTTAGTCGCTTGTGAAATGGGAGGTTTTGTATGGAAAGAATCTTGATGAGATTGACTAGAAATCCCTGTATTCTTTTGACCTCGTGATCGAAGTACTTTACCATCTGAATCAGTTACATCTTGATCAGCTAAATCATATGGTAACCTATTCGCTTGGTACTGTGAATGAGGACGCTGACGTGGCGGTTGCTGACCAGATGGTGTTGCAGTTTTAACCACCGGTCTTTCAGGGTCAAAATACAACCGAGGGTCTCGCTTTGAGCTATTAGATGAGGTGGGCTTCACTGCAACCGAACTCACATCATCCCACATGTACTCCTCTTCGTCTGAGTTCTTCCAGCTTCTACTTATTTCACCGCTTGCTTTATTCATAGACTGTAATTTCGCATCAGAAATTGCAGCTCTCGGGGCCGAATAGTTGCGCAATCCAAGCTTTATGTCAAAAGAATTTCTTGGCAGCCTGGATATTGTCTCTGTACCATGCTCTGCAACTCTTTCACTTGATAAATCCGAACCGAAATCAAAATTATTATATGATGCACCGCTGTTCTCATGAGTAAGATCACTCTCTGCCTCTCGTTGTGCCTGTTGAATATTCAGCAGAATTTGTAAAATGTAATGATGCGGAAAAACCGAATGACAATTTTACTATTTTTTTTAAAAATTGTTTAGATGCTTGGTGTCATACATGCAACTTGAGCCGTGGATCAGCACGTGATCTCTGAATATTGGTATTAACAGCTGTACGGTCTTGTCTCCCGGTATCTTCAGGTGAACTATTAATCAAGTTTCTAGCTATGTCACCTGCCGTATCTTTTGCCTTCATGAGAGTTTAAAAGATTAATATAAATATGAAAGTAATGATTAAAAACAAAGATTTTTTTGTCTGCTTACCCTAATTGGTTGTTGAAGTTTCTGTCTCGCCTCCAAATACTTCGGATTTACGTGAATACTACGCGCAGGAGGACGTTGAGGCTGCGAGTCAGGTCTAGATGCGGTCAACCCTGAAGTTGACCCATTCCCAACTGACTGGAAACCAAGTTCTTTCTCTATCGATTGAAGTGTTTGAGGAGGAAATACTCCTTTCCATGTCCCGAAAAGATGCCGCATGCCAGTATGTACTGTAGAATCAACCTGTCTATACGCCTTGCAGAAAACCTATACGACAGAAATACAGAAACATCAATATAATTCTTTATCATCACAAGAAAATCCATGATCTAAAATCTAACCTCGGGGAGTTTGGTGGAAAAGTGTTTGATGTAATCCCGCCCAATGTTCTTCACAATACTATCAAGAAGATACAGTGATGGCAACTTTTGATCACTCGGAACCTAAAAATCGTGTCAAACAGTCAATAACATTATTATATATTAAAACCATGTCGAATGTATACAAAGCCCTTGAACAATAAACATAACACACATTGCTGCATACGTGCAGGGCCGGCGCCCGCCGTAAAAAGAACTAGTGTACTTTTTATGCAAAAATCTCGATCTCCCCCCTTAAAAGGTGTCACACCCCCCCCCCCCCCCCCCCCCCCCTTTTGCATACATGTCATGTACCAAACCTAATTGGCTAATACCCTCTACAACTTAGTGGATCAGTTCAAACATGACATCAATTCATTAATATAAAGACATAAAATTAATAGATATAAAAAGATCATTTAAATGCACAAAAGACACACAAGATTTAAAACTTCAACACAGAATAAGTTCAAACATAAAATTAATATTAATATAAATCATCAGTGATTCCTAAATGCATATACAATCTCATCACCTCAACAATATTATTGCAGATAGTAACAGCAATAGCTTTAGCAGCCTGCAAATTCTCTCCAGCAATAATCGTCAAATTTGTAATAATCGGTTTTGAGTTAAAAGTCAGCTCTGCTAAAGCAGTCCTATACTGACTAACAAGCTCCTGATGCTGCTGCTGTTGCTGCTTAATCTGCGACAGCGACTGCGGCTGATACCCGTCTCCATCCCCATCCCCATCCCCATCCGCAACAACCGCAGGCCGAAACCCGACCGCCTGCCTCCTATTATCCCCATTCGGATTATACCCACCCCCGCGAATAACCGCAGCCTCTTCGGAGACCAATCTCGGCTTCTTAATCGGCCCCGGGTTCCTCAAAGATCTGTTCCTAGAACTACTGTTACTGTTCATTTCCCTAAACTATATAAAACCAATCAAGAAATCAAGAAACGTATAATATGTGTTTAAAATTGAAAATTGGCATATGGGTATTGGAATTTAGACAAATTGGTACATGGGTATTGGAAAAAGTTTGAATCTTTACAACAGAACATTAAAAAAGATTAATAAATCAAGAAGCAAAAGCAAAACCCTAACCCTAGGTATGGATATTACAGATACACAGATCTATCTAATATATGAAATGGATTGCAGAGAATGGAATGGAAAGGGGTTTTGTGAGGAAAAGATGGGTTTTGGTTGAGTGATTAGATGATGAGATTGGAGAGTCGTCAGGTTATTGAGATGCAGAGGGGGGTGTGTTCTTGGTGTATTTATTTATATAATAATATTATTATATATAATATTATTATTATTATTATTACAAGATTTTACTCTCTCTGTGTGTGTAAGGTTAGAAAGGTTAATTGTTAAAGATGAAGCCCAGTTAAACTGGGTTTTATAAGTTTATTAAAAAATGGGCCTAGTTGAAGTTAGGGCTTTATTATTATTTTTTTTAAATGGGCCACACTGTATGGCTAATTCCATACATATATGGCCTATTACTCGTCAGGTATCTGGTGTATTTGCGGGTATTGGGTATATTATGAATGAGCTCGGTATCGGGTATCGGTACTAGTAACAGTATTTTACGGTAAAAATGGGTAAAATATTGGTATTGTATTGAACCGAGCACCGACCTCAAAAACGCCGAAAGATGGGTACCGAATTGGTTCCAAAAATCATTCAATAACGGAAATTCGATACTGGTATTGGTTTAGTTTCGGTACCCACTAGTCCACTAGACACTTTACAGACATGTAACATACGTAACACAAAAGTTTATTTGTTTATTTTTTTAAAAATCCACTCGACGCTTTTTTGATTTTTTTGGCTCAAAACTCTTAAAAGCATGTATGTTACATACCCAATTTTTTTCAGATAATAAAAAGCTTGGGAAGCAGGAGTTTCTAGAGTTTCCTCAATTTGAGTGGGTTTTTTCTATAACCATCTCCACAACCACCATATCTAGTGATATCTACATATAGCAAAGCTATTGATAGGGTTTGCATTCTAGCTCTTTAAGAATCGATTGCCTAGCAGTTGAAACATGCTTAGAACACACTAAAAAAACTAGGAACATGTAGAAATATCGGAACGTATTGCAGTGCATAAACGTGTAGAGATGTAGGAACGTGTTGAGGTGATAGGATGGCATGTGTTTTGTTTAGAACAGGCGTTTGAATTCTTGATCACATACACGATTATAAAGGACTAAATGCAACTTTCAAAAAAAAAACAAAAAAAAACACTAAATGTAGACAATTCATCTTATTTTCTCTTATGCAGCCTGCACAAAAAGCCATAAAGCTGGTTCAACCCGCTTTAGTCCAGTTCAAGCCGGTTTTCGTCTAGTTCTGGCACGTTGAGACCCGTTTGCATCCTTTACGGGGACTTGAGACCGACAACAATAAACCCAAAAATTATAGTTGGTTACCGAACTATAAAAGTTGGGCCCTTTCACAATTTTATAATAGATATTTTCCCCCTAACACGTTACGAAGATCCTACAACTGATGTATATTCATCATTTATTGAATGTGTTTATTGTTTACTCCTAAACGATAACAATGCTACCTAATGAACAAATGGATATAATGCAAGACAAATGAGTTCTAATATCAATATCTAATGTTTATTTATTTAACAAGTCCAAACCACCAAATGCTAATTCCTGCAAAATTCAATTAAAAGTAAACACAAAATACTTCAATTTGAAAACTCTTAGTTAACTCTATAACAATCAACCAAATAAATAAACAAAAGTTATATAGTAACTGAACACTGCTTAGTTCATGCTAAAAACGCATGAAGCTAAATTAAATGGCGTCTAATTTGACTTTAACTTCATGGCGATTTACTAGTTTTACAAAGCATTTCGGAAGATATCTCACGATCTGTAGAATTTGTTATGATACATCATCATCGTTCAACTATGAATTTAATATCTGAGCCGACTTTAAACATAACCTAGCAAAACTAGGGGCCCTAGAACTTTGGTGGCCCTAGACGGTTGCCTAGTTTTACAAAGCATTAGGGCCGGCCCTGCCCTAAGGCACTCATTTCACATGCGCCTTATGAAGAACATCGTCTTGCACACGTTCGAGGCGCCTAGGCCTTGCCTACCAGTTGGTTGCCTTTTACCACATGGTCATACTTAACAAAACATATCTTTTAAAGAAATATCCATCCAAATTTCACACCTAATATATAGTACTACAAGCTATGTAACAATCATTTAATGACTTTTAAATTATATTGTTGCATCACATTTATCCCACAGTTTTTCTTCCTGCAAGAACACTGCTAATTTTAATCAGATAAAAATTGCAGCCCATCTTAACTTTAAAATTTCAAAACTAAAAAACAAACAAACAAACATTCGGTTAGTAAACATATGGTAGAATCCTCCATGGGACAGCCTTGCGGTATTCCACCCAAATGTCTTTGTATTTCTCTGCACATCGAGCTTCGTCTCTTCTCTCACGCCATATCAGCAAAATCAGAAGATATGTAGGATAAAAATATGGAACGGGAGAGCTGCAATCGTATGGTACATATCAAAAGATTAGTTGGTTGTTGACTTTTAAAGTCAAACACAGGGCTTTTGAAACTTCTCAAAACCTAGCATCCTTTCAGAAAAATGAGCATAAAAAAGTAATTATTTACGTTATGATGTTATAAAATTTAGTGAAATATCACAATTCTCCAAATGTTTAGGAAATGATAGGAATTTCTAAATCAAAATGTAACACATTTGACCTTAAGCGGGTACAGTGTCGGACACATAAATTATTTTCAAAGACTGCGATCGAGGGGTTTAACTGAACTTTTAAGGGGTGCGGTCAGGATTTTTGCCTACAAATTACACTAAATTTTTTCTCCCCCCCTGAATAACACATAGGTCCGCCCATGAACCGGTAGTTTTTAATAACTGCATGAAACTTGAAACAATTTACCTGATTCCACAGGGTAAGCTGAAGGACAGTGCCAGTAACAGATCTCCAAGGTAATTGCAGTGCCTAGCTATTCCCCTTCATACATAAAGAATAAAAAATAAATAAATAAAAGCATTATTGTTATGCATTCCAAAAGTTACTAGAAATTGTAAGTATTAAGAATATTAGAATGAAAATAGAAGGCTAAAGTCAAAATGTAACCAAACTTCAGACGATTTCTATTTCAGGTAACCAATTTTCTTTGCCCAACAAAAATTCTATTTTCGGTAACCTTCTGTTTTTTATATTTTGCTACGTAAGCGTTAACAAAAATGGTCGTTTTCACGTCCAGATCAAAGTTAAGCAATTTACACACGTCACCTTTACCGGTCATGGAAAACAGAAAAGAAAACTCATTACCTCAATTTTTTAAATAATTTTTGTTTTGGTTATCTTTTTATGCCGCTACCCCTTACGAGAAAAGAAGATTACAAAAATCAAGTTAAAATGGTTTAGATAGAACATTACCAATAGCCAGAAACCAGTAACTTTCCTCCAATAACTTTTGGCGGTTGACCCCATATTAGTGCTTTGGGATTCTTCTTAAAATCATGTTTTTGCTTGTTAGCACCTCTAAATACGAGATACCTACAATACGTAAAAATCAAATTGAAAGGTTAAGCATATGAATACATAAGATAGGTTGGGAGGATCAGGAAGAATTCGGTCAAAACCAAATTTCGTATCGTAAAACATATTACCCAATCAGAAATACAAAGCAATTTGCAACGATTGCAGCCGTTGGTAACTCCACTTTATTACTCAAAAGCCACCAACCCTAATAACAAAATATAAATAAGAAAAGATGTATAAAGATAACACTTTGACTTTCAGAGTCAAACCAAAACGTTTATATTATTAAAATCAAAATAATATGTTACCTGAATGCTAAATGTGAAGGGAATCCACACTAAATCTCCAAATACTAACATGAATCCCAATCTCTCTGCAATAATATCCCATCTAAAAATATATGTAATTTAAGATTTAGGACAATAATAAAATCTAGTAAGACATGTATCAAGGTGAATGGAATATTAAGGAACCAAAATATTTATCGCATATGCACCGAAAGAAGATCATGCAAATATGTATACCAAGCATTAAGATCATGCAAATATGTGCAGAAGGTGGTCCACAGTGACTCGCAAAGCCCTAAGAACCAAGGGTTTGTGTTTAGCAGCGCAACTTGTTGTATTTTAAGATGTGTTCAGTAGTTTAAACATTCTAAAATTGTTTATATAATAATATCCAACTTTTAAAAAATTCTCTTGATAGATTATCAACTTCGTGACAAAAGAAATAAAATAAAAACTATATCAACCATCAAGTCTTAACCGCCTTAAATTTCATGTTTTTTTTCTTTGTGGACGCTTATTTACGAACAAAAGGAGGAATAGATGTAATAATCATGGATCATTGACAAAGATAACTAACTTGATGAAGTAGGTTCTTCCATTTACTATGGGAAAAGTCAACTTACGTAGATGTCATGTATTCCTCGTAAAAGAAGTAATCCATAATGTAGATCTGTCATGGCAAACATCAAAGGTGGTGAAACACGTTGGCCGAATGGGTTCGGTAACAAGTCAAAATGATATTGTGGCAAATTGAGTATTTTTTTAGTATTGGTTGAGTTGACTTGAAATACTTTGTCCATTTTTTATAAATAAACAATATGGTAAAATAGTCTAAATGAACCTAAGAGTTACAATAACATCAAAGCAATGATAATGACACCTAATTACCACACAAAATAGCTGGTAGAGGATCATTGATTGGCTCAAGTTAGCATCTTGGATAGATTTCGCAAGCACAGAAAGATTGATAAGAAGCCATCCCATCATTCCAGCTCTCACAAAGAAAAATCTACACAAGAAAAGTATTACAGAAATGACAAATACCAAACCGTAGACCACAATACGATATGCTCCAGCAACATCAAAACATAAAAGAAGTCAAACCATGAGTTGAGTTCATGTATCAAGGAGAAAAGGTTTGACAAAAGTCTTGGTTAAAAACTTTACAAAAGGTTGTATAGTAATATAGTATGTCTAGGAAGAAAACCGAGCCGGTATATAAAGTCAAAGGTAAGAGATATTACATACTTGAGGTCAACGCCCAAGAAGTTAGGATTTAGCTGTATCCCAAACCACCTGTTTGTTTCAAAAGTTAGTAGATTGTATATGTGTATCTCATACTTCATAAAAAAAAAAAAAAAAAAAAAAAAAAAAAAAAAAAAAAAAAAAAAACCACAAATTACATATCGTCAATTATGTTTCCAGTGATGTGAGGCTTCAAAGATGCACTTTTAGTTTTAGATTTGCAGCCAGCCACATAAAGTAACAACGTAACCTGCCATTCGATCATGACAAGTAGTCAAAAAAATGGCTGGAGGACTAAAGATATTAAGCATATTGCTTATTGAAGACTTGGTATGCGAGTTAATGTTACCATTGGAACTTACAATAACACTGAAGAATAAAGTTGTTGATAAAAGCTCTAGCCCTCGGTCTGAAATTGCCTGCAAAATTCATATGTTCAACGTAACTGTGGATGCGTAATATTATTCCAATGCAACCAAAATGAGAAAATTAACTACTGCATAATACATCCAAGTCATGCTTATTTGGAATATATGTGAACATTTCGAAGAAAAAATAAAAAGGGTCAACGGAAATTGTTTAAAAAACAAGGCGTGCAGCGTAATCAGATGGCTCAATTTCCATACAAAGATTTGTTATCCACTTTCAGGAGAACATACAGTGAGTGACACAAGATCCATCCAAGCTCCAACCAAAAGCAGTCCAACCAGCAAAAGAAGTGATATCAGTCCTGAAAACAGAAAATTAAATGTTGTATCAGATATTTGCCGAAAACAGAAGAATTAAATGTACATAATCAGGCAATACACATCTTGGATTAAAAAGGCGCGCCTAATGCGCAAGGCGCTGATCAAAACACATGGTGCACCTCATGTAGTTCTGGATCAAAACTAGAGTCCGTAAAAGGTTTACACGCAAACACAACCTCATGTACATGATGCACACGCCTCGGAGCGCCTTGCACTTTTTTAAACCAATATACCCATAGGGATATCACTTCGATTACAATGACACCATTCAACTTCAAACACCAAAGCATAATCCAACGTTCCAACAAAGCAAATAAATTCAATAAACTTATCAAATGAGATATCACTCCTTCCACAAACTTGGTTTTATAAAGCGCGCTCGAGGCGCGCTTAAGCGCAAAGCGCATCTAGGCGCCAATCTGTGCGCCTTATGTAACCCTAGGCGAGCATCGTACGAAAAGCGCAAAAAAGGGCCAAAAAAAGCGAAATAAAAGCGCACTTTTCGTACACGAGGTGTTTTTGTGCTCAAAATTGTTATACATATGGCTAAAAATGTTGTACATTTAAGTTAAATCATATATAAACCTTATTTGTATCTATATTTTGGGTAAATGATGCTAAAAACCTATAACATATATAAAAAATATATATATATATTCGTCTTGCTCCTCGCGTACGAAAAGCGCGTACGAAAAGCCCACCGCTTTTGCGCTTTTGCGCCTCGGTTCTATACCTCGTCGCTTTTGTGCGCTTCGCGCGTTTTAAAACCAAGTCCACAAAACAATAAACATATTTCTCTGTTTCAGTACACAGCATTACTCTTTCAACTTCCAATCTCAAATCTAGTAATGCTACACTAAAGCAACTGACTTTGACCCTTGTTCACATTAATAAAACCACATATTATAAAGTTGCAATAAAAGCTAAAAACTTACCATTACAACAATAATAAAGTCTAGTCCCATCAGCCAAATTAGCTCCAGCAACAACCTTTCCAGGCAAAACAGATCCAGAAATCCCCAAATAACCAAAGAATCCCATCAACAAATAAACCTATAAAACAGATCATCACACAAATATGCATTCAAATCTATTTTTAAGCAATACCCAGATCAAAAAGATACAGGGAAACAATAAAAACTCAATCTTTTGATCAATGGATGACCCAAAACACCAAATGGGCATTAATTAATAATAATAAAGTAACGATTTTTGAATGTTTCACGTACAGAGTTCCATGAAGGAATGAAGGAAGTGAAGTCCATCTGCATCTTGTGTTTTCTTCTATGTTTCTAGTCTTCACTGCCCAGTTTTTTTTTTTTTTTTTTTGTAAGTAAATAAAGGGCAGTTTTAAGGGAGTCTCTATATAATAATAATTAAAAAAAAAAAAGATAATTTAAGGGTTTTAAGGGCGTTTTTCGTCATGTGGTGTTCGTGTCAATAAATTTATTTTAAGCCGAAAGAGTGTGCCGTGTGGTTTATGCTTATTTTATGCAATTTCAATTGTTACCGATGATTAATCATTAAAGGGGAATTGGAATTAAATAATTTTTAATTTTGTCGGGTTGAAATGCAATAATCCAACTTGAAAATTGGAATATAACATGCATAACTTGTCTTAGTTTTTATTTCACTGGATCAAAACTAATAGTTAGTTTTCTGTCTTGGTTATTATTATGGGTTCATCCTCAACCCAGTTTCCTCCAAACTCACAAAAACCCAACTCAAAAAGTTCCGAGTAGGTGTTGGGATTGAGTTTCAAAACTTCTTATTGCCTTCTCTAAGAAACTAATAAATCAATAAGTTGTTTTTGTAAACCAAAAGCCCTTTTGGTTTTGGTTGTTCAATAAGGGTGAAAAAGTTGTTTTCAATAAGTCAGAAATTCTGACTTTTGACTTTTCGTCATTTTACACTAACAAGCAAAACCAAACACTTTTTAAAAAACAACTTATTGACTTATTGGTTTTTCTCACCACAAAAGCTAATTCAAACATCTTTTTAAAAACTATTTTTTCAAAAAACCATAAGTCAATAAGCACTTTTGACAAAAACACTTTTGTAGTTAAATAAGCAATCCCAAACACCCTCTGATTTTACACCCAAACAATTAACCATGTCAACAGAGACACCCATCACTGATCTAGAAGGCATCGACGATGTCCACATGACTAGGAACACCGGGCCTAGTACTAAAGTTGAAGCCAACAAGTGCGTCATCCCAATCGTTCCCTTAATCTCTCTGGTTGGTTCGTCCCCACCCACTCGTCCTCACCAATCCATACGCACCACTCTGATGCAAAACATGCTTATCATTTAAACCCCTTATATTGTGTTCAATGCTCATCTGGATTCGCACTCATCTGGATCTGCCCCTTTTGTTTCCAACATAACAATTTTCCTGTTCATTAGTTAGGTATTTCTGAAATTAACGTGTCTGTTGAATTATACCCATAATACACATTTGTGTATGTGTGTTGTTCTTAATACGTGTATGATTAAGGATGGGTTGGGGTTTGCTAGTGTCACACCACGCCAATGGCGGAAACACGTGGCGCAACGCTCGAAAGCATATCAAAGTCAAGATTAACACAAACTATATTTAATCAGGAAAGATTAATTTATTTGGATGTCGAGAACGAGTATCTCGTTACAATGTTGCACATAGCATTACATAAAACAATGTACATTACGTTTCAATGTGGGGGTATTTCCGTTTATGTTCCAACCCATTGGTAATAATAGATGAAACCCCGACCAGTATCCGACATCCCGAATTCCACCGCACTAGCCCCATATCTATTCAGCACTTTGTTACCTGAAAGATATGTTTAAAAAGACGTCAATATATAAAATATTGGTGAGTTCACAGGTTTTAGTTTCATAACAACAACATTTTCACAACCATCGACTCGACTCACTTTACCGTATAATTATTTTCCCATTAAATAATTATACTAGGATCTTGTCGATCGATATTTAGTTTCATGACAACATTTTCACAACCATCGACTCGACTCACTTTACCGTATAATTATTTTCCCATTTAAATAATTATACTAGGATCTTGTCGATCGATATTTCGTTTTTACAACATGTGCGAAACCTGCACAACTTGTGGCCGTTGTAAGGAGTAGCTAGCTCCCACAAACTATGATGATGAGCAATCCCTTGAGCCCCATAACCAAACCAAGACTAATAATAATGCCCCGCTCCAAGTCGTTTCTCGGAACCCAACGACTTAATTTCAGAATACGTGCACCCCTGGCATACGCCGATGCATAATCGACGCTATCGATTAGGGGTGGGCCTGGTCAGGCACCAATAGTACTATTCAAATATTCCTTCGGTTTCATTTTCCTGAATTAATGGTTACAGAAGAGAGGACTCAACCCCGAGTGGCGATCACTGCTCAAGTACCCATCATACCACTTATCACATTTTATCCTTTGAAAACCATTTCAACATGTGACAACGTTTGACAAACATATCTTTCCCCCCAGTTAAAACAGTAAAATGGGGCCGTGAAACTCACCTGATGTACAACGTACAATCAAATAGCAGAGAATAGCAAGTCCGTGATCAAGCACCTACGAACGTCCTAGTGCGTGTAAGTCACTAAGTCTATAGCGTGTGCTTTTCCGGCAAGTTGTACACCCAACTCCCAACACTACCATTTACATATAATTCCCCGTTTAATTAGACATATGTCCTAGGTCCGTTGGTGATGGATTACCATTGTTACAAGTTACATTTATACTTTCATGAATATTAATTAACTTGTATAATATTATTCTCGGCTCAACTTCACTTAACGTATAATTATCTTCCCATTAAATAATTATACTTAAGATCTCGTCGTTCGATATAATATCTTTACCGCTCGACACGACTCACGTTACCGTATATTTATTTTCCCATTCAAATAAATATGCTAAGGTCTTGTCGTTCGATAATATATTTTTAACGCCCGACTCGACTCACCACACCGTATATTTACTTTCCCATTAAGTAAATATACTAGGATCTCGTCGGTTCGGTATACATATATATATATATATTATTTACTCGTCTCGGTTTTCCTTCCCGTATATTTACTTCCCCATTAAGTAAATATACTAGAATTTCGTCGAGCCGGACATATATATATATATATATATATATATATATATATATATATATATGTATTTTCCTCGTTAAGTCCATACGTTCGTTTAATGTTTTTAATCGTTAGATTATTTACGTTATATTTTCTCCAACGAATATTTTTCCAACACTTAGGAAAGTGTTATGTAAATTTTTCACCCAAGTTATATATATATTTTACTTCTAAAAATATATATTTTCTTATCTTGCCGCAACGGCATTTTTCTCATGTTTTGTCCGTTTATTGCTCGTTAATATGTCCAAGTCCGATCTCCTAACTTGTATTGTTTATTTTTCCCAAGTTTTCCTCAATATGTGTTTTATAGAAATATTATTCATATTTCTACTTCCAAACACATGTTACTTGGAAGTTTTATAAACATTTTTGTATTTTTAACACAAAACTTGACAACTTATATACGAAAATGTTCCAACACTTTTATATTCCCATTTATATAGAAGTGTTCATCTCTATATAAGTTCTCCCAAGTTTTAGTTTGTCTAACATTTTTATAAAAACCTTTGTTTTTATATAAATCCATATGTTAGAAAAAGTCCATATTTTTATAAAACTCCATTTTATAAAAATACACCTTTATACAAAATACATGTGTATGTTCACTAGTATTTACCACTTTAACAAGTCTTATATCCTTAAGTTAAGATGATTAAAATCACTTTCAAGTTCATCCAAGTTTCATTAACAAGTGTTACCCAAATCACTATCTTTCTTCAAGTATTCATGATCTTAGTAAAAACTACAAGAATACTTAACATCCATCACTAAACTTTCAATTTATCCACACTAACTAAACACCATTTTAGTCTTTAAAATCATATGTTTTCTTATGAAAAGCTTATTCAAGTTCACCCCTTGTACAACTTGCTCTAAGCTAATAAACATGAACTTTTTAAAGACAAAACAAGGTCAAGAATACTTACAACTAGCACAAGGCTAGGGAAGCTTTCAATGCTTGATTATGATGGGGTTTAGTGTGTTCTTCCTTAGTGGTTAAGCTCCAAGCTTGAAACACACAATGGGGGTTTGGAAGATGGATGTTTATGAAGGAAATTTGGAGTGTTTTAAACTTGAAGGAAAGTGTGTGGTTGTTCTTGTTTATCCACGGCACAAAGAAAGAAAAGAAGAAGAGTTTTGATCAAATGTTTAAGTCTTGTGATATCTTATAGCTTCATCATATCTTCCAATAATCTTTCAAGATCACCAAGATCTAACATTAGATCTCAATCCCATATATCATGGATATGTTTGTACTAGGGTGATCTTTGATAGATTATAAGAGGGTGTTTGGCCGAAGGTTTATAAAGAAAAGGGAGGATTTTATTGTGATCTTCTAAGATCCATACATGATCTTCCAAGATCACCTACAATCTAGTATGGATTCCAATGCCTTAAAATATGGATTCTTTGTACTAATTAAATCTTGGATGGATTGTTTTCTTGGAGTGTTTGGCCGTGAGTTTTGTAGGCAAAAGAAAAGATTTTTCTCAATCTTACAAGTACACATGATCTTCTATATAATCTTCCCAAGATCTTTTCCATATATTACATGATCTTTCCTTAGATTTGTAGTACAAGAAAAGGATCTTAAGTGTGGAAGGGTTGAGGGCCGGTTTTGGGGGTGGTATTGGTGGGGTCCACAACACAAAATATTTGCTAAATAATATATTAAGTTTAATTCTTTATCGTTCGGGTATTTTTCGGACTTTAACCGCGTGTTATTCGGACATTAAAAGTGCCTCTAATAACCCTTAAACATAGTCTATTTTAAGTGTTGATTGGTTATTTAGGCTCTTGTCGGGTGAAATTATAAGTTGTACGCGTACCGGGTGCGGTACGTGCACTTTATTCATTACCGGGAGATTTGTATGAAAAGCCTTCACTTATGGTTTTGGAGTTCCAAAACACATTATTTTTTGTGAAAATACCCTTTATTTTATATCCTGGGTGTCCGGGATCCTTTTCGTTTATTTAATTTTTGCCGGGTAATCACCAACGTCCGTACCGGACAAGTTTATTCGCACATGATCCTATCATGCATCGTCATTAAACGTGTGCATTACTATGCATCTTATGGGGAATTTGCTATTCTCTTACGGCATCAATTAAATTAATCCAATTAATTTAAACATGCACTTAAACCGTTAATTACATATACTAATTACGTACGGAATCACATCGATTTTTGCCGGATGTTACAGCTAGATTGGCGTTGTAGCGGGTGCTTGAAATTTTTTGCCGAAAAATGCTTTGGTTGGGTTTGTTTTGTTTGGGACATAAGTGTAGGTTCATGAGTTGGGGGTGCTCGGATATGTCAAAAGTGTATGTGTTTCACGAGTTAAAGGATATGAGTAAAGATTAGGTTTTGGAGTAGTTGGAATTAGGTTGAGGGTTTGGCGATGGCCGGTCAAGGGTTTTCGAATTTTGGGATTGATAGGTATTTGTATGTAGAGTTAATCATACCGTTAGTCCTTGTGGTTTCCACCAAGTTTCAATGTCAAGTACTAATGGTTTAAAGTAACAAATTGAGGTATTAACCTTCTAATTACTTTCAATGTCGGGTATTAGTGACTAACCCCGTTAATAATTAAATGAGATGACCCTCACGTGCCCAACATGTGAGGGTATTTTCGTCCACACACAAATTTTTATTTAAACCCAATAAAACACCATTACACCGTATAAGTTCTTCTTCTCCCTCTTTCAATTCAATCACAATCGGCCAACAAATAATCGTTCAACCCAAAATCATGGTTCTCTATAAATGCGGTAGGCAAGCTACAATCAAGACTTTATGAAGAGAAAGTAATCTCGTGCGTCAGTTTTACAGCTGCCCTCAATTGCTATGTATATCAAACCCTAACTTCCATTTTATGACAATCAGCAATCTAACATTTGTCCCATTTGATGATAATGTCAAAATATTATATGTTTCAACGCTCAAGGTGTACGTTTTTCGCATGGGTTGAGCCTCCATTGTGCAATCATCCTTTCTGATATGCCACGTTGCTAACATTTTTGCCCTAAATCGCTTAATATTGTTGATAGTGAAATTTTGATCGTCAATAATATGCAGAGACGTGTATGGAGAGAAGGAGAGAGGTTTTATTGAGTCTTTTTTTATGTAAATGGTTTTAAATAAAAATTTGTGTGTGGACGAAAATACCCTCACGTGTTGGGCACGTGAGGGTCATCTCAGTTAATTATTATCAGGGTTAGTCACTAGTACCTAACATTATAACGAATTAGAAGGTTAATACCTTAAATTGTTACTTTAAACTATTAGTACCTGACATTTAAATTTGGTGGAAACCACAAAGACTAAAAGTGTAATTAACTCTTGTAAGTACGATGGTGATGTTTTTTATTATTTTATATTTTATTTTAGGGGTAATATCACCATTTCACATTTATTTAACATATTATTATATATTATAACATACCTTTGCGCCAGGCTACTTTAGCCTTTTTTCGTTTTGGCCACGAGACTTTATTTCCTTTTCTATGCTGCATCTTTTATTTCTTACTGGAACCTTCTCTCATCTTCATTTACATCACTGCGCTACTCTCTCTCTCTCTCTCTCTCTCTCTCTCTGCGCTACTTTGGCTGACGATTAAGGCCTGCGATCTTGCTACCGCTTCCCAAATCAGACTACGAGGTAGAGTTTCGGCTTGATGCTGAACGCGGGTGATAACTCCAACCAGGAGGTAATCGTATTTTGGGTTTTAGAAAGTCGATAATAATTTTGTTGAGAATTTTTGTTTGCCTAAATCGTCTCCCTATTCTTGGTTATTGAAAGATAAAACAGGATATGTGATATATATGTACTTTACTCTGCTTAGGGTTTTGGAGAAGAACCGGACCTCTATTTTATCAATCAACTGTATGATGAGACGCGATTCGTATTTCAATGGTAAACTTTCTTTATTTTTTTTACTTTAATGTATAATTTTCATGATTCTTATGTTGGGTTTTGTTAGAATTTTAGTGCCAATGACATGTACATGTAGACTCTTTATGGGTTTAATGCGAAAATTTGGGCAACACTGGATTTAATTCCTGATTCTTCTTCATAAGATGAGGGTTTCCCATACCTCTCCACTTTCGTATTTTTGCTTCAGACGGTGACTTACACCCCGGATCTTTGCCTCCAAGGAAGGGTTTGCGATTGGTAATTGTTGATTAAGAGCATGGCGATGGTGGATAGTTTGTTACCATCACGGTTAAAGGAGCCGTCTCAGCAAGCCTTTATTTATATTTGTATTGTATCCATCAGGTTTGTTACACGATTTTAAAAGCTTCAGATGGTTTATACTATCACAACATGTTATTAAGTAATTTCAAACGTTTTGACGTGAAATTTGCAGATAAATAAAAGGTGTTTGTGGATTTGGGATATATAAAGAACAGGGAAAGGCCACCGCAAATGGGGTATGTTGAAGTCCATGGTTCTTGGACAGAGTTATACGATGAATGGTCAATTATGTTATGTTTGTAAGTGGTTAGTAAACTCCAATAGAAGTTTTAGCCTGTGGCTTTTATTATTGCTGAAAACATTGTTTTCAGGCTTTTAGAAAAGAAAACTACATGTAATAACAGGTGCCTCAAGATTTGATTTAGAGATATATGTTAGAAGCATTTTTGCATGTGTATAGGTATTACTCTATCCGGGAATCAGTGGCAGTGTTCGAAGTATATTTCATTTTACTCAACCTGGTATGTTTCTGCACAACTTTCAGTTCGTATATGAACCAAGCTGTTTTTGTTGTATGTGTTTAGTTATTTGAGGTTTTAACTACTACTTTTGTTGTCACAAGTGCAACAGTTAATCTAAGGCCATTAAGGTTGGTGCATAATTCCATCTTTTTTTCCATTTCTGTTAAGAATTGATGATTTGGTCAAGTTGAAATTCTTGATAAATATTTTTTTCCTCTTTTTCTTTGCAAGTATCCATATGTCCGCAATTCATGTTCCAGGTTAGGCTACGAAAACCCTTGATGATTACCTGTTATTTTTCTTTATTTGGATTTCTTTTAATTCATCACTTTCAACCCTTTGAGCGGTCAGTTTGAAGTCTTTTGCACACGTGTTTGACCCGTTCCTCATATAGTTAGTTCACCATGTTTAGCTAAAGTATGAATCAAAATCCAATATGTTGTTGACGATATGGCTATTAGAGCTTTCAAATTAAGGAACATAGGATTTCAAGATATAATCAAATGTAATTCATGCTACATACTTGAAAATCTAAATGAAAAAAAGAAAATATACCAACATTTTAACTAATCAACCAAACTTTCACGTTTTTCTATCAGATCTCTCTAGGAATTATAGTCATAAAAGTTCTAAGTTCTACTATGATATGTATAGGAGTTTTACTAAAAATTCCTAAAATTAATAATGTTATATGGGTCAATGGCTCTTACCCCGTAGTAAACCAAGTATTTTTTTACTCGACAGTAATTTTTCCGCCACCTTGATGTAAGATGCATGTCAAAGTGTTTATATATATATACCGTTAATGTTCATGTTTTATGTTTGTTTATTAAGAAAATATAAGGCATGTCCAACTCCAAGAAAAGATCATCTCATGACACTTGAGAGAACTTTATGCTATACAACTTTATCAAGAGTTCTAGGATGCTTTTTCAAAATAAGCAATGTCAAATATATGCATACAAATAGTGATTTGAACATAAAGTACATTGCTTTCATGCTGATTGAAACAACAATTACCTGAAGTTGAATACATAGTCTAGAAGTGTGAATCATGAACTAATATAGAATTATAAACAGATGCAAGCAACCTTATACCAACAATTAACATAAACATAATATGCTGTAGGTATTCAAATAGTAATTTTTGTGCAGGTCACAATGTATATGGCAGTGTGTATCAAAATAGACGGATCCTTTAAGAGTTTTGACCGCTGCGTAATGCGAGCTCCAGTTCCTAATTGATAAAGCACAAAATATATTTACAATCATTCATACTGGTAAAATAGTTTTTGCAACGGGTCAAACGTACAAAGTATAGTTCCAAAACATTTAGCTTTGTGTATTTTCAGGACTTTTGTATATAGTCAATGACGCCTGCTTTAGCTAACCTCCAGCTTAAAAGATACAGCTCCTCAATAACAACATAAGCACAACTTCTAAATTCGCCGCCGCAACGCGCGGCGGGGATCACTAAGGTGCTTCTGTAAGCATAGATTCCACTGGGACGCAATTGCCGGACAGTGTGCCTCAGGTAATGATTATTGATTAATGTAGAGTGACATCAATTACCCTTTTAAAGAACAAATTAACTAACGATTCATTTTATTGCAGATTTCACAAGAATCAAACCAAAAAGAATCATACTATTGGTGCCTACGATGTGCAGTGGTGTGATATTGATTCCTTCAGTTTATTGCGACAACTTCTGAATTCGCCGCCGCAACGCGCGGCGGGGACAATCCTAGTTTATACTAATGATGTTAGTGGTATGAACTGAAATTGAAAAAACCCTAAAACTATCAGAGTGTATTAGACCGTAAGTGTAATATAATAAATAAACTATTGAACTAATAGTGTTATTTTACACCAAATGGACGAAAATAGTAGTTTAGTCTAAAACATATCTCAAAACCGGAAAATAAAATTGGGCATGCGTTCTCTTGCACCGTAAATGGATGGATTTTACAGGGAGTGGGTCTACTTGAAACAAAAACGAAAGTAATACTATTTTATAATATTTTAACTATTGGACTGAAGTATGTATTTTGAACAAACCAACGAAAGTACAGTCTACTAATTTTCCAACATTTAATGGTTACATGTCTAACATAGCTCTATGATAGGGCTGGCAAATCGTGTCTTAGCAGGTTTAACAGGTTTCTGACGACGTGAGCAACACAAGTTCTAAACTTAAATACGACTCGTTTAACTACTTTATATCTCATGTTTATAACACAGTTATACGTTCTATGTACCAAAAAAGAGAAATGAGGGATTTTTGCCTCTTAATTCTAATTATTAAAAAAAAAGTAAAAAATGGCATAGTGTATTTTTCAGTTAACAGGTCTAATCGTGTCTTATACAAGTTACCCATTGTCAGCCCTACTCTATGAGGTGTCAATTTTGGACAAGGCACGAGCATAATAAACAAACGAATTTACCCCATATAATTCCACTTATAACAAGTTGCTCCCTGTAAAAAGTAAAAAACCTCAATTTGATATATTTTTTTATTTAATACAAAGTAAAACAATACAATAAGAAATAAGATTTAGGGTGGCCAAGTAAAAACAAAATAAAACACTTGATATGAAAACAATTAGATTTTAGGTTATCATATCTTACCTACTTAAAATGAACATGCCATGTTTTGGTTAAACTTTCTAGCTTGTTTAATTAACAAAAATAGATATGCCAGCCTGTTTAGTCAGGAAAAAAAGTCGACCTGTTAACCGGTTTAATTCATTTTTTTTCACAAAACATCAACCAACTAACACGCTTACGATATTAATATTACCTGCTTACCACTTTGGCACATTTTAGATAAATGGCTCACATGGGGTGTGTCCAAGTTACATGGTTTTAAATGTGTGTTGGTTAGGGTTATGGTTTTTATATAAACATGATATATAGGTCGTTTTTTGGGTTAAACAATTGAACTCACCTTCATTTGTCAATTTGACATGATTAACACCCATATTTATGCATCTAAGACTAAGAAACAATAATACACCATAATTCATAACCCAACATTTAAACATCATTTAATCTTACCAAAATAAAATCATATACTTTACAAAGAAATATAGATTTTTTTTTTGAAAGGTGAACTTCATTAAAACACGCGAACGGCCCTCAAAACAAGGACCGACACAAACCAACTACAACATATACAAAGGATAAGACGCCCAATCCTTCCAACCTAAATTTTTAAACTTAGACCGAGTCCTAAGCCAAAGAAAGGAACACGCTTTAACTTTGGCCACTATATCTATCACCTTGACTTCTTTTCCTTTAAATATCTTCTCATTACGAGCATTCCAAATCGCCCACATGGCAACCATAATGATCCCTTGCACAATTTTAGAAGCGACCTTATTGAAATTCCCATGCGACACCTTTAATAAATCTTCCACATCAAAAGCATATATCGGATCTATCTTGCACCACGAACCTATAGCCAACCAAACCCCGAAGGTAACACCACAACCTGTGAAAACATGGATAGCCGTTTCTGGATCGACTTCACAAAAGGGGCAGACATCATCGACTACCATAACCTGCCTCCTCCGAAGGGCTGTCCTAGTGGGAATCCGATTTTTACTCTAAACGCCAAACAAAAATCTTTACCTTAAGAGGCACCCAAGCGATCTTTCTAACTTTAATACCATCCTCCTGGCCACGAGCAGCAACCAACTTGTTTTTGAAATCTGCAACTTTAAACACACCGTCTGAGTTCCCATCCCATTTCCAAGAGTCTGGGCGATTATATAGAACAATGCCTGTTAAACGTCTTGTGAGCTGATTATATTCGCCAACCTCCACATTGGACAGAAGCGAATTTTTCCAAAGGCATGTGTTACCAGCCATCAACAGGCCCCATATATCAGCTACCTTAGCTTGCTTTTTAATTGCTACCTTGAACAAATTTGGAAAAGCTTGCTTCAGCGAATCCTTTCCACACCACACATCTAACCAAAACCTTATATTATTGCCATTCCCAATCACTCCTCTAAAAAAAGAAGAAACAGACCCAACATTTGAAATCTTATCTACCTTTATCAAGTGGGAAACCATGGACTTCCATCCCCTGAAACCGTTTTGTTGATAGGAAGAATTTCCCAATTATGTGAACTCCCATGACAAACATCTATTATATTTCTCCATAAGCTAGTAACTTCCATTTTATATCTCCAAACCCACTTGGTGAGAAGGGCCAAATTGACGTCCGCAATATGCGACAAACCCAACCCCCCATGTTTTAGAGGTTTGGCGATACCATCCCAAGACACCCAATGAATTTTCTTAACATTCTCATCTCCCCCCCCCCCCACAAGAATCTCTTTATCAACCCTTCGATTTCCCCCACAACTTTAACCGGAGCTTTATAAAGGGACATATAATAAATAGGTAAGCTAGTTAACACCGATTTGATGAGAATAAGCCTACCTCCAATAGAAAGCGACCTAGCCTTCCACGATCTCAGCCGCATTTTAACCTTTGACACCACCGAATCTCAATTACGAATTCTATTCATGTTTGCCCCGACTTTAATTCCAAGGTAATAAAAAGGCAACGTCTCCTTCTTACACCCGGACATCTGAACAAGCTCTTGAATATCATTATCCGAGCAATTAATACCAAAAACATTCGACTTTTGGAGATTAATCTTTAACCCGGAACACACATGAAAAATACGAAGGAGACGAGTCATATGAATAAAATTATCACAAGACCACTCCCCAACAATGAGAGCATCATCCGCGTATAGAAGATGAGTAATCTCTAGCCCACTATTCCTTAGAGAAATCCCTTTAAAATCCCCAATCTCCGTAGCTTTATTCAACATACACGTGAAAGCCTCCATAACGATAAGAAAAAGGAAAGGAGATAACAGATCCCCTTGCCTCAAACCTTTCTCGCATTGGAAAGTAAAAGTAGGCGACCCGTTCACTAGAACCGAAGAACGAGCCGACCGTAAGATGCCACCAACCCAACTACACCACTTCACCGGGAAGCCCATTTGTTCCATAATAGATAATAAAAAATTCCAATCTACATTATCATAAGCTTTTTGAAAGTCTATCTTGAACATAAAGGCTTTGTCTCCTTTTTTCTTCAACCAAGCAATGACTTCATTAATAATTAAGGGCCCATCAAGAATAAACCTATCCGATAGAAAACCACTTTGCGTCTCGGAGATAATAAACTTCATAACCTTTTTAATCCGGTTCGCCAAAACTTTAGAAATAACCTTGGACATGATCCCAATTAGAGTAATCGGTCTGTATTCTTTCAAATCAGTCGGATTTTTAACCTTCGGAATTAAGGTGATGAAAGAGGCACTATAACTTGGACTGATCGAGCCCGACTCAAAGAATTGATGTGACACCCGGCAAACTCAGGTTAGTAACGTTGACTAAACTAGTAAGTCTACCTTAGCGAGTCATGCATATTACGTCCTTAACAAGGTCAGTCGAGTCGGTACGATGATTCGGGGGAATTATCGGGAGTCGTTATGATGATCCGCGGGGTCATCGGGAGTCGGTCCATAACTATGGGTACAAGGATCGGCGATTCGTGGAATCGCCGGCCTAACGCACACACGAGTCTCGAGTCCCGGGAATTGGTGAACGGATGTAAACGTGTTGGATATCATGCATTATATGTTTGGAATCATTATGTGACTTATCGGTATGTGAATACGTGTTTAAATATGTTAAAATAGTGTTTAACGCGCCAAAAAACCCATTCCAGCACCTTATAGGCGATTAGGAGCCTGGGGGGACTCCTAATCGCGTGAATAGTACACGAGTACAAAGGGAATGGGGCGAGTAGGTGGCCAATCGCATGAATAGTGGCGATTAGGGCCCCTACTCGCGAGTAGGTGGCTAATCGCGTGTACATAGAGGCGATTAGGCCCCTACTCGCCTGATCTGGGTCCCTAATCGCGTGTACTGCAGGGCTCGGGTCAAAACACCTATAAATAGCACCCTTAACTCCCCAAACACCTCTAGAACAACCCTAGCTGCTCCCAAGTCGCCCACACACCTTAGAACACCTCTGGAACTCATTTTGCTACAAAAATCACCATCCCCAAGCTTACACACCTTTCTTTAGCAAAACCCAAGGTGTGTTCTTCATCCCTAACCTTTGTAAAGTTGTTATTTTGAGTTCCCCTAAAGTTCCAGACCTTGTTTTACCAAATGTGTCTTTAAAAAACCTTTCAAGAGAGTCTTAAACCAAGTTTACACCTTAATGCTTGTTATATGTGAAGTTTACATGCATATGTTGGTCTTATTGGTGATTTTAACATGAATGTTTTTAAGATATGATTGTACTTCTGTTATGTAGAGGTCATTAGGAAGGTTGTCTTAGAATCTTAGCCATTATTATGGTGTTTTGAAGAAAATGCATATTTTGACCCATTTGTATGTTCTTGAGGATTTAGGATGATTATGGTGTGATTGTTGATGCAATGTTGTTAGGATTCACACTAGGAAGATGTTAGATCAGAGATTTTATGAGTTACATGTTGTAGAGTTTGAAATCTGATTATTTCCATTTAAGGAAAGATAAGGTTGGTAGAAGAAACCTAGTACTTTGCCATTTTAGGAAATAATTGCATAGAACATGCTAGATCAGTGTTATGTTGGGGGTTTTTGCTTGAAAAGGGTTGGTAAATGATTTAGGTTTGATATTGGGTGTTGTTGCATGTTTCGGATCTGATTTGGAGGGTTTAACGCGCGAAAAACTCGTTGTACAGCAGCTGCAGGCGATTAGACATCCTAATCGCCTGAGCTAAGGGCGATTGTGCAGACATAGGGGCGATTGGGACCCTACTCGCCTGATACATCAGGCGATTAGGCCCCTAATCGCCTATAGGCTATTGCCTACTCGCGTGTAACCTTCCTAATCGCATGTACTGCTGTCGTGAACGCGTTTTGACATCCCGGAACACGATTTGACACCTAGGAACATGTTAGGAACCCCGGGATACACCCAATGACTTAGTAAGACGTGTTCGGACCTGTTTATGCGTTAATTGGACATTATGCTAGACTAGGTGAATTGTTGCGCGTGCTAAGTGTTTAATTGCATATGTTGCATGATGTCTTGCATTTATCTAACACGTGGGATGTCGGGTCACCAATGGGATGTCGGGTCTTGTCTGGCACGGTCGGTTTAACAGTTAAAAGTGTTTTCAAACGTTTATGGTCACGGTCTGGACATTCGGGGACTAGTTAGCCTGCGGGTTATTAGTCCAATACTTATACGCATCTTATGATAGGTCGCCGACATCTGGGGCTATCATAACATAACCACTTAACTATTTTCAAGTAACGCAAACCAAGGTGAGTTTCACAGCCCCACTTTTACTGTTTTGCTTTTGGGGGAGAAACATGCTTTGTACGAACTATTTAAAGGTCATGTTATACTATGGGCACTTTATGTTACTATACGGCTTTTATGGAAAGTCCCAGGGGGAAACCATGAATGTGCTGGCACGCACAACGAGGGAAATGTGGATAGATCTATTGGGCCTCACAAACCCCACTCGACGGCGGGGCCGGGCGGGTGCATATTGTCTCTACCTATCGGGTTACCGAGGCATCGGTAGCCCAGTCATTCTGGGCTGGTATCAACTTTTGGAAACGTTTAGTAATGGGTTCCCAACCGTAGTAGTAAAAACACTTAACGTCTAGCTAACGTTCTCATGACATAGTATTAACGGGAATGATCTTTGTAAAACTTGTGACAACACTTTATAAAAGAAAACCTGTGAACTCACCAGCATTATATGTTGACATTTTTGGCATGTTTTCTCAGGTCGCTAAGGTAGCGGTTATCGGACTAGGCGCACGAGGTCATGCACGGCGTCTATTATTTTGAAACATATTAAACAATGTCTTTGTAAACAATGATATGTCTTTTGGTTGTAAACAAGAATGCTTCCGCTGCTGGTTTACAGCTCAAAGCATGATATTTTGGGTTTTAAATATTATTATGAATGCATGTTTGTTGTATGTTTATTGTGATCGTTGACTGAGATCCTGGTGTGTCACGCGCCTCGCGGTAAAACCCCGCACGTGGAATTTGAGGGTGTGACAGATTGGTATCAGAGCCAACGGTTATAGTGAACTGAGACTGCATGTAGAGTCTAGTCTATAACTGAGTCGCACACACTAGACGGTCACAATTAGTCGAGTCTTAGCAAGTGGGTAACAATATGACTTGTCGGGGTGTCGGTGTCATCATCTACTACGCTACATCATCTATTTACTTCTTATCATCCTATTCCTTGACTCGTCCTTACTTTGATCCGATGGCGAACGATATACTATTGAACTCTCTTGACGGCAGTGTGCATTGGGGTAGCTTCGGCGTACTCTTGAGATCTGTCCAGAGATTTGGACATCTCCCCTCTATGCCCTAATGAACACGCCCGTTCTTATGCATATTATATTGTACTTATACTTATGATAATATCATGATTGGGCGCTAGTGTTCGGTGACTTGAACTTCAAACTTAAAGCGCGCCTGGAGGACCATGTGGAACAGTTTATCATGTCGGGTGCACACGAGATCATAAACTGTGATGCATGGGATCCCTGGCGGACTTTGGGCTTGGACGGATGGACCCGAGCTGGGCTCTATCTAGTTTCTTGAAATTCCTAATGGGTTATACCACGGGCAAGCCTAAATCTTTTGTTTCATGTTGTGACAGAAGATGTCGGGAGCTCGTGGAGGTCGCAGGGGCGGCCGTGCTGGCGGTCGAGGTGGCGGCCGTGGTGGCGGCGGTGGCCGCGGGAACATTAATATGACCCAAGCTGAGCTGGATAATCTGACGCAGCAGCACGTGAATATTGCTTTGGCTGCATTCCAAGCCGCTCATAATGCTATGGGTGGTACGTCGATTCTCACCTATTCTATCTCGTTCTGGGGTACTTTACCTTTTCTTGATACTCACCTGTGTGTCTGTTCCAGGTGGTGCTGTCAATCCTCCTCCATCCCAGTGTTCTTACAAAAAGTTTATGGATTGTAAGCCTCACAACTTCAGCAGCACTGAAGGGGCAGTGGGACTGCTCCGATGGTTGGAGAAAATCGAATCTGTCTTCTCGATGTGCAACTGCCCGGAGGGCGACCGGGTGAAATATGCTTCTGCGACCCTGGAGGGTCAAGCTTTGACTTGGTGGAACTCCACCACCCAGACTATGGGTATTGGGGAAGCCCACGCCATGCCCTGGGCAGAATTCATTCAGCTGCTGAAAAATGAGTACTGCCCGAGGGATGAGATCCAGAAACTCGAGCATGAAGTCTGGAACCATAAGATGGTGGGTTCTGAGATTGAAGCTTATACTGCTAGGCACAATGAGTTGGCGGTGTTGTGCCCCGATCTGCACGCACCTGAATACCGAAGGATTGAGCATTACGTCGCTGGGTTGGTACCGGAGATTGCTGGGTTAGTTGTTGCGGGTAATCTCACTGTTTATTCTGAGGTAGTTCGGTCGGCTCACAGGCTGACCAACATGAAGGTGACTGAAGGGGTCTTGCCTCCTCGAGGCGCTACTGTGAAGACTTCTGATGGTAACAAACGGAAGTGGGAAGCTGTGGGGAAAGGCTCGAGTTCGGCTCAGCCTCAGCAGGTAAAGAAGTCTGATGTTGGGGGATCATCGTCTGAGCAGAAACCAGGGGGTTATATTGGGAAGAAGCCGAAATGTGACCAGTGTGGATTTCACCACAACGGTCGTTGCGAGGACCGGAACCGTTGCCACAGGTGCCATAAGTTTGGGCACCAGGCAAAGGATTGCAGGGTTAATCTTCAGGGTAACCGGAACCCTCCTGCTACACCTACTCCGGCTCCTCCTGTCGCTGCTCCCCAGGGAAATCAGGGCAAACAGGGGTGCTACAATTGTGGTGAACTTGGTCACTACAAGCGGGAATGCCCCAAGTTGAAGCAGGGTGAAGCCGGGAAGAATGGGGCGGGTAATGGAAACAATGGAGGCGGAGGCAGGAATGCTCGCGCCTTCGTGATTGGTTCGAGCGGTGCTCGACAAGACCCCGACACTGTTACTGGTACGTTTCTCCTCGATAATCGCTATGCTACGGTTTTATTTGATTCTGGCGCCGATAAGAGTTTCATATCTCTTGGGTTTAGTCAATTGCTTGATAGGGTACCTACACCTTTAGAGGCTAAGTACTTGATAGAATTGGCTGATGGTAAGAAAGTTGAGGCGACGCACGTCCTTAGGGAGTGTCGCCTTGAGTTGTCGGGTTACTCTTTCCCTATTGATCTTATGCCGGTGTCCTTGGGTAGTTTCGATGTTGTCGTGGGTATGGATTGGTTGTCCCTGTATCATGCCGAGATCGTTTGTTTTGATAAAGTCATTCGACTTCCTCTCCCTGATGGAGAAATTTTGTTGGTGCACGGTGAGAAGAGCGGGGTCCCGTTGAGTATCATTTCGTGTATGAAAGCCTATAAGTATCTTCGGAAGGGGTATTCTGCCATTCTGGCACTTGTTTCGGTTTCGTCTGAAGAGGAGAAGAGGATTGAAGATATTCCTGTTGTCCGCGACTTTCCCGATGTATTTCCTGAAGACTTACCTGGTCTTCCTCCTTATCGCCAGGTCGAATTTGGTATTGAACTTGCTCCGGGTGCGGCCCCTATTGCTCGTGCCCCTTATCGTCTTGCACCTCCCGAGATGCAGGAATTATCGAACCAGTTGCAAGAGCTGTTAGAGAAGGGCTTCATTCGGCCTAGCTCGTCCCCGTGGGGAGCCCCTATTCTGTTTGTCAAGAAGAAGGACGGAAGCCTACGGATGTGTATCGACTACCGGGAGTTGAATAAGGTTACCATCAAGAATCGCTATCCTCTTCCTCGCATCGATGACTTATTTGACCAGCTTCAGGGTTCTAGTTTCTATTCGAAGATTGATTTGAGGTCGGGGTACCATCAGTTGAGGGTTCAAGAAGCTGACATTCCGAAGACCGCCTTTCGAACTCGCTATGGCCATTTTGAATTCCTGGTCATGCCTTTTGGTCTCACCAACGCACCTGCCATCTTTATGGATCTGATGAACCGTGTTTGCAAGCCTTATCTTGATAAGTTCGTGATTGTCTTCATTGATGATATTCTAGTCTATTCTAAGAACGAGGTGGACCACCAGGAACACCTACGTCTTGTTTTGGAACTTCTGAGGCGGGAACAGCTGTACGCTAAATTTTCTAAGTGTAGCTTCTGGTTGCGTGAAGTTCAATTCCTTGGTCATGTTGTTAATGAGAAAGGGATTCACGTTGACCCAGCAAAGATTGAAGCCATTAAAGACTGGGAAGCACCAAAGACGCCATCTGAGGTGCGGCAATTCCTAGGCCTTGCAGGTTATTACCGTCGTTTTATTGAGGGATTTTCGAAGATCGCTCAACCCCTCACCTCGCTTACCCAGAAGGACCGGAAGTTCGACTGGGGTGATTCTCAGGAGTCAGCCTTCCAGATGTTAAAGGCTAAACTCTGTTCTGCTCCTATCTTGTCCTTGCCTGAGGGCACGGACGATTTTGTGGTTTATTGTGACGCTTCTATCCGGGGTCTTGGTTGTGTTCTGATGCAGCGCGAGAAGGTCATCGCCTACGCTTCTCGTCAGCTTAAAGTTCATGAGAAAAACTACCCCACCCATGATCTGGAATTGGGTGCGGTGGTCTTTGCCTTAAAGATTTGGAGGCATTACTTGTACGGTACCAAATGCACTATTTACACCGATCACAAGAGCCTCCAGCATATCTTTGATCAGAAGGTGTTGAATATAAGGCAGCGACGTTGGGTCGAACTTCTTAATGATTACGAGTGCGCCATCAAATACCATCCTGGCAAGGCGAATGTGGTCGCAAACGCCTTGAGCAGGAAGGAAACGGCTAAACCTCGTCGTGTTCGGGCTCTTCAGCTCACCATCCATTCCGGCTTACCTGACCGAATCCGTTCAGCGCAGCAAGAAGCTTTGAAGGAGGAAAACCTTAAGGCTGAAACCATGCATGGTGCCGATAGTCACCTTGAACTCAGATCCGATGGGTTACACTATTTCGCTGAACGTATTTGGGTTCCTTTATTTGGGGGCTTGCGGGAGCTCGTTCTTGATGAAGCTCACAAGTCCCGGTACTCTATTCACCCGGGCTCCGATAAGATGTATCAAGACCTGAAGATGCTTTATTGGTGGCCGAACATGAAGGCGGACGTGGCTTCGTACGTGAGCAAGTGCTTGACCTGTGCCAAGGTCAAAGTTGAGTATCAAAAGCCATCCGGCCTTCTGCAACAGCCTGAAATCCCCGAGTGGAAGTGGGAGCGGATTACGATGGACTTTGTGACCAAACTCCCGAGATCGCCCAGTGGTTGCGACATGATCTGGGTAATTGTCGATAGGTTGACAAAGTCCGCGCACTTCCTCGCTATCAAAGAGACCGATGGTCTCGAGCGTTTGGCACGGTTATATCTCAAGGAAGTGGTCTCTCGGCACGGGGTGCCTGTCTCTATTATTTCTGATCGTGATCCTCGGTTCGCCTCTAACTTTTGGAAGTCTTTGCATAAGGCTCTGGGTACTCAGTTAGACATGAGCACAGCATACCATCCGCAAACTGACGGTCAAAGTGAGCGGACAATCCAAACGCTAGAAGACATGCTTCGGGCATGTGTGATCGATTTTGGCAAGGGGTGGGAGAGTCATTTACCGTTGGTGGAATTCTCCTACAACAACAGTTACCATTCTAGCATCAAGGCAGCTCCATTCGAGGCTCTTTACGGGCGGAAATGCCGGTCTCCTCTTTGTTGGGCCGAGGTGGGTGAGAGTCAACTCACCGGCCCGGAACTTGTGTACGAGACTTCCGAAAAGATCGTACAAATCCGTAACCGCATGGCAGCAGCTCGGGATCGTCAAAAGAGCTATGCCGATCGTCGTCGCAAACCTTTGGAGTTCGAGGTTGGCGACAGGGTTTTGTTGAAGGTATCTCCGTGGAAGGGCGTTATACGTTTTGGGAAACGGGGCAAATTAAATCCTCGGTATGTGGGACCGTTCGCAATCCTGGAACGGATTGGACCGGTAGCATACAGGCTTGATCTGCCGGCTGAGCTCAGTAATGTTCATAACGTCTTCCATGTTTCTAATTTGAAGAAGTGTTTGGCGGATGAATCTTTGGTTGTTCCTCTCGAAGAGATCAAGGTGGATGATCGTCTGCGTATCGTGGAGGAACCGGTTGAAATTCTTGACTATAAAATCCGTAGCCTTCGCCGGAGTAAAATCCGCATTGTTAAAGTCCGTTGGAACTCTAATCGTGGACCGGAGTTCACGTGGGAACGGGAAGATCAAATGAAGGCTAAGTATCCCCATTTATTTCCTAAGCGCGCGTTCGAATCAAGACATGTCTCTGCTGAAGCTGAATGAATCTCGGGTCGAGATTCCTTTCAACAGGGGGATGATGTGGCAACCGGAAAATTTTTCTTCTCTTTCGTCTCTTCCTTTTTGGCCTTGGGCAATTTTCGGGACGAAAATTCTTTCAACAGGGGGATGATGTGACACCCGGCAAACTCAGGTTAGTAACGTTGACTAAACTAGTAAGTCTACCTTAGCGAGTCATGCATATTACGTCCTTAACAAGGTCAGTCGAGTCGGTACGATGATTCGGGGGAATTATCGGGAGTCGTTATGATGATCCGCGGGGTCATCGGGAGTCGGTCCATAACTATGGGTACAAGGATCGGCGATTCGTGGAATCGCCGGGCCTAACGCACACACGAGTCTCGAGTCCCGGGAATTGGTGAACGGATGTAAACGTGTTGGATATCATGCATTATATGTTTGGAATCATTATGTGACTTATCGGTATGTGAATACGTGTTTAAATATGTTAAAATAGTGTTTAACGCGCCAAAAACCCATTCCAGCACCTTATAGGCGATTAGGAGCCTGGGGGGACTCCTAATCGCGTGAATAGTACACGAGTACAAAGGGAATGGGGCGAGTAGGTGGCCAATCGCATGAATAGTGGCGATTAGGGCCCCTACTCGCGAGTAGGTGGCTAATCGCGTGTACATAGAGGCGATTAGGCCCCTACTCGCCTGATCTGGGTCCCTAATCGCGTGTACTGCAGGGCTCGGGTCAAAACACCTATAAATAGCACCCTTAACTCCCCAAACACCTCTAGAACAACCCTAGCTGCTCCCAAGTCGCCCACACACCTTAGAACACCTCTGGAACTCATTTTGCTACAAAAATCACCATCCCCAAGCTTACACACCTTTCTTTAGCAAAACCCAAGGTGTGTTCTTCATCCCTAACCTTTGTAAAGTTGTTATTTTGAGTTCCCCTAAAGTTCCAGACCTTGTTTTACCAAATGTGTCTTTAAAAAACCTTTCAAGAGAGTCTTAAACCAAGTTTACACCTTAATGCTTGTTATATGTGAAGTTTACATGCATATGTTGGTCTTATTGGTGATTTTAACATGAATGTTTTTAAGATATGATTGTACTTCTGTTATGTAGAGGTCATTAGGAAGGTTGTCTTAGAATCTTAGCCATTATTATGGTGTTTTGAAGAAAATGCATATTTTGACCCATTTGTATGTTCTTGAGGATTTAGGATGATTATGGTGTGATTGTTGATGCAATGTTGTTAGGATTCACACTAGGAAGATGTTAGATCAGAGATTTTATGAGTTACATGTTGTAGAGTTTGAAATCTGATTATTTCCATTTAAGGAAAGATAAGGTTGGTAGAAGAAACCTAGTACTTTGCCATTTTAGGAAATAATTGCATAGAACATGCTAGATCAGTGTTATGTTGGGGGTTTTTGCTTGAAAAGGGTTGGTAAATGATTTAGGTTTGATATTGGGTGTTGTTGCATGTTTCGGATCTGATTTGGAGGGTTTAACGCGCGAAAACTCGTTGTACAGCAGCTGCAGGCGATTAGACATCCTAATCGCCTGAGCTAAGGGCGATTGTGCAGACATAGGGGCGATTGGGACCCTACTCGCCTGATACATCAGGCGATTAGGCCCCTAATCGCCTATAGGCTATTGCCTACTCGCGTGTAACCTTCCTAATCGCATGTACTGCTGTCGTGAACGCGTTTTGACATCCCGGAACACGATTTGACACCTAGGAACATGTTAGGAACCCGGGATACACCCAATGACTTAGTAAGACGTGTTCGGACCTGTTTATGCGTTAATTGGACATTATGCTAGACTAGGTGAATTGTTGCGCGTGCTAAGTGTTTAATTGCATATGTTGCATGATGTCTTGCATTTATCTAACACGTGGGATGTCGGGTCACCAATGGGATGTCGGGTCTTGTCTGGCACGGTCGGTTTAACAGTTAAAAGTGTTTTCAAACGTTTATGGTCACGGTCTGGACATTCGGGGACTAGTTAGCCTGCGGGTTATTAGTCCAATACTTATACGCATCTTATGATAGGTCGCCGACATCTGGGGCTATCATAACATAACCACTTAACTATTTTCAAGTAACGCAAACCAAGGTGAGTTTCACAGCCCCACTTTTACTGTTTTGCTTTTGGGGGAGAAACATGCTTTGTACGAACTATTTAAAGGTCATGTTATACTATGGGCACTTTATGTTACTATACGGCTTTTATGGAAAGTCCCAGGGGGAAACCATGAATGTGCTGGCACGCACAACGAGGGAAATGTGGATAGATCTATTGGGCCTCACAAACCCCACTCGACGGCGGGGCCGGGCGGGTGCATATTGTCTCTACCTATCGGGTTACCGAGGCATCGGTAGCCCAGTCATTCTGGGCTGGTATCAACTTTTGGAAACGTTTAGTAATGGGTTCCCAACCGTAGTAGTAAAAACACTTAACGTCTAGCTAACGTTCTCATGACATAGTATTAACGGGAATGATCTTTGTAAAACTTGTGACAACACTTTATAAAAGAAAACCTGTGAACTCACCAGCATTATATGTTGACATTTTTGGCATGTTTTCTCAGGTCGCTAAGGTAGCGGTTATCGGACTAGGCGCACGAGGTCATGCACGGCGTCTATTATTTTGAAACATATTAAACAATGTCTTTGTAAACAATGATATGTCTTTTGGTTGTAAACAAGAATGCTTCCGCTGCTGGTTTACAGCTCAAAGCATGATATTTTGGGTTTTAAATATTATTATGAATGCATGTTTGTTGTATGTTTATTGTGATCGTTGACTGAGATCCTGGTGTGTCACGCGCCTCGCGGTAAAACCCCGCACGTGGAATTTGAGGGTGTGACAATTGATTCATTAAGTTCACAAAGTCATCTTCAAAGAAAGTCCAAAATTTCTTCAAAAATGAGAAATTAAAACCATCCGGACTAGGGGCACGATCTCCCCCACATCCGAAGACAGCACACTTAACTTCTTCTCTGGAAAACTTCTCAATCAGCCCCGCCTTCGACTCTTCGGGCAGAACTTTAATATTGTCACACACAAGAGAGGGCCTACCTGCAATTTTAGAAGAAAACAAACTACGAAAATATTGGAAAACATGTTTCTTCACCAAAGAAGGTTTAGAAACCCAAACTCCATCAATCATAAATCCCGGAATATTATTTTTAGCCTTCCTCCCATTCGCCACACAATGAAAAAAGGCTGTGTTTTCATCCCCACTAGCCGCCCACCTCACCCTAGACTTTTGAAAAACATCACGAGCCCGGAGGTGATCAAGCCAAGCCACGCCTTTTTTACTTTCTTCATAAACCCAAAGTTCCTCTTCTTCTAAGTCTACCTCCTCCATTTTTGATTCTAGTCTTAAAATTTCCGCGTTCATCTCGTTGTACTCGGTCTTTTCCTTATCCCCCATCTCCTCCCACCAACCCTTCAAAGCCCCCCTAACCTTTCTAAATTTTTCAGCAATAGAGTGATCAGGCGAACCATCAAAAGACCACCCATCCAAAGTCTCAACAATCAGTTTCTCACACCCATCCCTTTCAAGCCAAGAATTAAACCATCGAAACGGTTTAGGCCCGAAATTAGAATCCACCAACGACAATAATAATGGGCAATGGTCCGATCTTTCCCGAGGAAGAGCCCGAAAAACAGCTTGCGGCCACTTATTTAAGAAGTTGTGACACACCAGAATTCTATCAATCTTACTAAACTTGAACCCTTTATCAAACCCAACCATATAAGTAAACTTACCACCTCTTATCTTATATTCCGTGAGCCCCATGTCATAAATAAAATTATTAAAATCACCTGCACTCACCGAATTGAAACCTGAATTTTTACGCTCCTCAGGAAAACGGACCACATTAAAATCCCCAAGCAAAATCCAAAACCCCTCTCGGCCCCTCATAACCCTGCTAAGTTCCTCCCATAACTGCCTTTTTTGAACAACACTTTGAGGGCCATAGACATTGATGATGTTGACAGGCAAGTTATCCGAAACAAGGCGGCCAGTCGTAATTAAAAAATTCCGGTTAGCAATCGCCTCAGTCTTGACAAAAACTTTTTCATCCCACAAATTCACCAAACCTCCCGATCTACCCTCTGCCTCCACAATGTCATAATTACAACCCTTCCCTCCCCAAATCCGATCAATATCAACCGACTCGGAATTAGCCATCTGAGTTTCTTGTAAGGCCACAAAAGAGACATCATTCTTCATTTTTAAACCTTTAACCCACCCTACCTTCCCATCCGCCCCAATCCCTTTAACGTTAATAGAGAGGAAATTCATAGATTACCTTTCTGTAAACCTTCATCCACCACTGAAATACGAACCAAGTTCTCGAAACCACCAAGATTAGCCCCAACCCTACCTCCCAAATTTACCGTCGCGACGACCTCTTGCTGTATCTCTTGACCTTCATCTCCCAATGACTTTAACGGCTCCTCCCTATCCACCCTAACAGACTCATGATTGTTAGTTGACTGTGAATTGAAGTCCAATCTTCTACCTTGCCCTTCTTCCTGCGAACCATTATCTTCACATCCTTGCATTTCATTTGGAGCTTCTACACCTGGTTGTGGAACCTTAGCATAATTATTTAACCCCAACAAACTATCCAAGCTAAAAGGATCAGACCCATTAGGATCAAAATCCATCCGGGCCCTTTTAGGTGGCTTAGGCCTGACGTCAACCGAACAAAATTTGGGGAGCCCAACAGATTTTTTGGACCTGTCATTAATCTTGGCCCCCCCCCCCTTGGTAACTTGGCCCAATAATGTTTTTTTGACAACCTCCTGGCCTACTCCCAAATTTGGGTTATAATTTTTATCAAAAGAAAATTCTTCAGTCAAAGGTTTGAACGATATTTTCAAATTATTCAACACCCCATCATTATTAGGCAATGATTGCCAATTATTCCTTTCATTAAAATCGTTGACATTTTCCATAACCGTATCCGCCATTCTAGGAGTTTCCAAAACAGCCCCACTAGTTTCGCCTTGCTCTCCGGTAACTTGCACGTCGCCGGCAACGGAACTACTGGCCGTAGCGCTACCATTATCACTTTTGAAGCATAGGAAGTCCGGAATCCACTCGCCAATCTCCTCCATTACCCATACGCGAAACTTCCGACGTCTCCATTGAAGCGTAACTGCATCCATAATCCTTCTCCCATCCCCGACTAACACCGCGATGTATTCAAACGACAGATCAACATCCCGGTGTTTTACGTTCGTTTTGTGGATCACCTTACCATACCGAGCCCCTATCCAATTAAGCGAATCATTACACAACACATTCAAGGGAATGCCTTGAACCTTAAGCCAAGCAATTCTTTCAAACGGAAGTGTTTGTCCTTTCCAAAGATGCACAGAACGGAAAATATCCGTTTTCAAAAGAAGTTGAATCCGAACATTCTCCGCTTCTTCTTCATCTTGAAACGTAACCAGCACATGGAGACCTCCCATATATTGCATGGGAGGAGTCTTCCCTAACTCTTGTAGAACTGAAGGAATCTTCTTGAGACCATCCACATCAAAAGTCTCGACCAACATAAGGAGAAATAACTTGCTACCTTGTTGGTCATCCATCTCGAATTATCTTACTATAAAACTATACATTTTTACACTCAAATAATAATTTAAAAATATTAAATCAATTAATATATAAGAACGACAGAAGTTAATATCTATCAGGGTCTGTTTGGTATGGGGTAATGGAATGGATGAGGGAATGGAATGGACAAGGTAATGCAATGGATCATTACCATTCCATGTCTTGTTTGGTTGCCATGTGGGAATAAAACAAAACATTACTTTGTGTTGTTGGATAGGAAGGAAAAGACGAAGGAATAAAATCGCCAGTGGTGGGTGCTGGCGGTGATGGTGGGTGGTAGTGGCATCGGTGGTAGGCGACGATGTTGGTGGTGGGTCGTGTTGGATGGCGGCGGTGGTGGTGGTGTGACGGTGGTGGGCGGTGGCGGCGACATTGGGTGGTGTTGGATGGCAAAGGTGGTGGGTGGGTGGATGTAGTGGTTGGCGGTGGTGGGTGGTGACAGCGGTGGTGGGTGGTAGTGGCATCGGTGGTAGGTGACGATGTTGGTGGTGGGTGGTGATGGCGGTGGAGGGTCGTGTTGGACGGCGGCGGTGGTGGGTGGGTGAAGGTAGTGGGTGGCGGTGGTGGTGGTGGCGGCGACGGTGGTGGGTGGTGACGACGGTGGGGGTGGTAGTGGCATCGGTGGTACGCGACGATGTTGGTGGTGGGAGATGGTGGTGAGTGGTGATGACGATGGAGGGTGGTGGTGGCAACGGTGGTGGGTGGTGACGATGGTGGTTGGTGGTTACTGGTTAGTGTTGGTGGTGGTGGATGGTGGCTTATGGTGTTGTTAATGAAGATTGAATGAGAGATGGAATGAAAAAAAAAAAAACATGGGGAGTGGATGAAATGGTTTTGAGGGAATGAAATGCCTTGTAGAATGGATGATTCCATTCCTTTGACCAACCAAACACGCTGTTTTTCAATACCTCGTAATGACCCATTCCATTCCCGCTTTCATTCCATCATACCAAACACTACCTCAGGGTAAATGGGGGTGGTGGGTGATAGAATCACACTATCACACCTAATAATATGGTGCCACCTCGTTTTCCTCACATTCTATCACATCCATCACTAAAAGGCTGAAGTGGAATGATAGTATCACATTCTATTTTTTAATTAAAAATACAACATTACATTAAATAAAAAAGCATACATTAATTAAAAAAATTACTAGAAAATATAATATAAAATAAAATAAAATAAAAATGAAATAATAAAATTAAATAGATTATTGCGTTTTGGTAGCCTAAAAAACTGATTATCTGCGTTTTCAAAACGTAATCCAAACACTAAAAACTGATTATCTGCGTTTTCAAAACGCAGTAATCTAAAAATCAGATTCAAAACGCAATCCCAAACACCCTCTTAGGGGGTGTTTGGGATAGATTATTCAAAAGAGATTATGCGTTTTGAAAAAGCAGGGGTGGAGCTGCTTATAGATTATTGCGTTTTGGTAGCCAAAAAACCTGATTATCTGCGTTTTCAAAACGCAATCCAAACACTAAAAACTGATTATTCATGTTTTCAAAACGCAATAATCTAAAAATCAGATTTAAAACGCAATCCCAAACACCCTCTTAGTACCTACTCCAAACACAACGTGTTTCAATGGTAAGTGGTTTATAAACAATAAATATTGAAATTGCAACCACAAAATGTTTAAGGGGCATTTTTCATCACATCATTATTATAAGGCCCTTTAAAAAATGTGTAATGGTTAATGCACTTTTTAGTTATTACTTTTCATATTTTTTTATCCTATTTGAGCATTATAAAAGACATGAACCATTACTTATGGTCTAATATTCATAAAAATTTAAAATGGATAACTTCAGGGATTATTTTCATTGTATTCCTACAGCTAAAGTTAATCACTTCACAGATACTAAAAAAAACACTTCATTCTATCCATAAAATCTTCAATTTCAATTTACTTATTATTTAGTAAATAATTATGCTGGATTATTTTGGTTTTGGTTTTATGGACAGAATTTGAATTAGTAGTTTAGCATATAATTTTGGGTTAATTGTCACTTTGGTTCTTTTTTTCTTGAAAAAAAGACCAATAAAATATAAGTCCTTTTTTTAGGGTTTTTAAAGGGGAGGTTAGGAGTTTAAGCCCCATAAAAGGCAAAAAAAATAAAATAAAAAAATGGTGTATTTAAAGAATGAGAAATTAGCCGTAAAAAAAAGATATAAATTAGTTAAGGAGAGTAGAGGTTAAAAAGAGGTTTTGCACGTTTTCTATTTATTTGCAGTATTGGATTATGTTTTGCTTGTGATGACAAACAACTAAAACATTATTAATGCATTAGTTAAGCAAACAATTGATTTGTGTTTTGAGATACAACATGTTCGGTTGATGACAAAAATTAGTGACGGGTTGGGTGACATAAAGAGGGTTGACTTCACACTTACAATTGGGTTGTTAATAAGGTTCGATGATAAGAACTTTTGCTACCAGCTAGTTAACTAATTTTCAGAACTATGTCTATGTGGTTCCCAATTTATAAACTAAAAACTATGTAAAACTTAAAACCCAAAGTTTAGAGGAGGTTGCTTGTTCTTATTATTGTTTTCATCAAGCAATCAAATTAGTTTTTATAATTTTCAATAACAATCAAAGAAATTAATTAGATAAATAGTTGAATTAATAAAAACTATTCTTTCCACCAATTCTCTATGGAGATGACTCGACTTTCACTATACTATATTTTACTTATTTTTAACCGACCAAACGAAACGATGTCGATTAATGGTCATTTAAAAATCGTGAGGTATTTAGCTTAAAATAAGGAGAAAAAAATAAATAAAGTTGAGGGAATTAAATTGTATTTAAGATGAAGGGGGAAAGATCCGGTACAAATTGTTTTTTCGGTAAGAACTGTGAGAATCAAAGGAGGGTATTTTTCTTTTATTTTTTTTTTTCAAATTTTTTTTCCCATATTGTTAAACATGTATTATAGTATTGAAAACTAAAAAAATAAAAAATAAAAAATAAAAAAAATTTGGTGTAGAGTAATTACATAATTACTCTAGTGTAAACTAATGTATTTACTTTAATGACGTAATTACACTAAAAAAATTTTTTTAATTTTTTTTTGTATTATTCATCTAGAAAGAATGTTTAAGCACATGGGAAAAAAAATATTCTAAAAAAAAAATAATTTTTTTTACCCCCTTTGATTCTCACAGTTCTTACCGAAAAAACACTTTGTATTTGATCTTTACTCTAAGATGAAGATATGAAAGTGTAAAAATGTTTGAAAGACTAATTTAGTGTATCTACCTTATACATTAAAAGAAAAAAATTAATTTTGTAATATCTATAGATACAAAAAATCAACCTTACTTGCTTTGAAACATAACGAAATTGTTCCAAACTTAGATTTAACAACATTAAAAATATGATTATCAACAGAATGGTAACTTTTGTGTTTGGATGCCAAAGTATATCTCCTTTGAACAATCCAAAAAATGTTAAATCCTAAGAATTAATAATTATGCGTACGTCCCTAGTTTCTTTCCTGAACACAATCATCCAA
This sequence comes from Ambrosia x helenae, assembly GCA_030844895.1. Taxonomy (NCBI): domain Eukaryota; kingdom Viridiplantae; phylum Streptophyta; class Magnoliopsida; order Asterales; family Asteraceae; genus Ambrosia; species Ambrosia x helenae. Next base: position 25,044,289 of record CM061227.1, on the reverse strand, counting down.
AAAACCATGGTTACGAACGAAATTCCTAACTGGTTGCTTCTAAGAATCTACACGTACATAGTTGTTCACGATTTTAACCAAACAAAATATCCAACAGTTGCACATAAAACTCTATCCCACTCCAATGTCTTTCCATCTGCGCTGGATATATGGACATTCTTGGTGAGTTTTCGTGTTTCGGATGCAGTAATCTGCATGCTAGTTTGCAGCTGCATTGTTGGGTTTGGTCCAAGGCGCACAAGGCGGTCAGCCAGGCGCAAACCAATGCAGCATTACCACCTTGTGTCTATCAAGACGCGCGCATATGCAAATTGCGCAAAAATAGAAAAGCAGCCTGAAAAGGCTAAAAATGGTCTGAAACATCAAAAAATGATTTAGAACCGGCATAAACGAGCCCCCCAACCAGCCTAAAACATGTCTAAAGCAGTTGAAATGGCATGTTTATTTAGTGCGGCTTGCTTAAAAAGCCTTCGCTTTTTAAGCACCTTGCACCTAGGCCCAAGGCTCACCCTTTACGCCCAAGACTACGTGTCTCTATTGCATCTATTTATATTTTAAGATGCGATGTTTTAACCTTTTTAGCAAACTTTCAGGCTAAGGTTACATATTTACCCACAATCTTGGTTATGAATGATTCATGGGCGAAGCATTAGAAAGGCCGAAGGGTGCATTGGCCTCCACCGTTCTTTAGCTTAGTATTATAAATTTCTCCATTTTCGTCCAAAATTTTTGTATATATTGAGTTCGGCCCTCACTGATTTTAAATTTTTTTTGGGTCTCATGACTTTCTGCCCCCACCATTTAAAAGTTCAAGCTCCGCTACTGGTTCAATCATTGATGTTTCAGATGTTGGTCCGCAAGCTTGCTTATTTTTTATTAGTTATGATTCTTGATGGTGTCTTAACTCTTTCTAAATTGTTATTGATACTTATTTTTGGACCTTGGTGTTTATGTAACAGGTATTTTTGCATACTCATCTACATAACTCAATTATTTTCAATAAAGTAGTGACCAAGAGTTCAAGACAATGAAAGATTCATCCTGGTTTTCTACCATGTCAAAAACTCCACACAAAAACAAAGGTTTGAATCCTGAAAACTCCATGATTGGGATCTTATCGTTCGAAGTTTCAAAAATCATGCTAAGAGTAGCCAACTTATGGCATTGCTTAAGTGATAGACAAATGTCAAGACTAAAAGAAGAAGTTAGATATTCGCTTGGCATTCGTACGCTTATTTCAGACAATCATGCCCATCTCATTAATCTTGCACTAGAGGAGATCATTGATACCTTGAAAGGGGTGGCTATATCAGTCGCTAGGCTTGGAAAAAAGTGTTTAGACCCAGTGTATCATAATCTTGATCATGTCTTTGCATACCCTTTTCATATTGATCTTAAATGGTGTGGATGGGAATATAGGTTGAAGAAAATGGAGAAACGCGTGAAAAAAATGAAGAAGTTCGCTAATGCTATGTCGCAATATTATGAAGAACTTGAAGAGTTGTCTGATCTAGAGACGAGATTAGAAAACATGCAATCCAACGGCGTGAATCAAGGGCAATTGCAAGAATTCCATCAAAGAGTGATATGGAAACGCGAGGGGGTAAATGGCTTATGTGAAATGTCTCCATGGGTACGATCTTATGATTATATAGTCAGATTATTGCTTAGATCTCTCTTCACAATCGTCGAAAGAATCAAGGTTGTTTTTGGAGTAAAAACTGACATTAGATCTTCGGAAGTAAGAGATGCGACTCATGGTGGTTGTTTTGTACCCAAAAACTCCGTTTCTGACCTTACACGCGCTTCAGTCTATCCATCTGAAAGTTCTTTCAAGAGATCCATGTCAAATTTTGGGCATAAACCAATCCTTTGTGGGAGATATCCATCATCCAAACCACAAGGATTGGGTCATCCGGCCGCATGTTCTTTTAGGGTCAATGGTAATTTTCAAAAGGGCGGTTTCAACTCTATCAAGAAAGGTTCTTTTTCCTTCAATTCTAAGCAAAGATTGTTTAATGGTCAAGAACCAACTCTTGGGAAAGCTTCTTTAGCTCTACGTTACGCAAATATCATCATATTCATCGAGACATTAGCAATGTCTCCTCGGGCCATAAGTTGTGATGCAAGAAACGACTTATATGACATGTTAACAACAAGTCTTAAAAAGTCACTTAGAGAAAAACTGTTTATGTCGAAAAGGGAATCTTTGTTAGCGTATGATGAACGTGTTGCATTAGGGAGAAGATCGTCGGTCCAAAGGATTCTAGATTGGTTATCACCACTCGCGCATAACATGATAAAATGGTATTCTGAAAGAAACTTTGAGAAGCAACCCATGGGTTCAGAAGGAAATGTTCTTTTGGTCCAAACTTTGTACTATGCAGATCAAGCAACAAGTGAAATTGCAATCACAGAACTAATAGTGGGACTTCATTATGTTTCAAGGTTTAGTCAAGAACTCATTGACAGATCTGTAATGGGGTCTGCATAATGTTTAAATACATATGCTACTTTTTTTAAATGTTTCATGGGAAAATATATGACCTAATATGATTATGATTACACATATTGTATTTGTAATTTGTCCCTGTTATAGGGCTCATTGTAAGTAATGTTCATATATATATATTGTATAAGATGATTATGATTTCTTGGAAACTTGAGGAGACCCATTATAAATAATAGTTAATATTTGAGGGTACTTGGTATGCTTTTATAGGACTAGATTAAGAGTGTGATATTGAGATGGTCTTGTGGACAAGGGAAGGTTCAACTTTTTTAGAGGTTTGGGGTCTTTTTATCAAATGACTATTATTTATAATGGGACTTGAGGAGACCGATTATAAATAATAGTCAAGGCTTCGACTTGAATGAAAACGCACTTGTTAGTATTTTGGAAATATAGCATGCAAAATGAGCATCACTTAACATATTATGATAGAATGGTTTGAGAATCACAATAAAACTATAAGTGCGCGCAGTGGCGAAGCTTGACCCAAAGGTTCGGGGGGTCGGAAGTCACTAGTTTTGGGGGGTCGAAACCCTATATTTCCAAAATTTTTTATACGAATAACATATAATCGGAACTTCTGCGCGAAAATTCGGGGGGGGGGGGGGGGGGCGCCCGCCACAACTAAGCTGCGCCACTGAGTGCGCGTTTATAACTTAGGAAATAACATTAGCGAATTAACATCCTAAATTGTCTCTATTATGTTTTTAGTCCTTCAAGTAGAAGGTGTTGCAATAAAGACGTCAAAAAGTCATCACGTGTTACTCAATCGTAAATAATCACTATATATATATATATATCTAAGAACAGAAAAGAATATCAAAAGGCGCCCATGGCCTAATGGATAAGGCGTCTGACTTCTAATCAGGCGATTGTGGGTTCGAGTCCCACTGGGCGTGTTTTTTTTTTGTTTTTTAGCTATGTCATTTTAGTGGATTTGGTGTTTTAAATTGTTTTCATTTTTATCAATTTTCTATATAACTGATTATTCAAAAAAATGTGCAACAAACTTCACATTAAATATCATACATATTAGTATTAAAGTTGGTGTTTTAGATTATTTTCTTTTGATGATTTTTTTCTATATATAAAATCTTTGGTTCATTATTTGAAATTGCATTAATTATCCTTACAATTTGGTAATTAGAATCAGTAGCAATGTCTTTCAGTCTTCAACCCATTATCATTACATTATTCAGTGTTTCATTACTATACCATCAGCATCAAAAATGACGCAGAGCATCCACGGATACATTTGCTGATTATGGGCTCGTTGTGGGTTTAGGCCCGTGGACTGGTCTGGTAAGAAGGTTGGGCTAGGAAAAGAGGCGATTGGAGTTATCATAGGGGTGCAAACGAGTCGAGCCAAGTCCGAGCTCAACTAGGCTCAAGCTCGAGCTTGTTTCACTAGTATAGAAAACGCGGTGATATCGGCCTAAAGATGTGGTTTCAAACCGTGTCTTATGCCGTCACGTCTTTTGAGTCTTTGATCACTAGTCGCGGTAACCATTACCGCGTCTTAAGACATGTAAACTGCTGACTTTTGCCACTATGCTTAATAAAGTTAATCTAACTAGGACTTAGTTCGTGCGTGTTGCGGCGCGCGGAATCGAATCGTTCTTGGTTTGTTAATATGTACGTCTGTGCTTCGATTACACCAAAACTCGATTTATTGTTGGAGATTCTTTAAGGTTGGGTTTTAGAGTCCCTTTGTTAGACTCTTCTTTTGATCAGACACTCTAATGATAAGCGGAATGAAATGAAAAAAAAAAGTGTTTGGTTGGTCAAGGTAATGGAATCATCCATTACCTTATCCATTCCATTTCATCTAAAAAACCCAAATTCATTCCATCTATCCCCCTTGTTTTTTTTTTCCATTCCATTCTCTCTGTCACCCTTATCACCACAGACCACCACTACCACCCACCCCTACCATTCCCAACCATCGCCACCACCAACCACCGGCACCCACCACCAACCGCCACCACCAACCGCCACCGCCACTGGTCAACCTCCACCGACCACTACCGCCAGCGCCAGCCGCCGCCACTTCCTGTCGCCACCCACAACCACCGAGCACCACCATCACAACCCATTACCGTTGCCGCCACCCACCCACCGACCACTATCACCGCCGCCATCACCAACCACCAACACCCACCACCAAGCGCCACCGTCGAGCACCGCCACCACCGCCAACCGCTGCTCTGCCACCTACCACTACCACACACCGCCGTCGCCGCCACTACCTACCTCCAACACCCCACCACCGTCGCTGCCACCCATCGCCGCCGACCACTACCCACCGCCGCCGATAACCACCACCGTCATCGTCGCTGCAGTCACGACCGAATACCGCCACCCACACCGGCACCCACTGTCAACGGCGCTGCCCCCACTCACCACCGCTGTGACATCCGTCACCTTCGACTTTCACCTACTTGACAATAATAGCCCTTCGAATATTTCCATTTTAGTCCCTGTAAGTTGCGTCGTTTTTAAATTTAATATTAGAGCGAACTAAAATTTTATCATTTATAGTAATGTGGATCGGGTATAAGTTTTAAGCAAACGTGTATGTTGAAACGTCATCCGGAATGGATATTATAAAAATTTCGAGTTTTATAAAGTTTTAGAAACTTTTTTGGTTAAACTTAGCTAACTTGGTTATGTTTTATAAAGGAACAAAAGAAAAATACTAACTAAATTAGAATAAAACTAACTTAGTTATACTTGAGGGGTCAAAAGTGTCAATACTTGAAAGTTAAAAAAAAAAATCCAACTTTCTTCTTGGATCCGTTTTTCCGGCGGGTATAAATTCCGGCCACCGGAATCCATCTCCGGCAAACTTAAAAACCAAGATTTAAACACTTTTAATTCGTTTTATTAAATGCCGTACGTTTCTCCACTCCATACTAACGTTTTCCCATCATTAATCGAACCATAAACACGTTTTTAATACTTGTTATAAACCGGGTTTTGAGCAAAACGAACGGAACTTTTAATCGCCTTAAAACGCGTATGTTAATCGTCCACTACATAAATTGATTGCCCCATTTTGTTTCTGCATCAATACTCAACGCAAACCCACTTAAAACCATTCCAGATCGCGAGCAGAAGCTTTCCAAATCAAAGTCTAAAGTGTCGCACCATCATTGAAATTTTCGAACCCAAACCGTCTTTGTAAGTACGAATCTTTGATGCCGTTTTAATCTTTATGCATTCCTGGTCATTAACCCCATGTTTTCGGGTTACACCATTGATGAATCGTGGTTTATTATAATCTAGGTTAGGGTTAGGGTTTGGCTATGTTATGGGGAAGAAGATGATTACTTTATAATTGTTTATATATTATTTTCAACCAAATAGTTCAACAAACAAGGCAAGTGATGGAGTGGTTTGTACCTTGGTGAGTTACACAAGTTACCTGGGTTCGAATCTCACATCCGACCCTCTTTTTTTTTTTTTTTTCATTTTCTTCAGATTTTTGTTGCATTATTTATACATTAATTATATAAATATATTGATCTTACAATATTCATAATAAATTCATTTTTGCCCCAAAATTTATGAAAATTTAGGTGTAGGTTCTTGACACCTCATAGAAAATTATGATATTTTTATTTTCTGAAAAATAAATTATTTTCATATTTTTATTGATTTAAATTGTTTTAATCATAATTAATTGATTAAAAATTCATTTTTAATGATTTTAATCTCAATCTTTTTGTGTAATTAATTCTCATCATCATGAACTGATTTAAAAATTATTAGTTCAGAAAACATTTGATTTTATTAACTTTCCTATTTTTAATCATTTAAACATAATTTAATCTCGTTAAATCAGTTTTAAATATAAATAAGTTTATATAAATTAGGGGAAAATTATTCTAATTTGTTTACATCAGAAATCATCCATTTTCTAAAAAAAATAACATTTATGGATCATGTCTTGTATTTTAATCCTATTTATGTTGAATTAGACATAATTGAACATTTATTTATTCACACTATTTAAATATCTATTTTTAAATATTTTTCTTATAAAATAGAAATGTTTTATGTTGAAAATCTTAATTATCATTTATTGGATCATTGTGAAACATATAATTATTTATTTATACATTTATGATCATTATTTTGTCTTAATTATTGCAAACATATTTTATCTAAATATTCAATTGATAATGATTATATTACTTAAATCACCTTTACAATCTTTTATATATTATTTGTGATATACAACTTTTACATTAACGCGACTTATCATAAAAACTCTAATTCCCCAAATCGACTTAGCAAACCCTAATGCCTTAGACCCTAGTTACCTTAGACTTTTTAGACATTTCCTTATTAGTATGCTTACACATTATAGGTTGAATTCCTCGGAATTCCCATTACTTAGCTCACGACCGCTTAAGTTGGATTTTGCTTGCTTTCGCAAACTATGAGTATATCTTTCCCCTTTTACTATTTTACACTTTTGGGGTGACTCATGTACGCTTATTACTTCATTCACTTAATCATGGTTTATTCTATATTCATAATCGCAATTCTTGTATGTGTTTTACTTGTTGATTCGTTGATAGTGTGTACTTATGACCTTAATCATTAACCGCTGGGCGGCCTAGCATAGCAATAAATAGTACTTAATTATTGTTATGTGTGAACGATTATTCATCGCCTACTATGAGCGAATACTATATATATGTGACTCTTGATTCATTGAACGAAAGGTTTGATTTTGGGTAGTATTTGTACACAGCTTGAACACTAAATTGTAGACAGTATAACACGTGAATTGCGAAACACTTTTTTTTTTCCTACTATATGTATTCAAAACAGGGTATGCTCACCAATACAATTTTTGTATTGACCAAATTATTTTGTACATGTTTCAGGTTATTTTGAGATGCATTCTTTAAGCTTTCGGATTTATATTTAGAGTTTGACTCATTGTAATTCAGATTAGTTGGCATTTAGAATCGTTGTATTTCATTTCAATGTAATAAACTATTTAATCAATGCATCAAAATTTACACTTTTAGTCCATGAGCTATTGAACAATCGTCACTACGTGACACCTCGATGTTTCCGCCATCGGTTGGGGTGTTACAACCGCCAATTTTGTTCCTTCGACTTCCCCCCTACCAAACAATACAAAGTAATGATTCAACTCATTCTCACATAGTAACCAAAGAACACCATGGAATGGTAATCGTTCATTTCATTCTTTTTCCATTCCATTACTTTGTCCATTCTATTTCCCCGTTGAAGGGATATGGTACCAAAACATCCATATCACAAACATACTTCGCCCGTTTTACGTCAGCGGAATATCTAGCGTCCGACGTCTACTCACCCGCCCGTTTTACGTCAGCGGAACAGCTAACGCCAGACGCACACTATCCCGCCCGTTTTACGACGGCGAAATATCTAGCGTCCGGCGTCTACTCACTCGCCCGTTTTACGTCAGCAGGGCGGACACATTACGAAGCTTCCTCAGCAAGTCAGACAAAGATGCTTTCTGGGGTAGCCTCGAGGTACACACTCCTGCCCCAGGCAACTGATACTGACGCTACAGGCTGCCCGTCAGAGTTCTCGGCCAATCAAAGGCTGCCCATAGCCTGACGCCGAGAAAGGACGATGACGTGGTAGCCTCCCAGCCAAGATATCTCTCTGACAGAAGACTTTCTCAACCCTTCAACTTGTCTCGGATTTCAAGAAAGAAGATGATTACCCACCGCCCCGAATCAGCCGGTGGGCGGACGCCACGTGTCCGCCGCCCACCAGCGTCCACTCAACGGACGCCATGAGTGCTTTCGTCAGGACAGTAACATTCCCTTTTTACGCTCTCTTTTTACCAAACCCACTTGTACCATTGGGCTTAGGTACTTGGGCAGGAAACTTAGAGACACCTCTACCTAAGTCGGGCCCCATTAAGGGTAGAGGATGGGCTGAGAAAGTTGCATGTCGAGGTACTACAAAAGGAGGAGCTCCTTCTCCTTTTGTCGGCATCCGATATTCACCGAAACTTTCATAAAAAAGATTACGAACTCTTTCGTACCTTTTTCAACCCCTTGTTTATTATACTAACGTTTAGAGGCTTAGCTCTTCTAATCGGTAGTCTCTTAAATTCCTTGGTCTTGTCCTTAGACCAACACATTAAACTATAATAATAACCCTTCCACTTTGAACAGTGATTTTTATTCTGTTATGATTTTGTATGTTGATAAATATGTTTGTTTTCATATTATTAACATCTGATGTTGATGGTGTAGTGGTGTAATGGTTTTTGTTATAGGTGGTATACCCGGGTTCGAAGCCTGTTGGTGTTTTTTTTTTCCTTTCTGGCTTCTGTCACGTTGGTTGTTTGTGCTGTTGTGCTCTGATTGGTCTATTTAGAGGTGGTGTCCTCATCATCATGCAATCATACACGCGTCCCCTTCTTTCTCCATTCACAATATACAGACATTACACACTCTCTTTAGAGAGAGAAAGTAATAGAGCAAAGAGAGAATTGGGTTCAAGAGAGAGGTGAGGAAAGGGGTTCCGGCCGGCTGCTCATGGCGGAGCACCGACGGAGCAGTCCAAACAAACACACAACCACATCCACTAATTCGGTTACCCCCTATTTCTGTATCTCATCTCTCTCTCTCTCTCTCTCTCTCTCTCTATAAAGGCTGAGACAAAAGGAAGCAGCCGGCGGCGACTGCCATCACGCCTCTGACTCACATAATCCACCCAACAACTCTAAATCCACCGTGGCTAGGGTTTTCGTCGCGTCGTTTGGTGGTCTCGGCTTACAGCGACGACGGAGATCACCAAGATTCAGACTCTAATCGTTCACAACCCATGTAGGCGGCGGAGGCTCATTGTTAGCAGGTTAAAGTATTGCTATTTTTTTTTTGGCATCTAACCCTGATTTTGTTTATTAATTGTGAATCCTTATTTTGTTGGGGTTTTGTTCACATAATTGTTTTCATTATGTTGTTCTTTTGTTGACTTAGTGTTGTATGTAGCATACAATACCTTCTGTCAATAGCAGTAAGTATATGTTTAAATTATATAATGTTATGTATCAGAAGTATAAATATGAATTTCAAACAACACGTATTGCTCCGACGCTTCGTTAAAACACAAAATTATATATATAGACATAGTCAAAGATAATTAGAGCTTGAATACTAAATTACTTATCTATAAATCATGATTTGTAATGATGATTTAGATTACTTTCCATTTTTTAGGGTATGTGAAGTGAAGGAGCGAATATTATTAAGGATTTCAGTAAGTTAATGAAGATAACAGAAACAAAAATGGGTCCAGAGATGATGGCGGCGGCAGTTTAGGGTTCAGATTAGGGGTCCGATAGTCAGGTAAGATCTAATAAAATTCTTTGATTTCCATTTCTCTTACTGATTTTTGTTAATTGAAGTATTATTGTGGTGAACCAACAACAATGGTGACGGCCAGATATGTGGTGATTGTAATGGTGGAGGTTTAGGTGATGGTGACGGTACTTGTTTTGATTTTGATCTTTGCATGTTTTTATATATTGTAGCTTCACTTTTTAAATGGTATTAATCTATTTTGGAACACATGTAGGTGCTAAAGTAGATATTATTACATGTGGATCAACCCCACTACATAAGAGAATTAGGGTGAAGTTTTTAATCATTGGCAACCGTGATTTGTTAGGAAAAAAAATCAGATGAGACCAAAGGTATTGTGTCGTTTCTTTCATCAAGCATTCAAAGTAGTTCAGAAGCATTCAAACACAATGTTTTTTTAAAGGCGACAATGTATTTTCGTAAGAACGCTTGAGGAGTATGAAGCTCAGGTACGATTGTTATTTCAGTTACTTTGTTTGTTTGTTTCTGGTTTGTATATGACTTGAATTAGACTGATATAAATACTATTAATGTAGCAAAAGGAGTTGATTAAGCTGAAAAGAGAGGCGAGGTTGAAGGGTGGATTTTATGTCAATCCTGAAGCCAAGATGCTCTTTATCATTAGGGTACGTGGGTATACAGGTTTGTGTTGATCTTCTGATTTTATTTAGATTCATATGTTAAGCGTTGTGGTACACATATACATTTAAAATAACATTAATAACTACAATAGTAGTAATTTTAGCGATAATAATCACTGAATCGGTATGAATTTTTGCAGAGAAATAATTCCAGCGGTCAAATTGGACTTGCAAGGAATGAGATGTTTATATGTGGTTCTTCCAATAATATGTTGCTAATGGACATCAGTGTTCTTAAAATTTGTTGCATAAGAAAGTACATTAAAACTCTTATATATAGATAATACTAAATCATCTGTTACATTATTAGTTTTTCATTTGATGTTAACGCTTTGTTTTATGGCTAAAATCGTCAGACTGTTAATGTGAAACTGTTTGTGTGGTGGTCGACTGCAGAGTAGGTTTTGGCAAGGAAGAGCGGGTTAGAACGGACATAAGCAGGTGTCAGCAACAGTTCAGAATGGGTTGAAGTAAACGACCAGCTGGTATCATTTGAAAGATCTCGATTAATATTATTATAAGTTATGAACGATTAGTGAATCTGATCGCGTAATGATAGAAATGAATCATTACCTTGAAACATACGCATTGCTTATGTTTTGCGTATTTGTCGAAGGTAAAGAAGGATGCTTGCCTCCAAAGCGATGGATTTCTGGTTTAGATCAGAATATTCATGTCATGTGTCCAAATCTGAATCCAAAAAACCCGGCAACAGGTCAGTTTACATACATTTGCTTTAATCAATTTCATTCTGTTTTGTTGAATGTGATAAATTCATCTTTATTTTATGATTTTAGGCTTTCGGTTAAGAAAAGAGAACCACCTAAGCAGAAGAAAGCGCCTGTGAAGAAAGCGAAGGAGGCAAATGATCCTAACAAACCGAAACGGCCTGCCAGTGCTTTTTTTGTCTTCATGTATGTTGCTTTAATTGTTATATATTTGTTTTTTGTTAGATCTGTAGCTAATTTTGTGTTTTTGTTGTTAATATGTCTGGATTTTGAACGTTGCAGTGAGTATATCCGGAAACAATACAAAGAAAAACATCCGAATAATAAATCAGTTTCCGTCGTAAGCATCGATTTGAATTATTATTATTATTTTTTGTGTTGCAGCTATTGAAACAGTTGATGGAGCAAATGGTTTCTCCACCAATCCTGCTAGCTATAATGAAAGACGTATGTTTGATATGAAAATGTTAAGTGGCCCAAAGTTTTTCGTGTTGACCCAGGCTTAAATCTAATGATTTAGTCTTTGTGTTCTTGCACATGTTCTGATTGTTTTAGGCTGGTCATAAGGAGAAATACTTAAAGATTCATGCACCGTTAATAAATCGTTCCGGATATTCATCATACTTTATATAGGAAGAGCGGAATGATTAAAGATGCTAGAATTGTGTGAATCTTTTTTTGTTCAAGATTGTCGAACAATAACATGATCGAGTTTGCTGATTTTTGTTCAGGTGAGTTCATGGCGTTTTTAACTAGAGCAAATCTGATAAATGGACTACGTGTTCTCCAACCCTGCGGTGGCTAGAAGCTTCACAACGTATCTAGGAACCGCCATTGGTGTTTCTGCAGAATCTCAATGGAGGATAACGATAACATCTCTGCCTAAGCGCTGAAACCAAATCGATTTCTTTGCAGTTGTCGTGATAGTCATCCAAACTGAGGTTTGTTCCAGCTTTTATCTTCCATGATTCATCTTCGTGTCCCTTTCACTGCTTTCATACATGGTTGCTCTGTTTTATTTGGTCTTCCTTTTTGTTGTTTTGGGTGTGTTATTGTCGATTTGATTTGTGTATGTTATTATAGAGATTGAGATCGTATATTTGATATACCAATCTATAGGTTATGTTTTACCTTAGATTGTTGGTTGGGTCGTTATTTGTTGGTATAGAGTTTCGGCTTATTTCTTCTATTTATCTATTGGAGTCTTAGGTTGGCTTTGTTATTACTGTTTGCGCCTTCATTGATTGTTTTCTTACATGTTGAACCCACAATTGAACCACAGATTTCTTAATTCGTTTTATGTTGATCGTGTTCTTCGGGTTGGAGAAGTTATGGCTGTGAAATTAGTGATGTAGTTTAAGCATTTAGGTTGGGTTTTGGCTGTGGGTTTAGGGGGTGCCTTGACGGCAAACTCTATTGCCTGAGAACGTAGGAAGATGAACAAGGGATTGTAATGAACAATTAGTGTTCTAATCGTTATTAATGTCTAAGTATGATGATGTGTTGGAGCATGTTAAATGATGTTTAGATCTACGTAGAAACTTCCACAATTTAGAGATGTTTAATAAATTAATATAAGCTTATTTAGAAAAGTCAAGGTTTACAAACCTGTAGTACATGTGAGTTGGAATTTGGATCTCAAAGTTAACAGGCATGTTGATGTGAGTGGTGAAAGCATACATTTGATATCGAGGCTATAAATTATGTTATCAGTTTCTGCATCCTCTGTTGTGTTTTTCTTTACAGTTTGTCTACTGAATGTGGAGTGTTAGCTTGGCTTTGTTATTTGATTGATTTTTTTTTCTATTGAACACAGTTGAGATCTCTTTAAGATGTGAATTTGGTGATGTGGTTTAAGCGTTTAGGATGGGTTTTGGCAGTGGTTATAGACCTGATACTAGAGGTGGTGGTTTCGATCCGCTTGCTTATGTCGAATTGGTGAATTCATGTTATGCTTTATCTATAACAGATCAAACAGAAAATACAACAATTTTAAGCGACGGCTGGCCCCCTAGCCTCCTGCAAGCGCCTAATTGAGACGAATTCTCGGTAGGGCTGTCTCTGATCTGGTGCTGCTTTGTTGTTATCTTACATGCGCCAGTTCGACTCTTCAGGTGGTTTTTTATTTTTTTTCCCTGGAGTTTAGTAAGCCGTTTTAGATTGCTTTTTTCCAACAATTATTTTAGTCTATTGAGAATTTCCAGTTTTTCCTTAGGGTGAGATGGGGCCTGTTTGTTTGTTTTATTCATTAGTTATTGTCTTGATAAAGTGTCTATATAAATGATGTATGTATGGTCAGTGAATGGAAGTTGTAAACGGCTAAATTTAACCTGTTTGTTTGTTTTACTTAAGCAGTACTAGATGACCAATTAACAAGTTTAAACTTTTATTATGTAGAGATGTTCAACATAGAGATACCATGAGCCAAATATATCTTATGCTCCACTATTCCCTTCGTTTGCTTTTTTAGGTATAGAGCAAATGCATACCATACCACCCTAATCACAACCAAATGCATAGCATTCCTCATTTATAGGGATTTACCAATTATTCTGTGTCCTTTTCTTGGTAATATTGTTAGTGAAGAAATTAAAAAATATATTAAACAACAAAAGATATTATTTATCTAGGAATTTATTAGTTGTACATCCTATGTGAATGCTCTGTGAGTGACAAAAGATAGCTCTATCTTATGTAAAAATGAAAGTATTTTTGTTTTGAGGTCTTAGGCAACAGGGTTATTCTTAAGTACTATTGAAGGGTTGCTTAGACATTTATTCGACTCCTTACGGTTTTAACCCTTATAATTTGATCCGGTAAACTTACTACTTAAAGGTGAAATGCTTAAATTTGTTGGTGAAATGCAGGTGGATCATGAGGCTATGTAGCCGAACAAGGAACTGATTTCAAAATCACTTGATCTTGATGATGTTGTTTATGTTACTAAAAGATGATGAAATAAAATGCAGCTTACGTGGTATATTGTACATTGTTGATTAGTATGACATTTTGTTTTGAAAACTTATGTAAAGATGAACCCATCATACAACCTTTTGCATACGCTTTAAACATGTGATCACCAATGTTATGAACAATGCACTTTGGCTGTTCCGAATTTGATATCTCATGTTTCTACACATTACAAAACCACAATGAAAACGCGCAACGCGCGTGGCATAAATCACCTAGTTTTTATAAACACACCTTTTCATAAAACCCCGTAGAATCACTACCAGGATCAGCGTTTGCGCGGTGACTCAGGATTCGTGTTTCTTCACCCGTCCATTCCATTACCTCATACCAAACATACGCTTTAGATAACCGACTTCGGCTGGAATCATTCTGTTCAAAGCCTTTGAATAAATCATTGTTTATGAGTCATTTGAGATGCTTCTACGTTCACATAAAAAAAAAACTTTTTAACATCATCAAGTTTTATCTCTTCACATAGTCACTTATATATCAAAGGAATTGAAGTACACAATCTCAGGCGCTTTTGATATCTTCATTCATAAAGTACGTACATGCTTTATGCTTATGGTCCAAACGTAAGACAACGAGGCACGACATGTCGTCAAAACTACGAAAATAGGACGGGCTACTTTTCGTGTGAGGCGGGTCAGGTCGCGCTTTCCCCTAAAAGTTGTTTGGCTCATACGAAACGGACGAATCTTATAAGATGCAAACTAAAAGCACTAGAGACCATGGAGAAAACAGACTTAAAAGGTTTGATAGTACATTAATTCGCAGGCTTCCAAAAGTGAAAATGCATCTTATAGGAACACATACTATTTGTTTGACATCTTTCTTACTTAAAATATAATAAGATTTACAATCATTTTAGTAATTTAGTCAATGCATAATAAGTTAGTCTGTTTTTTCATTTCTTTTTTCAGCCTGCATATGTTATATTATATGCTCCTCTAGAGTAGAACATAGCAAATAATAATAACAATTTAACTATTTAAGTAAATTAAACTCTCTTCATAACTTTGAGTGTTATGGGGTTTGAATCTTTATTGAATGTTGACAATAATGGATGCAAAAACTGTAGTTGAAGCTGTAGATGATATTAAAAATCTAGTACTTTTGCCTATTTGGTGGTGGTGGTGTGTAGAGCAATTAATTATGGACTGCACAAGTAGGCGTTGGTCGGCGCAGACCGCATCATAATATAATCATAACCATAATCATAATCATAATCATAATCATCATAATCTTACAATTATCATGAACACCCTAGTTCAATATTTATGGAGCAGTAACTACTTGCAAGCTAATAGGCCCACAAGTACAATGCATATGCTGCCAATGTGGCCTGCTGACAATTTATGATCAAAGCTACTTGTTTTGGACCACTTCTGTTTCTTAGAAGAAAAAAAATGTTTTTTTTTTTTGTTGTCTGTAGCAGGAAAAACTGTTTACTACTTTTCCACCTTTCCAACATTATCAGGTGACTTTTTGTTAGTTTAATTCATGTTACTTGGTTCGGTTATTTCATGGGTCAGAATGGGTTGGAAACTTGGAATCACCAGCATATACTATATAATAGTAATAATAGGTTCTTTAAAGTTTAGTGCATATCTTTTGGATGACTTTAACCCGTTTGATCCGTTTTCTTTCTAGTCAAATATGTAAAATTAACCATTAACCTGCGGCTTAAAGAACCATATTGACCCATTTGTAAGTTAAAAATGTAAGATAGCATGGTACTAAAAAGAAGAGTTTTCAGCTTTCTTAGAGCGTTCATGTTACCCATATTTTTGTGGATAGGGTTGTGAGTGGAGGAGATGTGGAACCTACTATTCATCGGTGTATTTAGGGAACACAATTTTCCTGACTTTATTTTGAGAAAATTGCAGTTTTCGTCCCTGTGGTTTGCCTAAATTAACAGGTTCAGCCCAGGCTTAACACCCTGAGTACCCGTGGTTTCATTTTCTAACACTTTACATCCCTCGAGCTAACGTCCGTCCATCTGCCGTTACATCACCCTCACGTGCACCTCACGTGAGGGGTATTATTGTCATTTTGCCCCTTTATAAACGTTTATCAGCTTAAAAAAAATAAAAAAACCTCATTTCGTCCCTGATCTTCATCACATTTCCCTCCAATCCATTGAAGATTAAACCCTAATCTTCAATCAATAATTAGACATCAATTTCTTGCAATGTGGGCATCGTTATGGATGATTCGAGAACCAGACGTTGTTTACGACCCATTCGAAATTTACTGTAAGTATATTAAAACCCTAATTCTTTTACCATCGTTATGGATGATTCATGGTGTTAAACTGATTTTGTTTTTTATTTATTTGTAGCCGAGGATAATACATTGTTTACAATTAAGTTGATTCATGGTGGTGAGTTTATCAATAGTCCTAGTAGAAAGTATGTTAATGGCAAGTCTTGCTATATAGACTGTTGTTGTACTAAAGATTTTGGAATAGATGTGTTAGTTGAGATGACTAAAACAGTAGGTTATCCCTGTGACATGGTGTTTTATTATCATTTTAGATTACCTGATGGGGATTTAGACACTGGTTTAAGGGTATTGGCTACAAATGACTTTGTTGAAAGGTTTTTTTCATTGGCTTCAAAGTATAAGGTCATGGAGGTATATGTGCAACATTGGTGGTCAAAGATTAATACTTTTATGATTGAGCATGAAGAAAGGCAGAAGCAACAACAAGCAGTAGTGGTTGAATGTAATGATCATGTAGGCCAACCTGATTTAGATTTTGATTCTGAATTTGAAAATCTACTTGATCAGGTTAAGGGGAAAACAACCATTGATGACATTGATGCCAATCCCTCTATTACTTTGGTTAAGTCTTTGGTCAATTCAGTTGATACAAAATAGGATGACAATATGGTAGATGACTAAGAACAGGATGATAGTCAGAACTCTAATTATGTTGTTGATAAAGAAGTTGAAAAAGAAAATGAAACAAAAGATGAAAAAGAAGTTCATGAAACAAAAGATCAAACTGGTTCTGAATAGGATGATAGTGATGACTTTGATTATATTGTTGATCCTGACAATATGGTAGAGGACCCAGAAGTGGATATGAAACAGTTTAGGTCTGCTGTAGATGATGTAGAAGATGACTTGGAGATGCATCATAATGTGGACATTGATGCAGATGACTTACATGTAGACCTTGATGACTTTGATAGTCTAAGTGAAGATGAACAAGATGAGTATAAACATGAAGCATCTGTGAAAAGGAAGCAGAAGAAAGGAGGATAAAAAAGTTTTAATCCATTTACTGTTGGTGATTTGTTTGAAGATGGGGAGGAGATCAAACTTATTATTAAAGAACATGTTGTGGAGACAAGGAGACAACTTCATATTGTCAAGAATGAGCATCTCAGGTTTAGAGTTGTGTGCAAGGGGCATACTCTAGTGTTCACAAGTGGGGAATCTTCACAAACACAAGGTGGTCCCCCCCTAAGAGAAGAAAACATGCCGCTAGGAAAAAAGCAACAAAGGATGGTGGTCAAAGTAGTATTAAAAAGCCAAGTACCCTGATGTGTTGCCAAATGCATCACATTTAGATATTATTTTTGTATAGTTTTTAATCATTTAACGTTCGTTTATATCGTGTCTTAGATACTTATTTGTGTCTTGGTGTTAAACAGGTGTTCGTGGGCTAAAACGAGAGAAAAAGAGTCTAATTGGAGGTGAAACGAATGCACGGATGAATAAGGGATAAAAAAGAAAATAAAATATGTCAGATCACTTATTCATGCCCCATGAATAACCTCAGGAGTTATTCATGCCCCGCGAATAACTGAATTGGGTTGCAAAATGACTATACTGCCCTTAATGAATCCAGTTAATTACCCTTGTTACCCTCGCGAAGTTAAGACTTATTCATGCCACGCGAATAAGTCAGTAAGTTATTCATGGGGTCGCGAATAACCCTTCAGCCCATAAAAAGCCCATTTTCACAATTGAAAACCTATCAGCCGTTTGGGGAGGAAATCTTCGACTTCCAGAGCTTCCAAGGGGCGATTTTGAAGACTTTTTGCAGTTCCATTCATTCCGGTTGATGCCAGAGCAATCCAGAACAAGTTTTGAAGCCGAAATCATGATTATGCACGGCTAAACATCCTGCGGTTTCTCCGGGTGAACGATTTGGTTATTTTATCAATTGTTTTATGTTTGATACTTATTACTTGGATTAGATTTTGTGAACACCTTAACGGTCTTTGCGTCTAATTGTATGTTTGACTGATCTAGACAGTTTGGTTGATTAGTATTATTGCATTATGTTATCGTATCTTGGTTTTCTTGCACTAGGATTAATTTAACTTTCCAATTAATGTTATGATAGCTGAATTGGGTTGAACAATTTAAACAAAGTCATGTCTATGTGATTTCCTAGGTAGGGTATTAACATAATTCAGTTGATAATTACCGAATCAGAAACCCGGAGTGACCGTTTTTCCATATTATTGTCTTTTCTAAAAAATCAATTATCAATCCATTTTGCAGCACTGCAGCACTTTTACATTAAACTTCATAAAATTACTTTAGTTAATCTTAATTTAATTAGAAATTAGTAACTTAGCACTTTCCACAAACTCCCTGAGGTTCGACAACCCTACTTCCTATACTGCAGTCAGTTGTAGCTAAGGAGTAGTTTTTATTTAGTTTTTTGATTAGCACTTCGACACGCGATCAAAATGGCGCCGTTGCCGGGGAGTTCGTGCGCTTAGTGTTTTTAGTTTTTTTTTTCAAATTAAAAAAAAACCAAAAAAAATATTTTTTTTTCTTGTCTTGTATTTTTCTCTACTTTGTTCAGTATTACGTTGGGTATGTTAGTTTTGCAGGCGAATTGAATTCAGGATGAATTGGGTGGATTATGATGCATGTGGGTGTTGCGAGAGCCCATATCATGTGATGCAAGATTGTCCAATTGCCCGCCAGAGAGTTAAAGCATATAAGGCACGACAGGATCGTATTATCTTTGGGCTAGAAAAACCAGAAAACTCACACGTATCATCCTCATATTATTGGCCACAATATTAGAATTGTCAGCATAGATACTACAAGCCAAACATTTATCAATCTAGGGAACAAACTTCAGATTACTACATGTATACTGATCCGGTTGTTAATGGAGGCCAGAGTGTTGACTACGGTTATCAGCAGCAACAAAATAATGAAGATGGAAGCAATGATCAACTGAGTGAGATCTTAGAGGCCATAAAGGCTGTCCACGAAGATGTAAAGGCGATCCGGGAGGACTTTAAGAGAATTCAAAAGGATAATGAAGTTCAGGACCACACCGTTGAGGCATTGTTTAAGCAAGTGTGTCAATTGGCAGAAAATTTGGAACTTGAAGATTTGACAGTTGAACCAGATATGGTTAATGTTGATGTAGCTGAAAAAGTTGTTGAGGAGGCATATGTGGAGCAGGATGTGATGGAGGAAGCCTTAGAAGAGGAAGCTACAAGCCTTAAGGTAGACGTGACTTCGTACGTACAACCACTTGCAGACACACCTACTGAAGAATCAGTGAACCGGGTAACCATGGTGTACCCTAACCATCCTTCTATATTTATGAGCAAAATAGACAAAGTTGAAGATAATGGCTTGAGTGGGCAAAAGAGGAAGGTGAGCATTGAAGACATTGGACAAAGTATAGTGAAGTGGCCCAGCAATGATCCTGCAGACATGTCAAAGATAAGAAAGAAGATAAAGATTCGACATGTCAACTACCGAACATACATTGGGAATTCGGTAGGCAAATGTTCTTTGAGACCACCATGAACAAACATCATGTAAGATTGTTGTATATTTTGTATATTTAGTTGTTTTATTTATTTTTATTTTTATTTTTATTTTGAGTGTGTTTGAGTCAGTTTTATTTTTGTTGGAGTCATGGGATTGCTTGATATGATTTGAATTGCAAGAATAGATTGCCCTGCTCATACTCAATCTCCATTCGAGCGGGGACGATCTGAAAACCACTAATGGTTGCAGGTATCCCGATTTGTTTGTTTTGTTTTTTTCTTGTTTCTTTGTTTCAGGTTTGTTTTACGGCTGCGAATGAAATGCTATACGGCCGACATTGGAGGGAATTGAACAGACTCATATGCAAGTACTGCTTATCCAAGGGAGTCTGTTCCTTTTACTTCTATTGTATTTTATTTTTAATTCTGCTTTATTTTACTCCTAGCTCACATTGAGGACAATGTGTCATTCAAGTGTGGGGGTGGGGAAACTTCTTTTTTGTTTTATTTAGTTTTGAGTCAAAAAAAAAATTAAAAATTAAAAAATGTCCAAAAAGCGGTCTGATCAGGCATGAAAGCGACTGTTTCAATGCTTTCATTCTGTCTCTGCTTGTGGTGTGTGGGTCCTTAATCATGGTCCAATTCTTTAGAACAGACATATGAACCGTTTTCAACAGGTGTTTTAGAGAAAATGTTTAGAATTTGCCCGATTAGGTGTAACGAGCTGTCGGTAATAAATGCATGCACACGTCGGTAACCCATTTTCCCACTTTTGTGAGATCTTGAGCCTACTAGATGATAGATTGATTCATATATATATTTTCATTTGTTGAGAGTAGGCCAAGTGTTTCTCTGTTGCAGAACTTGTGTGATTTGATACATGCTGAGGTTATAGACCACATATGCACGTACATGAGAAAGGCGATTTAGGATTCCCTTTTTTGTTTGACACCTTTATTTGTTTTGTGTCTACCTGTTTACCTAAAATACCCTTAGTAGCCCATGTTGAGCCTAAAACCTTTCGTTTGTTAAACCTATAAAGTTACCCAAATCAACCCGTTAACCATTGTTAAGAAAATTGACATCCATTATGTTATATGTTTATGTTCAAGTGTTTGATTCTATGTTAAGTTGTAAAGAAAAAAAAAGAAAAAAAAGGAAAAGAAAAGAAAAAAAAAAGAGAAAAAGAAAACAAAAACAAAAAAAACAGAAATATGTGTTATGGGTCAAATATGCCCAAAGTAGTGTTTATTTATGTGTATTGTGTGAATAAGGATTGTCAATCATGTTGGTTTCACCGTTTTATTTTTGCCACTTCTAGCCAAATCTATCCTACCTTTACCCTAAGCCCAAAACCTGTAAGTCCTTTAGATACGTGCATTGTCGACAACTGAGGTGTGATTGTTATACAAGCCTATGATAACAAAGTTACATTTTTTGGTTTTGAGTGAATAATACTAGCGCATTACATGCTAGTCCAGATATTAAACCGAGTGGAGTGAAAAATTGTGAGGGGTGTGTTGCATGAACATAAAAACCGGAAGCATGTTAGATTTGGTCGGGTTAATTATGTTTTAAATGGATATCAATTTAACCTATTGAATTAACACATCTAATGATGATCTATGAATGGGGTATGACTTTGGACCCTAACTAGTGCATGGCGGGGGCGTTTGAGGTATTTGTTACTTGTTCGTGGTAATGTTTTGAGCAGATTTGCTTGAGGGCAAGCAAAAGGTAAGTGTGGGGGTGTGATGTGTTGCCAAATGCATCACATTTAGATATTATTTTTGTATAGTTTTTAATCATTTAACGTTCGTTTATATCGTGTCTTAGATACTTATTTGTGTCTTGGTGTTAAACAGGTGTTCGTGGGCTAAAACGAGAGAAAAAGAGTCTAATTGGAGGTGAAACGAGTGCACGGATGAATAAGGGATAAAAAAGAAAATAAAATATGTCAGATCACTTATTCATGACCCATGAATAACCTCAGGAGTTATTCATGCCCCGCGAATAACTGAATTGGGTTGCAAAATGACTATATTGCCCTTAATGAATCCAGTTAATTACCCTTGTTACCCTCGCGAAGTTAAGACTTATTCATGCCACGCGAATAAGTCAGTAAGTTATTCATGGGGTCGCGAATAACCCTTCAGCCCATAAAAAGCCCATTTTCGCAATTGAAAACCTATCAGCCGTTTGGGGAGGAAATCTTCGACTTCCAGAGCTTCCAATGGGCGACTTTGAATACGTTTTGCAGTTCCATTCATTCCGGTTGATGCCAGAGCAATCCAGAACAAGTTTTGAAGCCGAAATCATGATTATGCACGGCTAAACATCCTGCGGTTTCTCCGGGTGAATGATTTGGTTATTTTATCAATTGTTTTATGTTTGATACTTATTACTTGGATTAGATTTTGTGAACACCTTAACGGTCTTTGCGTCTAGTTGTATGTTTGACTGATCTAGACAGTTTGGTTGATTAGTATTATTGCATTATGTTATCGTATCTTGGTTTTCTTGCACTAGGATTAATTTAACTTTGCAATTAATGTTATGATAGCTGAATTGGGTTGAACAATTTAAACAAAGTCATGTCTATGTGATTTCCTAGGTAGGGTATTAACATAATTCAGTTGATAATTACCGAATCAGAAACCCGGAGTGACCGTTTTTCCATATTATTGTCTTTTCTAAAAAATCAATTATCAATCCGTTTTGCGGCACTGCAGCACTTTTACATTAAACTTCATAAAATTACTTTAGTTAATCATAATTTAATTAGAAATTAGTAACTTAGCACTTTCCACAAACTCCCTGAGGTTCGACAACCCTACTTCCTATACTGCAGTCAGTTGTAGCTAAGGAGTAGTTTTTATTTAGTTTTTTGATTAGCACTTCGACACGCGATCATACCCCAAAGAAAAAACCAAGAAAAAAGTAACCAAAGCCCACTTGTCCTTGGGCTGTGCAAATATCCAGACCCACTAAGAATGATTTATGGGATGTGAGGACTTACAATCCAAAGCACCAGTGTTTGCAGACTAGGGTAATAAATTTGTACACAATGGGTTGGATGGCAAGAGAGATTGCACCAATAATTGATGGTAACCCTACAATAACCTTGACCAAGTTTCAGGACCTACTTCAAAAGAAACATCAGATCCAAATCTCCCTCATGAAAATATCAAGGGCCAGATCTATTGCAAACAAAAGGATCAACGGTGATTACCAAGATCAGTATCATCTACTTAGAGACTAATGTGAGGAGTTACTTAGATCTAAAACAATTTGTTATTGGTTAGGGTCTAATTCTTGCATTAGCCAAGACATTCCCTAAGGCTGAGCATAGGTATTGCTTGAGACACATCCATGAGAATATGAAAACAAATTGGAGAGGAGGTCAATACAAGAACTTGTTGTGGAGATGTGATAGTGCTACAACTGTTGCTCTGTTTGATAAGAATATGGAGGAAGTTAAAAAGGAAGATGCTAAGTTATATCAATGGCTAAAGGATATTCCAGTGGAAAGTTGGACCAGAGCTCACTTTACTGGTAGGGCCAAATGTGATGTTCTGCTCAACAACTTATGTGAGGTTTTTAATAGACAATTAGTTCCTGGAAGGGATAAGCCTATCATCACATGCTTGGATTTTATTAGACAGTACATGACTAAGAGGATAATGGTGGTTCACAATGTCATTGAAAGATGTGAAGGACCTTTGACACCTTATGCAACTAAGATGTTTGATGTCATTAAAAAGGAAGTTGCAAAGTATAATGTTCTTATGGCAAGTCCAACCAAATATGAGGTATGCCAATGTTAATAAATGTCAATAATTTTTATTCTATGGCTAATAAATGTGTTGGTTTTAGGTGAGTATGCCCGGGTCAGACCAACGTGTGGTTGACATACAAGCCAAGACATGCACATGCAGAAAATGGGAGTTGACTGCAATGCCTTGCAAACATGCTGTTGCAGTTATATGGGACATGTCTCAGCATGGATATGATGTTGGAATCCCTGAAAGATGGGTGGATGAGGTGTATTGGCTAGATACATGGATGAAAGTGTATAGGAACACTATTGAGTCAATTAATGGTAAGGACCTATTGTAACACCCCAACCGATGGCGGAAACATCGAGGTGTCACGTAGTGACGATTATTCAATAGCTCATGGACTAAAGTGTAAATTTGAATACATTGATTAAATAATTTATTACATTGAAATGAAATTACAGGATACAATAATTCTAAAGTGACAAGTCTAGCTAAGATACAATGTAGACAAGACTGAAATATAAAATCCAAGAGCCTAAAAGAAGCGTCTCAAAACAACCTGAAACATGTACAAAATATTTTGGTCAATACAAAAATTGTATTGGTGAGCATACCCTGTTTAAATAAATATAGTAGAAAAGTGTCTTGCAATTCATGTGTCGTATACTGTTTGCAATTATGTAATAAGTGGTATCCGGGTCAAATCAACCCTAAGAGAAGAAAGCAGATATATATAGTATGCGCTAGTAGTAATGTAATACATAGCAATGACGAGGACTCTCAACAGAGTCACAAGGGTATAAACCATAGTACTATTCATTGAAATGCCAGGCCGCCCAGCGGTTAATGATTTGACAGGTCATAGATACACAAAATAACACAAGAAAACACACATAAGAATTGCTATTTAGTAAAAGAAATAGAAACTTGATTGTAAGTACATGAATCACCCCAAAATATAAAACAGTAAAAAGGGGAAAGATATACTCACAGTTTGCGAAAGCGATCAAAATCCACTTAAGCGGTCGTGAGCTAAGTAATGGGAATTCCGAGGAATTCAACCTATAATGTGTAAGCATACTAATAAGGAAATGTCTAAAAAAAATAGTCTAAGGTAACTAGGGTCTAAGGCATTAGGGTTTGCTAAGTCGATTTGGGGTATTAGAATTTTTCTGATCAGTCGCGTTAATGTAAAAGTTGTATATCTCAAATAATATATGAAAGGTTGTAAATGTGGTTTAAATAATATAATTATTACCTATTGGATATTTAGATAAAAATATGTTTGAATAATTAAGACAAAATAATTTAGTTAGTTACTTTAACTAAATTAAAATAAACACAATAATCATAAATAATTAAATAAATAATTTCGAGTTACACAATGATCCAACAAAAGGTAATAAAGACATTAAACCATATGAGTATTTCTATTTTATAAGAAAAATGTTTATAAAATAGATGTTTAAATTGTATAAATAAATAAATGTTTAATTATATCTAATTATACGTAAATAATATTAGAAAAACAAGACATGATCCAAAAAATGTTATTTTTATAGAAAATGGATTCTTAAAGATGTAAATAAATGAAAATAATTTTCTCATAAATTTTATAAACCTATTTATATTTAAAACTGATTTAATAGAATTTAATCATGTTTAAATGATTAAAAATAGCAAAATTAATAAAAATAAATGTTTTCTGAGCTAATAATTTTTATTTCAGTTCTTAATAATTAGAAATAATTTATGACAAATTTTGAGACAAAAACCATTAAAAATGAATTTTTAATCAATTAATTATGATTAAAACAATTTAAATTAATAAAATCATAAAAATAGATATTTTTCAGAAAACTAAAAATATGACAATTTTCTATGAGGTATCAAGAAGTTACACCTAAATTTTCATAATTTTTGGGTAAAAATTGAATTTATTATGAATATTTTAAGTTTATATAATATAATACAATTCTAAAATGAATAAACAACTAAAATAAAAAAAAACGAAAAAGGAGGTGGGGTTGCCTGGGTTCGAACCCGGTTCCCCTTTGTGTCAGCAAGCAGCACCAACCACTACACCACAAGCCTCTCATGTTATAAAGTTTAAACAATAATTATATTTATGTAATAACTAAAACATCATCTTCTTCCCCATTCAACTAGACCAAAACCCTAACCCCTAACCTAGATTAATAAACCCGGTCCGGACAACAATAACCTATGGAACCATGGGGCTTTTGCTCGGAACTATATGGGGAATAAAACGGCATAAGAAAAACGGACTCACATTGTGTTTTGAGGCTCGAATCGTCGTTATGCAGGTCCGCACTTTGAGAGCCGATTAACGAGTATTCTGGACGCGATTATGATGCGTTCAAGGTGGGTTTTGAATGTTTAGAAGTGCAGAAATCAAATGGTGCAATTAGCTTAAGTAATGGACGAGTTAAACGAGCGTTATGGTCGTTTCTTTAAACCTGATCGGTTACTAATAATCACGAGTTAAACTCACTAAAACATACGTTATAGTTCGTTTAAATGATGGGGTTTCAACGTTTAAAAGTGAAGAGACGTTTGGGAATGATTAAACCGGATTTAAAGCATGTAATAACTGATTTTTATGTTTGGCCGGAATGGAATTCCGGCGGCCGGAGGCCCTGCGCCGGAAAAACGCGGAAGACAGAGGAAGGGGAGGCAAATTTTTAAAAGTTTGATTATTGGCAGATTTGGTCCCTTATTTTTAACTTAGTTAGTTTTAAGTGTACCTTGGTTAGTAATTCCTTTATAAAACTTAACAAAGCTAACTAAATTAACTTAAACCATTTTTTTTTATCTTAAACTTGTTATCTTAATTTATAAAATAACTAATTAAGGTTGTATTTCGTAAGTTTCGACTAAAATTCACACATTCAGTAGCGTTTAAATTTTTAATTTAAAAGTAACTCATGTTTTAAATAAATTCGACGACGTTGAAAGTTATAGGGACTACAATGGAAATATTTGAAGGGCTATTATTGTCAATTAGATTAAAGACGAGGGTGACGGATGTCACAGTCTCCCCTACTTTAGAAAATTTCGTCTCGAAATTTCTGTCAAGTGGAGGCTCCTATGACACATAAGGCGTTGTAAAAGCCAACTAGATTTTTAAAAGAAAATTCCATCATTTATGATTCGACGAAAATTTAAAATAGTTGCCTCATATCCAATGTAAAAGTTCCAAAATCTTTGACAGTTAATTCAAAGTTAGAAAGTTGAGAATTTTAAATGAAAAAAAAAGTTTTGGGAAGGTGTAACGGGTGAGGGGCAGAGGTACTAATGAAGCAGTCTCCCCTACTTTAGAAAGGTTTCTAACTGAACTTTATTATGGTACGTAACAAGATTTCAAATAACAGAGCGTGTAAGGGTGTTTTCGGTGTGGGTGGTCAAGAGAAAGACTCTAGGAAGGCGAATGAAGCTCACGTAAGAACATTCTTATTGAAAATAATAGCTATTAGTCAACTATCTAATAAGGAGGTAGTAATGGGTAACGGGTCGGTTCTTGGTTAGACTCCTAGTCCGTTCCCGCAGTATCGTTTATGCTTATATATAGGGTGTACCGCAGCTGACCCACCACACTCCCGATACTTTGGATTCGTACTGATTGTCTACCAACAACCTGATTAGAATTACACACCACCCTCATGTACCTGTAAGCCCATGATTGCGTTCCGGACCGTAATCATCGATTTACCTTACACTTAGGTGTTATGCTTTTCCGTAACCCTATCCTACTGGAAATAAATGTGTGCAACCAATATATAATAGCCACTGTAATGAAATAATGTTCAATCATGACATGGTTAGAGGTCCTTCCCTTCCGGGTTTTCCTTTTAACCGTAATGTGAATAACATGTAAGTATAAGACATGGTTAGAGGTTCTTCCCTTTCGGGTTTACCATTAACCGGTAACTTCTGTTCACATCGTTGACTTTAAACACCCATATTGATAACCCTGAGGTTTACACCGTTCCCCTCGGATTGAAGAAATACTCTAATCCGAGTCGTACGTGGGCACCGGCTTAGATCTCATACGAGTTATCAACTAGTATGTTCGTTGGCCATGATGATGAACAAAATAATGTAAAGTATGACAGGGTTTTGCTCAAAAACAGGAAAGAAAATATGCATACAAAATATGCGTCCAAGTAAGTATATAAGTATAGCATAAAATTCCGACTGAAAGAATAGTGTAACATGAATCGAGTAAATCGCACAATTGTACAAAATGAAAGTAAACGAGTTGAATTAATACAGATAGACAATGTGAAAATAATCACAAATAATGTGTTAAAAACAACTATGAATAAAAATGGTGCAAGAATAAAATAATGGAATTTACAGCAAATGAATGTGCACGGAACGGGTGTACTGCCTACTGGCATGTGAGTTAAAATCTAGTAATTTTACATATATGCGTTATATTATAAAAGACATTTAGCAACATTCTGATAAAAGATATGTCCATTGTTTTGTTAAACCGAAAGTTTTGCGACTGAAAGAGTGTGAGTGTAATAAGATAAATTTTCGTTTATCAAAAACGTAGTTTGCTCAAACTTTGTGATATAGTTGAAAGAATAGTAATAATGCATGAGAATAAATTTTTAGAAATCGAAGTGTGTTTTAAATTCAAAACAGGTTTATTTGCAAAATCTTCGTAAATACACATTTTCATGTGTTTACGAGATGTCGAGTTTGAAAAATGTTATAAGGCTTATTATTTGTTGCAAGTTTCTCTCGAAAACATATATTGGTTACGTCATATGAAAACAAAGGTTTACATTTGATAAAATATGCACTACAAGTTTATAAAATGCAAAATGGAACCATTTTATGAAGTATGTGTAAATCCAATGTGTTTTGAAAGACCAAGATTTAAAATGACGTGAATGATAAAATTAACGTATGTAATAGATTATCAATATTTAAGAAAATTCATAATCAACGAGATGTGGAAATAGATCCTTGAGATGTGGATTTCACTCCTAACTCAAAGATGTATTTCAAAATTGAAAACGATTGTGGAATGAAACCAATCACTAAGTTAAGGATATCACTCCCATCTTAGTGGTTAAGTTTCTTTTTGAAGGAATCACTCTTTGAGGTGTGGATGTCACTCCTATCTCAAGGATATATTCCTAAGATAAATAACATATAGAGGAGTGAAACTAATCACCAATGTATGGATGTCACTCCTAACTTGGCGCTATCGTTTCGTTTGTGAAATACGAGCGTCTTCTTCGCCAAGCAAAATATCGAAAGAATAACGAGAAATAATCATAACGAAAATATCTTGAAAGAAAATATAAGAAACGAGAGAAATATATACGAGAGGACTCGTGAAAGTAAACTTAGTTATAGTCTAGGCTAAAAGGCATTCTAATAACCTAATTCCCTATAACCATGGCTCTGATACCAATCTGTAACACCCCAACCGATGGCGGAAACATCGAGGTGTCACGTAGTGACGATTGTTCAATAGCTCATGGACTAAAGTGTAAATTTGAATACATTGATTAAATAATTTATTACATTGAAATGAAATTACAGGATACAATAATTCTAAAGTGACAAGTCTAGCTAAGATACAATGTAGACAAGACTGAAATATAAAATCCAAGAGCCTAAAAGAAGCGTCTCAAAACAACCTGAAACATGTACAAAATATTTTGGTCAATACAAAAATTGTATTGGTGAGCATACCCTGTTTAAATAAATATAGTAGAAAAGTGTCTTGCAATTCATGTGTCGTATACTGTTTGCAATTATGTAATAAGTGGTATCCGGGTCAAATCAACCCTAAGAGAAGAAAGCAGATATATATAGTATGCGCTAGTAGTAATGTAATACATAGAAATGACGAGGACTCTCAACAGAGTCACAAGGGTATAAACCATAGTACTATTCATTGAAATGCCAGGCCGCCCAGCGGTTAATGATTTGACAGGTCATAGATACACAAAATAACACAAGCAAACACACATAAGAATTGCTATTTAGTAAAAGAAATAGAAACTTGATTGTAAGTACATGAATCACCCCAAAATATAAAACAGTAAAAAGGGGAAAGATATACTCACAGTTTGCGAAAGCGATCAAAATCCACTTAAGCGGTCGTGAGCTAAGTAATGGGAATTCCGAGGAATTCAACCTATAATGTGTAAGCATACTAATAAGGAAATGTCTAAAAAAAATAGTCTAAGGTAACTAGGGTCTAAGGCATTAGGGTTTGCTAAGTCGATTTGGGGTATTAGAATTTTTCTGATCAGTCGCGTTAATGTAAAAGTTGTATATCTCAAATAATATATGAAAGGTTGTAAATGTGGTTTAAATAATATAATTATTACCTATTGGATATTTAGATAAAAATATGTTTGAATAATTAAGACAAAATAATTTAGTTAGTTACTTTAACTAAATTAAAATAAACACAATAATCATAAATAATTAAATAAATAATTTCGAGTTACACAATGATCCAACAAAAGGTAATAAAGACATTAAACCATATGAGTATTTCTATTTTATAAGAAAAATGTTTATAAAATAGATGTTTAAATTGTATAAATAAATAAATGTTTAATTATATCTAATTATACGTAAATAATATTAGAAATACAAGACATGATCCAAAAAATGTTATTTTTATAGAAAATGGATTCTTAAAGATGTAAATAAATGAAAATAATTTTCTCATAAATTTTATAAACCTATTTATATTTAAAACTGATTTAATAGAATTTAATCATGTTTAAATGATTAAAAATAGAAAAATTAATAAAAATAAATGTTTTCTGAGCTAATAATTTTTATTTCAGTTATTAATAATTAGAAATAATTTATGACAAATTTTGAGACAAAAACCATTAAAAATGAATTTTTAATCAATTAATTATGATTAATACAATTTAAATTAATAAAATCATAAAAATAGATATTTTTCAGAAAACTAAAAATATGACAATTTTCTATGAGGTATCAAGAAGCTACACCTAAATTTTCATAATTTTTGGGTAAAAATTGAATTTATTATGAATATTTTAAGTTTATATAATATAATACAATTCTAAAATGAATAAACAACTAAAATAAAAAAAAACGAAAAAGGAGGTGGGGTTGCCTGGGTTCGAACCCGGTTCCCCTTTGTGTCAGCAAGCAGCACCAACCACTACACCACAAGCCTCTCATGTTATAAAGTTTAAACAATAATTATATTTATGTAATAACTAAAACATCATCTTCTTCCCCATTCAACTAGACCAAAACCCTAACCCCTAACCTAGATTAATAAACCCGGTCCGGACAACAATAACCTATGGAACCATGGGGCTTTTGCTCGGAACTATATGGGGAATAAAACGGCATAAGAAAAACGGACTCACATTGTGTTTTGAGGCTCGAATCGTCGTTATGCAGGTCCGCACTTTGAGAGCCGATTAACGAGTATTCTGGACGCGATTATGATGCGTTCAAGGTGGGTTTTGAATGTTTAGAAGTGCAGAAATCAAATGGTGCAATTAGCTTAAGTAATGGACGAGTTAAACGAGCGTTATGGTCGTTTCTTTAAACCCGATCGGTTACTAATAATCACGAGTTAAACTCACTAAAACATACGTTATAGTTCGTTTAAATGATGGGGTTTCAACGTTTAAAAGTGAAGAGACGTTTGGGAATGATTAAACCGGATTTAAAGCATGTAATAACTGATTTTTATGTTTGGCCGGAATGGAATTCCGGCGGCCGGAGGCCCTGCGCCGGAAAAAACGCGGAAGACAGAGGAAGGGGAGGCAAATTTTTAAAAGTTTGATTATTGGCAGATTTGGTCCCTTATTTTTAACTTAGTTAGTTTTAAGTGTACCTTGGTTAGTAATTCCTTTATAAAACTTAACAAAGCTAACTAAATTAACTTAAACCATTTTTTTTATCTTAAACTTGTTATCTTAATTTATAAAATAACTAATTAAGGTTGTATTTCGTAAGTTTCGACTAAAATTCACACATTCAGTAGCGTTTAAATTTTTAATTTAAAAGTAACTCACGTTTTAAATAAATTCGACGACGTTGAAAGTTATAGGGACTACAATGGAAATATTTGAAGGGCTATTATTGTCAATTAGATTAAAGACGAGGGTGACGGATGTCACACCTATGGAGACCATCACCATGCCCAACTACTATCAGAGCCCTAAAAGTTCATAAACAGATTGGAAGACCAAAGAAAAAGAGGAGAAAGTCAGCCAATGAAGGTGATGAAACTGCAAGGAAGGTGGTGATCCAAACAACAAGGGAAAGAAAAAAAGTCAATGAAAGGGCTGGATCAACAACTGTTGTGGTTAAAAAGTCAAGAAAGGGGGGGGGGTACAACAACTTGCAAAAAATGTGGAATGAAGGGGCACAACTCCAGAAGATGTGGTAAAAAGAGGTCAACAACCAAGCTCACAACAGTGCTCACAGTCAGCACCTCAAGATTAAGTCTGATGATGTTGTTTTAAGATTATGAAGTTTTAAACTGATTATGTTTCTTTTGATGGTGAACAATGTGTAATTGTCATGTTTATATTTATGCTGTCTGAACAATCATGTTTTGTTGTTGAACAATGTTTAATTGTCATGTTTATGTTGTTGAATGAATGTGCAAATGGGTCAGGTTAATGTGCAGTTTTATAGTCATTTGTTAACTGAATGTATGCAGCTTAATGTGCAAATGGGTCAGTCAAAATGGGTCAAATGGGTCATTATATTGCAGTTTGATGAACAGGTTTAAACACAATTTGTTTCAGTCAAATATAAATGACGTACAAATAGGTCAGTCAAATGGGTCATTTTCATTTCATTCATAATCAAAGTTATTACAAGAACAGAATGCATACACCTACAGTAATCAACTATAAATGACGCACAACACAAAGAACAACCAACTAAAAACAAGCATAATCCTCAGCTTCCTTGCCTCATACCCTCTTGCTTTTGCTAATTGTTGTTATTTGTTCAAATTTTTGAGTAATCCGTTGATGATCTTGGAATTACCTTCACTAACTGGACCCTCTGCCCATGTCACAAACCCACATAGACTTACACAACAATGAAACCTTCGACTAGGGTTTGCTTCAGTCCATGATGTTCGAACCTGTGTTTCAGACCCACATCTGCAAATTGGAGGAACATCAGTCCATCTTTCAACTCGTCGATGATAATTGGAGCTCGAATTAGACATTGATGATCTGCTATCCCTTGAATTCGACATTAGGTTTTGTGGGATTAGGGTTTAGAAAGCAAAATGGGGAAGAAATCAAGTTGGGGAAGATGATATCAGACTTATGAACATTAATAAAGGGACGAAATGACAATAATACCCCTCACGTGAGGTGCACGTGAGGGTGGTGTAACGGCAAAGGTGACAGACGTTAGCTCGAGGGATGTAAACTGTTAGAAAATGAAACCACAGGTACTCAGGGTGTTAAACCTGGGCTGAACCTGTTAGTTTAGGCAAACCACAGGGACGAAAACTACAATTTTCTCCTTTATTTTTTAATATATTTTTTAAAGTGGTTGAGAGTGAGACATAGAAAGAAAGAGAGAAGGTAATGATAAATGCATAAAAATATATTATTTAATTGAAAAGAACAATGAAACTATATATACTGATTTTTAGTGTAATATGTGGATGAAGATAAGTAATGTATTGTGAATGCTATTGCTCTTGCTGTTTGTTTTTCTGAAAAAGGTCTGTGCAGGCTCTTCTGTCTGCGTCGCGCAGACCACGCGCAGACATTGCCATCTACAGACTGTTTGTTTTTCTGAAGACGTTTCTTTAACAAAGGTCCGCGCAAGCTCTTTTTGGTGCAGACTTGGTCAAGCCATTTCTAAGCTCTTCTAAGGTCTGCAGAGAGGTAAACACCACTATCCACTACCATCCACCATCACCACCCACCGTCCACCACCACCACCACCGTCCACCTCAACCACCACCACCCACCGTCCACCACCACCACCGTCTACCACTGTGACACCCGGCAAATTCTGGTTAACAACGTTGTCTAGATGAAAGTCTACCTTAGCGAGTCACGCGTATATTGCACTTAACTGGGTTAGTTAAGTCGGGTTATGGTTCGGGAACTATCGGTTTAGTCTAGAAGATCATTGGATGTTGGTCTAGAGGTTCATTAGATGTCAGTCCTTAACCAAGTGTACAAACGGTGACGATTTGTAGGATCGTCAGGGCATACGGAACATACAAGTCTCGAGTCCCGGAATTGGTGAAAGAGTGTGAATATGTGTATTTACAAGTGTTATGTGTTTACAATCATTATGTGACTTGTCGGTATGTGAATATGTGTTAACATATGTTAAAACGGGGTTTAACGCGCAAAACACACGGAACCAGCCCCTATAGGCGATTAGGAAAGCCCAATCGCCTATAGGAGGGGCGAGTGGGCAGTCTTATAGGCGAGTAGGGGCCAAATGCATGAGGTTTCATGCGATTAGGCCCCAAATGGATGTAGTTACATGCGATTAGGACCCCTAATCGCGTGTAAGTCTGCACAATCGCGTGTTACGTGCTGGACGACTAAAAACGACTATAAATACCATATTTGACCTCCTAAACTTCATAATACAAACCCTAGTCGTCCCATAACCCGCCCCAACTCACACACAACCTCTGGAATGCGATTTTTGATCAAAACACAAGGTTTCAAGCTTAATTCATCATCCTTTCACAAATCTAAGGTTTGGTTTCCATCCATGCAATCTTTATAAACGTTTTTATTCAATCCCTAATGGTCCAGACCTGTTCTAAAACGAAAAAGCTTTCTGAAAATCATTAATAAGTGTTGTTAATCGGATTCTAATAATCATACATGTGTTATGTGTGTTTATGATTAATATCTAGGGTTTCTATGATTAAAGATGAGTGATTAACATGTTGTTAGGTTAGTTCAGAATAATATTGATGTCATGATTAATGAAATCTGTGTAATTGATTATTAGGGTTATAGTTATGCATGTTAATGTGGTGTTTCATGCTATGTGTATAGCGTTTGGATTACATGGTTGCATGCAGGACTGATAATACGAGGCTAAACAAAGGATTTTAGTTTAAACATGTTTGGAATAGTTGTTGGGATGATATTGGATGGTTGCACACGTTCTGGATCTGATTTGGAGCGTTAAACGCGCGAAAAACCGGAACAGCAAGGTTACAGGCGATTAGCAACCCTAATCGCCTATGTTAGGGGCGATTAGGAGGCTAATTGCCTATGTTTCATGCGAGTAGGGCTAAATGCTAGTATTTACATGTGGTATAGCCCTAAATGCTAGTAGTTACATGTGGTATAGCCCTAAATGCTAGTAGTTACATGTGGTATAGCCCTAATCGCCTATAAAGTCAAGGTTTACATGTCTTATGACCCTAAATGCCTATATTACATGCGATTAGCCTTCCTAAATGCCAGTTGACCAACCTAAATGCTAGTTGACTTTTCCTAATCGTATGTACTGCTGCTGTAAGTGTAAATTAGCATTCCGAGACCCGATTTGACATGTAGGAACATGCTAGGAACCCCGTAACATATCTAATAACTTGGTAACATATGTTTGGATGTAATTCGGTGATACGTGAGCTATGTGCTATAACTTGTTGTGCGTTAACGTATGTTAAGTGTGATTGCATGATTGCATGTTTGAGAGCGTAAACATAACACGGGGAGTCTCGGGTCACCAATGGGATGTCGAGTCTTGTACTTTGGGTCAGTTAAACAGTCACGGTGTTTTCAAACGAATTTGGTTATGGTCTGGACATCTAGGGACTAACTAACCTGCGGGTTATTAGTCTAAGTACTTGTAACTGTCATATGTTAGGTCGCCGCTTTACGGGACTAGCATAGCTGCTGAGTTATTCGTATTACGAAGTAACGCAACTTAAGGTGAGTTTACGGCCCCTCTTTTAAACTGGTTTCACATTTTCGGGGGAGAAAACATGTGTTAAAACGATTATTTGGTAACTATTGTCATACTATGGGTTTCTATTGTGTACTACACGATCTTTGGAAGTCCCGGGGGGAACCATGAATGTGCGGGTTTGCACAACGGGGAAATGTGAATAGCGCTATTGGGAGTGACCAACCCCGCTCGTCGGCTTGGAGGGCCGGGCGAGTGCATATTGTCTCAAACAGGAACAACAGGAACAACAGGAACAACAGGGTTACTACATCGGGCACACATTTGGTTTACGAGTTAGTAATGGTTTTCCAATCGTGGTAGTAACAAAACATACGCCTAGCTAGCGTACACTGGTTTTTCGATTTGTTATAGTATGGACAGGTTGACTTGGTACTTGGATTACAAAACCTGTAAACTCACCAGCATTTTTGTGCTGACGTAAACTTTTACATGTTTTCTCAGGTCGCTAAGGTAGCACGACTGGACTAGGGCGCACGCGTCTGCACGGCGTCTAGTTAGGGTTGCATGGTTTTACAAACGTTGAACATTGGTTTACTATTGAATAATTGTTTTGAATAAGCTTCCGCTG
Source organism: Ambrosia x helenae (assembly GCA_030844895.1). Lineage (NCBI taxonomy): Eukaryota > Viridiplantae > Streptophyta > Magnoliopsida > Asterales > Asteraceae > Ambrosia > Ambrosia x helenae. Next base: position 25,007,920 of record CM061227.1, on the reverse strand, counting down.
TAAACGGGGATTTTAAACATTGTTTTGAAATTGCATTATGTTCATGTTAGACTTGTTTATTGTGATCGTTGGTTTGGATCCTGGTTTGTCATGCGCCTCGCGGTAAAACTCCGCAAGTGGATTTTGAGGGTGTGACAACCACCACCACCACCACCCATTGTCCACCACCACCAGTGGCGAAGCTTGAAAAAAAATACTAGTGGGAGCCGAAAATCACGAGACCCGGTTTTTTTCCTATCACTGGTGGCCAGAAGATCAAATCGGTGGAGCCCGGACTCAATTCATATAAAAATTACCAACGAAAATCACAAATTTTTACCACTAAGCCAAAAAACGGTGGGGGCCGGGGCACCCCTAGCCCCTTTTATCCTTCGCCAATGACCACCACCATCGTCTACCACCACCGTCCACCACCACTACCACCCACCGTCCACAACCACCACCACCCACTGTCCACCACCACCATCGTCTACAACCACAACCACCCACCGTCCACCACCACTTGGTACTGCATCGGATCGGGAATATATGACACAGTTACGAGATGAAATTGTCATCCAGTTAATGTAAACTATGGAATAAATTATTTGTAAAATTGTTATTTGTGGTTTTATGAATATTATTTTAGTGTTGTATAACTATTATTTAAATTTTGATGTTGAAAAAAAATTGATTTCCTTAAAAAAAACAAATTAATTTAAATATCAGTTAATTTCAGCAGTCTGTAGAAGTTAAAAAACAAACAATCTTCTTCCTACAGACTGCAAACCTTTGTCCACCTCTTCTCCTGCAGATGTCTGCAGATATGATAGTCTGCAGACCTTTTGGCTCAGAAAAAACAAACAGCACCTGGGTGCGTAATTTTAAAATAAAACCTGGATGAAAATTTAAATTTCATCAATAATTTTGGTCAAGATCACAGTAGTGCAATTATATTTTGTGGGTGCATTACTAGATTCAGCTAGCAATTAATTGCATAAATTGATGACCAACTTGAGCCTTTATGAGTTGCAAAGTACAATAAGACAGCACTTTTTTTATAGCCATCTTCATCAGTTTTTGTCTAAATGGACTTGACACTGTTTTGGATAGTCAAATGATGCTACAAAAAAAAATATATATTAAAAAAATTAAAAAAACACAATTTTTAGTAATTTGTACCGTGTAACAAAAATTAAAAGATCTCTTTTAAACCATAGAAATTAGTCCCTTCACATAAATTTATGAAAATACATGTGATATTGACTCAATCAAACATAAAAATCAAGATTAATAAACTTTTTTTTAACGGCAAATTTCACTCCTTGTGGGACTTGAACCTAAGACATCTCCCTTTGGTGTTCCTAGAAGCTTTGCTTCTACCATTGGGCCACCAACCCTAATGGCATCAAGATTAATAACCTACTGTAAGGTTAAACCACAACAATATCTTGGATTTGACACTAAATTTGTTGAGTGAGAATTGTAAATTATTTGAAACAAGTTTTTTTTTTTTTTAAACGGCCAACTAAAGAATCGTCGGGTACTCTCGTACGCGGCCTCTATTGGCAAAGGGAAGCCCACAGACTCGGAGCCGAACTCACGAGCCTCGCGGCGGCCCAACTTGCACGCATGAGAGCCCCTAGCCGACCCGTGTGCCAGTTCCAGGGAAAAGCCGGCCCGCATACCCGCCCGAAAGCACGACGGTAGCGAGTGGTAAAACATGGTTGGCTCAGAAGTCGAACCCATGACCACAAGGGTCAAGTGTCTCTCCCTCATCACCTGGTGGTATTTGAAACAAGTTTTAATTGTATGTTTATTGATTGTAGGGGGTCATGCCTATATATAGGTTTTAATGTGGCACTTGAGACTATTCCAATGGTGGAAAACACACCACAAGAAAGTGAGTCCTGATTACAAGAAACCTTTTGTGTATCCTAAGATTTGAATACCAATATATTTGGTCATCAAAAGTTATGGTTTGAATTAAAAAGCAACATTTGTTACCATATCATGCAATAAAAATATCAAGAAAGTTGAATCCATTATAATTTGACTGAGCACAAAAAAAAAAGAAAAGAAAAAAAAGAAAAGAAAAGAAAAGGAGGATTTGATAATATTGAATAAAGTGGATTTTAGAATTTCTTTGGCCACTTTATAGTAGTAGAGATAAAAGATTTTTCTATTTTGAATTGGTGGCTTATCCACGAAATTTGTTACAACTGGTGGGTGTTAGTGTGACACCCGGCATGTTCGGCTTAAACATAATAGTAACATCTAAGTCTACCTTAGCGAGAAACGTTTATAAACAAACTTAACTGGGTCAGTTGAGTCGGGTCAAATTAGGATTGTCCAGGGTCAATGATCTGGAGGATCATTGGGAGTCGTTTTGGGAATACATTAGTACCGGGTTCCGTCGTTGGTGACATTACATGAACTAATTAAGTATATGTGTAGATTATGGGTCGTGTGGTGAATTGTATGCTTAGACTTGCTTAAATGATGTACAAATGATTATACGTGCCTAAACATGCTAAGTATAGACTATGGATGCATGCTTATGTGTTAAGATGTGTTAGAATGCGTTAAACACGACAAACTGGAAAAAGGTTAACATGTGTTAAAAGTGCTATTAACATGTGTTAAAAAGTGCTGATGACCTGAATGTGGAAATGGGACTTGAGAAATGGGCGAATGTGGAAACAAAGTGGGCGAATGTGGAAAGATTCCACATTCGACCATTACAAATGGGCGAATGTGGAAAAGTTCCACATTCGACCACATAAAGTGGGCGAACCTGGACTGGGTATAAATACCATCCTTAGCCATTTTTCACCATTTCACAAACCCTAAACGCCTCCAAACACTCTTTATCAGCTATTATCATTGGGGAAGGAGTTTTTGAGCTTGTTTTTCATAACCTAACTCTCTAAATCATTACAAGTGAAGATCTAAGGTGTGTTCTTCATTACAAATCCTTTTTAAACAATTTTGACTTGTTTTAATCTAAACCCCAAGGGTCCAGATCTGATATCAACCTATTTTATGAATAAAAACCTTTCCTAACCAAAACCTATTCATAAACAATGAGTTTTTATGCAAATTAAACATGTGTTAATATGATATTATGCATTGCTTGATGATTACTTGTTGTATAGATGATATGACAACAACCTAGGGCTGTTATTAATGATGGGTTATGATTGAAACATGTTACCTTTGATTGTTGATGGTGTTTTGGCGATTAAAGGGGTTTTTAGTTAGATTTAGGGTTTGTTTTTGGATGATTATGATAAGGTTAGGATAGGGGTTTCTTGTTCATGATGATTCGAGTATGATGGACGGATTATTGATCGATTTCAGAAAGTTTCCTAATTGGGTAATATTTTCATGCATGGTGATGTGACATCTCCATAATTTACTATTTTAGGAAACTTGTAAAACGGATAGATTTTGGGGTAAAATTGGTAGGGTTTCGTAGGAATATATTAATGATGCTTGACTGCTGTAACTCGTGATGTTTCGTGATGTTTTCGGATGTTTTTCGACGCGTTTTTGGAAAAAATCTGACATCAGGGGCGAACCTGGAATACCTTCGACCAGTCGAACGGTCGAAGGTGGGTTCCAGGGGGCGAACCTGGAAACTAAAAGGGGCGAATGAACTAAAAGGGGCGAAGGTGGGAAGAAAAGGGGCGAAGGTGGAGGTTCAAAGCCACATTCGACCAGTTAAGGCCACCTTCGACCTCCCAGGACTACGTTCGACCCTACGTTAACAAAAATGAGATTTTTGATACAAACTAAGTGTTTTATGCTTGAACCTTGCGTGTAATCTATGTGTACTTGATTAGTTAGGGTAATGGGTCACCAACGGGATATCGGGTCGGTCTAGTGTGTCGGTTAAACATTTAAACACGTTTTAAAAACATACTTGGTTATGATCTGGACAATCGGGGACTAGATAACCTTATGGTTATTAGTCGGAACACTTATGTGAACATTTTGATAGATCTCCGGTAGAGGGATCATCAAGGGCTAAACATCTTTTACTTATATTTGAGGAACGCTATCTAAGGTGAGTTCACGGCCCCACTTTTACTGCTTTAACTTTTGGGGGAGAAAACATGCGCTAAACAGTTTTGGTAACATATGTCATACTATGGTTTTAACTTTATATTGCTATACGATCTTTTGGAAAGTCCCGGGGGAAACCATGAATGTGCGGGTTTGCACAACGGGGGAAATGTGGATAGATCTATTGGGCGTGACCTGCCCCACTCGTCGGCTTGGAGGGCCGGGCGGGTGCATATTGTCTCGAACAGGAACATTATCGTGCTGAACATTACGGGCTGCTAAACATGCTAAACATTGCTAAACGTGTCCAGTAATGGTTTCCAATCGTAGTAGTAATAAAAACATACGCCTAGCTAGCGTACTTGGTAGCATTGATATAGTATGGACATGGTAACACTTGGTAACTCTTTTTGAACAAACCTGTGAACTCACCAGCATAATATGTTGACGTCTTTTGGCATGTTTTTCTCAGGTCGCTAAGGTAGCTACAACGGGAACTAGGCGCACAAGTCTGCACGGGCGTCTAGAGTTAGGAGCATGGTCTTGTTAAACATTAAACAATGTCTTTTGGGTTGTAAACATTTAAAGCTTCCGCTACAGTTTATGCTTTTATAATTATATCTTTTGGGTATTGTGTTATGCATATAGTGTGTTTATTGTGACCGTTGACTTGAATCCTGGTTTGTCATGCGCCTCGCGGTAAAACCCAGCAAGTGGAATTTGAGGGTGTGACAGATTGGTATCAGAGCCAATGGTTATAGTGAACTAGGACTGCATTTAGAGTCTAGTCTATAGCCGAGTCGCACACACTAGACGGTCACATACTTGAGTCGGTTTGAAACATGTACTAACTTTGTCGGGGTGTCTTTACATCATCATCACACTTCTCTGTTACATCATCCGTCCTCACTCTTGACTTTATACACACTTATGTTCTTCTTCGGGGTTGAAGGAGAAGGAGTTGACTCGTTGGTTTTTGCACGGCAGTGTCGTGTATTGGGGTAGTCTTGCGTACTCTCGAGGTCTGTCCAGGATTCGGACATCTCCCTTTCGTACCCCAATAGCCGCACTTGCTCACACATTATCTTGTGCACTTATGCTTGTGATAGCATGATGCTAGATGCCGACATCCGGCGACTTGAGTTCAAGCTAAGGGAAAGCTTGGAGGGCCATGTAGAGCAGTTTATCATTTCGGGTGCACACGAAATCATAAACTGAAATGCATGAGAATCCAAGTGGACTCTGAACTTGGATGCATAGTCCTGGATTGGGGTCTAGATGTAATCTTTCTAAGCTACTAGTGGTTGACACTAGCAGCGAATCTGAACCTCTCGATTTCTGATTTGTCAGATCATGTCGGGCGCACGCGGTGGTGGACGTCGTGGTGGTGGTCGTGGCGACGGTGGTCGTGGCGGTGGTCGTGGTAACATCAACATGACCCAAGCAGAGCTGAACAACTTGCTTCAACAGCAAGTGAACATAGCCTTGGCTGCTTTCCAGGCTGGGCACAATGCTCTGGGTGGTAAGTTGGTTCTTACCTGCCTTGTATCGTTCTTGGGTGTCATGTTTCCTTGTGGTTTATCTTTGTGTCGTGTTTCAGGTGCTGCTGTCAACCCGCCTCCACCTCAGTGTTCTTACAAGAAGTTTAGGGACTGTCAGCCCCACAACTTCGCTGGAACCGAAGGGGCAGTGGGACTGCTCCGATGGTTGGAGAAGGTTGAATTTGTTTTCTTGATGTGTAACTGTCCTGTTGAGGACCGGGTCAAGTATGCCACTGCAACATTTGAGGGTCCTGCTTTGACATGGTGGAATGCTACGACGCAGAACATGGGCTTGGGGGAAGCTCATGCTATGCTTTGGGCGGATTTTGTTCGGTTATTGAAGAGTGAGTACTGTCCCAGGGAGGAAGTGCAGAAGTTGGAACATGAAGTCTGGAACTGCAAGATGGTGGGGTCCGAGATTGAAGAGTATACTGTGCGACGCAATGAGCTGGCGGTGTTGTGTCCTGACATGCACACACCTGAGTACCGTAGGATCGAGCACTACATCTCTGGATTGGTGCCGGAGATTGCTGGGTTAGTAGCTGCTGGGAACCTTCCTACACTGGCTGAGGTCGTCCGTTCTGCACACAAGATGACCAACATGAAGATTTTGGAGGGCGCTTTACCTCCTAAGGGTTCAACTGCGAAGGGGTCTGATGGCAACAAGAGGAAATGGGAGAACGTGGGTAAGAGTGCAGTGCCGGCGCCGTCTCAACCGGCCAAGAAGACTGAGGGATCTGGGTCGTCTTCAGCGCAGAAGACAGGTGGATACGTTGGGAAGCATCCCAAGTGTAACAAGTGTGGCTTTCACCATTCTGGGAATTGTGATCGGGCTCGTTGTCATCGGTGCCATTAGTTGGGGCACCATGCTAAGGATTGCAAGGTGGCGCTCACCCCAACTCAGACTCCTGCGGCTACTCCTGCTCCTGCTGCTCAGGGGACTCAGGGGAGACAGGGGTGTTACAACTGTGGTGACACGGGACATTTCAAGCGTGATTGTCCCAAGCTGAAGCAGGGCGATAATGGGAGGGGCGGAAACGGTAACGGTAACGGGAATGGCGGCGGAGGCAGGACTGCGCGTGCTTTCGTCATTGGGTCTGCGGAGGCTAGGCAGGACCCAGACACAGTTACCGGTACGTTCCTTCTCAACAATCGCTATGTTTCTGTTTTATTTGATTCTGGTGCCGATAAGAGCTTCGTATCTGTGGATGTTAGTCAGTTGCTAGATATAGTACCCACACCTTTAGAGGCTAAGTACTTGATAGAATTGGCTAATGGTAAGAACATCGAGGCGACTCATATCCTTAGGGAGTGTCACTTGGAACTGTCGGGTCTGTCATTCCCCATTGACCTTATGCCTGTACCTTTGGGTAGTTTCGATGTCGTTGTGGGCATGGATTGGTTATCGTTGTATCGCGCAGAGATTGTTTGCTTTGACAAGGTTATTCGGATCCCTCTCCCCGATGGAGAGATTCTTTCGGTTCACGGCGAGAAAAGCGGTGCTCCGCTGAGTATCATTTCCAGCATGAAAGCCCGTAAGTATCTTCGAAAGGGCTGTTCGGCCATTCTGGCACTTGTTAACGTTTCTACTGACGATGAGAAGAAGATCGAGGACATTCCGGTGGTTCGTGACTATTCTGATGTGTTTCCTGATGATTTGCCTGGTCTTCCTCCCCATCGTCAGGTTGAGTTTGGTATTGATCTTGCTCCGGGCGCAGCTCCTATTGCCCGAGCTCCGTATCGTCTTGCACCTCCTGAGATGCAAGAGTTATCCAGCCAGTTACAGGAACTCTTGGAAAAGGGTTTCATTCGACCGAGCTCGTCCCCGTGGGGAGCTCCTATTTTGTTTGTGAAGAAGAAGGATGGGAGCCTTCGTATGTGTATTGATTACCGTGAGCTGAACAAAGTGACCATCAAGAATCGTTATCCTCTCCTCGCATTGATGATCTCTTTGACCAGCTTCAGGGCTCCAGCTACTACTCGAAGATTGACTTGCGGTCCGGTTATCACCAATTGCGCGTCAGGGAAGCTGACATCCAGAAGACTGCTTTTCGCACTCGTTATGGCCATTTTGAGTTCTTATTCATGCCCTTCGGTCTCACTAACGCACCGGCAGTGTTCATGGATTTGATGAACCGTGTTTGTAAGCCGTACCTTGATAAGTTCGTCATCGTGTTCATTGATGACATTCTGATTTATTCCAAGAACAAGGCGGATCATGAGGAACATCTGCGGTTGGTCTTGGAACTTTTGAGACGGGAGCAGTTGTATGCTAAGTTCTCAAAGTGTGATTTTTGGTTACGCGAAGTTCAATTCCTAGGGCATGTGGTGAATGAACTGGGAATTCATGTCGATCCGGCTAAGATCGAAGCTATTAAAGACTGGGAAGCACCAAAGACGCCATCTGAGGTGCGGCAATTCCTGGGTCTTGCAGGTTACTATCGGCGTTTTATCGAGGGATTTTCGAAGATCGCTCAACCCCTCACTGCTCTCACCCAGAAGGACCGAAAGTTCGACTGGGGCGAACCACAGGAATCAGCATTTCAGATGCTGAAGCTTAAACTTTGTTCTGCTCCTATCTTATCCTTACCCGAGGGTACGGATGATTTCGTGGTGTACTGTGATGCTTCGATTCGGGGTCTCGGTTGCGTGTTGATGCAACGCGGGAAGGTTATCGCTTATGCTTCTCGTCAACTCAAGGTTCACGAGAAGAACTATACTACTCACGACTTGGAGCTGGGTGCAGTAGTCTTTGCGTTGAAAATCTGGAGACATTACTTGTACGGTACCAAGTGTGAAGTTTACACCGATCACAAGATTCTCCAGCATATTTTCGACCAGAAGGTGTTAAACATGCGGCAGCGTCGTTGGGTTGAACACTTGAACGATTACGACTGTGCGATTAAGTACCATCCTGGCAAGGCAAACGTTGTGGCGGATGCCTTGAGCAGGAAGGAGTCGGCGAAGCCTCGGCGTGTCCGAGCCTTGCAGCTTACCATTCATTCCTCCTTACCTGACCGGATCCGTTCGGCTCAGGTGGATGCCTTGAAGGAGGAAAACCTTAAGGCCGAAACGATGCACAGTGCGGACAAACACCTTGAGCGTAGGTCTGATGGCCTACATTACTTCGTTGGGCGTGTTTGGGTTCCTTTACTCGGGGGATTACGGGAGCTTGTCTTGGACGAGGCTCACAAATCCCGGTATTCTATCCATCCAGGCTCCGATAAGATGTATCAGGATCTGAAGATACTTTATTGGTGGCCGAACATGAAGGCTGATATAGCCTCCTATGTGAGCAAATGCTTGACCTGTGCTAAGGTCAAGGTGGAGTATCAGAAGCCGTCTGGTCTCCTACAACAACCTGAGATTCCAGAATGGAAGTGGGAGCGGATCACGATGGATTTCGTCACCAAACTACCGAGATCACTAAGTGGTTGCGACATGATTTGGGTGATCGTCGACCGGTTGACGAAATCGGCACACTTCATACCTATTAAGGAAACGGACGGACTCGAGCGGTTGGCTCGACTCTACCTTAAGGAGGTGGTCTCTCGGCACGGGGTGCCTGTTTCTATCATTTCTGATCGTGATTCCCGCTTTGCTTCGCGTTTCTGGAAGGCTCTTCATAAGGCCTTGGGTACTCAGCTGGATATGAGTACGGCTTATCATCCGCAAACTGACGGCCAGAGTGAGCGGACGATACAAACACTGGAGGACATGCTGCGGGCATGTGTCATCGATTTTAGCAAGGGTTGGGAGACTCACCTGCCGTTGGTGGAGTTCTCCTACAACAACAGCTACCACTCCAGTATCGGGGCAGCTCCGTTCGAAGCTTTGTATGGACGGAAATGCCGATCTCCCTTGTGTTGGGCCGAGGTGGGCGAGAGTCAGCTCACTGGCCCGGAACTGGTGTACGAAACTTCGGAGAAAATCGTACAGATCCGTAACCGTTTGGCAGCTGCGCGGGATCGTCAGAAGAGCTATGCCGATCGCCGTCGCAAACCGCTAGAGTTCCAGGTTGGGGACAAGGTACTTCTGAAAGTTTCACCATGGAAGGGCGTCATACGCTTTGGAAAGCGTGGCAAGCTTAACCCTCGTTACGTCGGACCGTTCGCAATCCTGGAACGGATTGGGCCGGTGGCGTACAGACTTGATTTACCGACGGAGCTCGGTAATGTTCACAACGTCTTCCATGTGTCTAACTTAAGGAAGTGTTTGGCTGACGAATCTCTGGTTGTGCCACTGGAAGAGATCAAGGTTGACGATCGTCTTCGCATTGTGGAGGAACCCGTGGAGATTCTGGATTACAAGATTCGTAGCCTTCGGCGGAGTAAAATCCGCATCGTTAAAGTTCGTTGGAACTCGGATCGTGGACCGGAGTTCACGTGGGAACGAGAGGACCAGATGAAGGCTAAGCACCCTCATCTCTTTCCGAAGCGCGCGTTCGAGTCCAGGCATGTTACTGCTGAAGCAGAGTGAATCTCGGGGCGAGATTCCCTTTCAACGTGGGGATGATGTGACAACAGGTAACTTTTCTTTTCGTTTTCTTCCTTTTCGTCTGTTTCATTTTTGGGCTTCGTGCAATTTTCGGGACGAAAATTCTTTCAACGTGGGGATGATGTGACACCCGGCATGTTCGGCTTAAACATAATAGTAACATCTAAGTCTACCTTAGCGAGAAACGTTTATAAACAAACTTAACTGGGTCAGTTGAGTCGGGTCAAATTAGGATTGTCCAGGGTCAATGATCTGGAGGATCATTGGGAGTCGTTTTGGGAATACATTAGTACCGGGTTCCGTCGTTGGTGACATTACATGAACTAATTAAGTATATGTGTAGATTATGGGTCGTGTGGTGAATTGTATGCTTAGACTTGCTTAAATGATGTACAAATGATTATACGTGCCTAAACATGCTAAGTATAGACTATGGATGCATGCTTATGTGTTAAGATGTGTTAGAATGCGTTAAACACGACAAACTGGAAAAAGGTTAACATGTGTTAAAAGTGCTATTAACATGTGTTAAAAAGTGCTGATGACCTGAATGTGGAAATGGGACTTGAGAAATGGGCGAATGTGGAAACAAAGTGGGCGAATGTGGAAAGATTCCACATTCGACCATTACAAATGGGCGAATGTGGAAAAGTTCCACATTCGACCACATAAAGTGGGCGAACCTGGACTGGGTATAAATACCATCCTTAGCCATTTTTCACCATTTCACAAACCCTAAACGCCTCCAAACACTCTCTATCAGCTATTATCATTGGGGAAGGAGTTTTTGAGCTTGTTTTTCATAACCTAACTCTCTAAATCATTACAAGTGAAGATCTAAGGTGTGTTCTTCATTACAAATCCTTTTTAAACAATTTTGACTTGTTTTAATCTAAACCCCAAGGGTCCAGATCTGATATCAACCTATTTTATGAATAAAAACCTTTCCTAACCAAAACCTATTCATAAACAATGAGTTTTTATGCAAATTAAACATGTGTTAATATGATATTATGCATTGCTTGATGATTACTTGTTGTATAGATGATATGACAACAACCTAGGGCTGTTATTAATGATGGGTTATGATTGAAACATGTTACCTTTGATTGTTGATGGTGTTTTGGCGATTAAAGGGGTTTTTAGTTAGATTTAGGGTTTGTTTTTGGATGATTATGATAAGGTTAGGATAGGGGTTTCTTGTTCATGATGATTCGAGTATGATGGACGGATTATTGATCGATTTCAGAAAGTTTCCTAATTGGGTAATATTTTCATGCATGGTGATGTGACATCTCCATAATTTACTATTTTAGGAAACTTGTAAAACAGATAGATTTTGGGGTAAAATTGGTAGGGTTTCGTAGGAATATATTAATGATGCTTGACTGCTGTAACTCGTGATGTTTCGTGATGTTTTCGGATGTTTTTCGACGCGTTTTTGGAAAAATCTGACATCAGGGGCGAACCTGGAATACCTTCGACCAGTCGAACGGTCGAAGGTGGGTTCCAGGGGGCGAACCTGGAAACTAAAAGGGGCGAATGAACTAAAAGGGGCGAAGGTGGGAAGAAAAGGGGCGAAGGTGGAGGTTCAAAGCCACATTCGACCAGTTAAGGCCACCTTCGACCTCCCAGGACTACGTTCGACCCTACGTTAACAAAAATGAGATTTTTGATACAAACTAAGTGTTTTATGCTTGAACCTTGCGTGTAATCTATGTGTACTTGATTAGTTAGGGTAATGGGTCACCAACGGGATATCGGGTCGGTCTAGTGTGTCGGTTAAACATTTAAACACGTTTTAAAAACATACTTGGTTATGATCTGGACAATCGGGGACTAGATAACCTTATGGTTATTAGTCGGAACACTTATGTGAACATTTTGATAGATCTCCGGTAGAGGGATCATCAAGGGCTAAACATCTTTTACTTATATTTGAGGAACGCTATCTAAGGTGAGTTCACGGCCCCACTTTTACTGCTTTAACTTTTGGGGGAGAAAACATGCGCTAAACAGTTTTGGTAACATATGTCATACTATGGTTTTAACTTTATATTGCTATACGATCTTTTGGAAAGTCCCGGGGGAAACCATGAATGTGCGGGTTTGCACAACGGGGGAAATGTGGATAGATCTATTGGGCGTGACCTGCCCCACTCGTCGGCTTGGAGGGCCGGGCGGGTGCATATTGTCTCGAACAGGAACATTATCGTGCTGAACATTACGGGCTGCTAAACATGCTAAACATTGCTAAACGTGTCCAGTAATGGTTTCCAATCGTAGTAGTAATAAAAACATACGCCTAGCTAGCGTACTTGGTAGCATTGATATAGTATGGACATGGTAACACTTGGTAACTCTTTTTGAACAAACCTGTGAACTCACCAGCATAATATGTTGACGTCTTTTGGCATGTTTTTCTCAGGTCGCTAAGGTAGCTACAACGGGAACTAGGCGCACAAGTCTGCACGGGCGTCTAGAGTTAGGAGCATGGTCTTGTTAAACATTAAACAATGTCTTTTGGGTTGTAAACATTTAAAGCTTCCGCTACAGTTTATGCTTTTATAATTATATCTTTTGGGTATTGTGTTATGCATATAGTGTGTTTATTGTGACCGTTGACTTGAATCCTGGTTTGTCATGCGCCTCGCGGTAAAACCCCGCAAGTGGAATTTGAGGGTGTGACAGTTAGAAAGGGAATGATATGTACATTTGACCCACACATTTGGCGTCCTCATTCAAAAAGCTTAATTTCTTTGAGCCTAACCCACTCAACGGGTTACCCATACCATTGGTACTCAACAGTGAATTTGGTTTCAGGTGGTTTCCTAACCTCAGTTTGCGAAACTAGTTGAGGTGGACGCGATGGGATGATGAGGTGGCCAGATCCGCAAGCTGAGATTGCAGAACTCCTACAGTGGCAGCTCCCTATGATTTCTGTTGTCCAACACAACCGTCCACGTTTGCATGAGTCCTACGTAAGAACATCATGGCTGCTTTGTGTATAAGCTTGTGTCCACCTAAGCCAGTTTTGCAACCTGAGGTTACGAAACCACCAAAAACCTAAAGTTGGTCTTGACACACACTAAATCTTACAAAAATTCTGGATATACCACCAATTCAAGAAAAATCAGAGATCAAAAGTTTGTTTAACTTCTATTTGTTAGTATTATAGAAAATACAAACATGTTACTCATGTTACAGAAAATACAAACATATGATTAGCTATTTTCTCATTTAAAGATGTAAAATTGCAACTGGATTGCATAGATGCATATATAGGCAATAGAAGCGTTGTAAATAAGCATCTATATGTACAATTTTATAATCAATGGCAGTTGTCTATAAGCATTTCTTTTAGTTATTAACAACTAATTAATTTAGTGACTCGTATACTACACGGAATGAATAAATGATACATATAAAAATTACAATATTCTAGATTCGGTGTTCTAGGATTCGTTTTTGGTTTTGGTTCGCTTTGATTTGAGGTAATAATCATCCTTTCTTGTCCCTGCTATACTTTTTTTCATCTTTTTCTAATCATCAAGTTCTCTCCCTTGATTCTACTTAGTGTTGTATTGTTATCGTTTTCATCAATTGCGTTATCTAGTTGTTGTATTGTTTCAAGGATTTATTCTTTTATTACTGCATCAGTGTTAGTATAATCAGTTAAAACTAACTCTACCAATTGTTTAAATCCATCACTGTTACAAAACCCTCAATTCATTTTGTTGTTTTAATAAACCCTAATATTATATGTTCTACCTCGTAACCCTAACCCAAACGACCAATCGTCGTAGGTTTTTGTATGATCGTATCACGCGCGTATCGTATTAAAGGCGGAATCAATAATCCAATTAGTTGTTATAGGTGAGTATTTAAAGAAAGGATAATAATATGGAGAGAACACACACAAAAACAGACACTTAAGGGCTGCACTTGTTGATAATGGCAAAAGTTCTTCAAAATTTGACAAGGCATAGGGTATTTATAGCCCATGGCCCATACGCCTTCAACCTATAACCCGTATGACTCCACCATACACGTATGGACCAAGTAAGTTGACTAAAATACCCCTTAAAGCTAAATAACAAATTGAACGAGCCCCAAACGATACAAATATGAGCCTATCCCGATATCCAAGCTAGGGACACATCCGAAGAGTGTATTTACAGTTTTAATTTGTTAGTTTTAGAGTTTAATTGTGTAGTTGATAATATGTATTGGTATTTTTAGAGTTTAATCTGTGTATCTTTTTTCATATATTCTCATTTCATTGTATTTCATATGTGATATGTTGGATTGTTGAAAAATGTAAGAAAAGGTCTTGCGGTACCCTAATGTGGATCAATTGGTACTCTTCAAACATCCATGTGTTCTATATATGTTATTACTTAGTATATATCTTATTTCATATTAAATTTGTAACCATGAACTTAATTCAGGTTCCTCCTAAGGTGTATGTAACAAGCTCGACGTGAGGGGAGTGATCAAGGGACAAGGGTGGCGCAAATTGCTACACGGATGTGAGAAGGGGATGGACACAAAAGTGGATTGCGTTAACCAGAAACAAATCCATACATCACCACTTTTTTTTTGTTAGTTTTAATTAATTTAATTTAAATATTATTTTAATACGTGCAGGTGGATTGTAAAACCGGTACATGCAAAAGTCAAAACAAGTGAGCGTGAGCTTATACATACGTGACAGTGATGTGACGGTCGTTTTTTAATGTGACAGACGTTTTTTATTGTGAATGCGAAAAAATAAACCATGTATAATAGTGAATAGTTTAAAAGTACATTTGAGTTGAAACTATATAATTATATGTCCTATGTATTTGTATATCATTTATCACTTGGAATTCGGAATCTCTGTTCATCTAGTTGTCTTCTCATTAGAACGCAAACCCTCTCTCTATACATATACATATACCTACACCATGTATGTATGTATACAGTATATATGCATGTATCTATGCATAGATACAATCTTCTAAATAGGCATTTAGTGGGGTAAGTTGTGTCAGTTTAATGAGTACTCAATGGATGTGTTACCATCTTATGAAGCCACCTCTACCCCACTCTTTCTATCTATGCCAGCCCCACTACAAAAAAAAATAACAGTTGTAAGAGTGAATACTAAATATTACACTTATATGAATATTAAACAAATTACTTAACTATCTTTGGAGCTTTTAACACAATCTTAGATAGATAGATCCAGTGAGTCAAGAGAGTGATAAAAGAGATAAGTCTTAAACCTTCTTCTCTCTAGGACCAGATGGTGACACCCCTTCTAACATATTCTTTTAACACCAGTACAAGTGTACAACTGTTTACTTGTCTCACAACTTCATCAACTTATTAAACTTACCTTTCCTTCATATATATATGTATCACAACTTTCTTGCACCATAAAAAACACACACTACTACTACTACTGCATTTTTTTAATTGGTAGGTATCCTTAAGAAGACTGGCTGCAGATAACAACAACAAGAGAAAGAAGGTGCCAGATATCATGGACTGGAATGGTGGGAATCCCAGACCATTTATTCCTAGACCCACAGCACAAAGTTCCTTTGCCTTTCTTTACAATTATAACAATGATCACTTTGTATACCCACCTGGTAATTATCCTCAATCATATACTCCCTTTACTTTATAATCGTTTTTTTTTTTTTTTTTTTCACAGCAATTTCTAGATTTTCTAGGATAAATACATCACAACCTACTGTAGGATCTAAACTCCGGACGTTTTGATTGTGGAGAACGCGTACTACTTAACCACTAGGATGTCCCCTTTGCTTCGTAATAAATCTTTGTTTAATTAATAAGATCTCATGTGTTGACATTTCATCCTCACAAATTTCTTTTTTCAATTATAGGGTTACAAGAATCAAACAAAAATAATATCATTTAATCTGTAATACAAATAAAATTATGCACTTTGAGGTTTATTGAGTATCATTACACAGAAGAAGAAAAAAAAATCACAAATCGTCTAATTTTGTTTTATCATTCGTTCATATTTTAAAATTTTTGTACTTTTACATACAAATACATATGTTCATGTATATAAAATTACTATTAAACTAATTTCATTACAGGTTTTTACGTTTTGAGTTATTTACCTACACATGTGCATGGATAATAACATGTAAACATGTTTATGTATATACATAAATAAAATTTTGTTACATATATACATGCATACATATATTTGGGATGGTTATCTTGAGAACGCTAAATATCGTGATAACCGTGAGAACAAGTAAAAAATCAATCAAAATCATTTTTTTTAATACAAACACCATTATAATCATAATACAACATTAATAAATGAATTTGCTTTTCAAATAATTCATTTTTTCTTGCAAAAACGTTTTCAAATTTACTTTTTACACATGTGTAAATGAACATTTCACACATGTATAAACAATAAATTTAGACATGTGTAAAAACAATTTATTTTTGTATACATTTAAATTTTTACGCGTAAATTGTGTTTTTGAGACTGTATTTTAGTAATAAGATAAGTGTAAAAATAAATTTTGAACTTGAATGATTTTAGATGGCGTTCTCGCGGTTTGCACGAAATATATGTGTTCTCAAATTAACTTTCCCCTACACACACATACACATACTCATACACACACACATATATATATGTGTGTGTGTGTGTATGTATTTTTAGGAACATGATCTTTTGGGAATTCTCTTGAGCTAGTTATGACAAGCGTAATAACTCCTACCTCTTATGCAATGTTTTTTTTTTGATCGGCTAAGGAGATCACCTCGGTACCCTGTTTCGAATCCCTATTTCCGTATCGTCCCTGAGGGCATAAGCCCTTTCAACGTCAAGGGTGTATTTTTGCTGGCCCTAGGATTCGAACCGTGTACCTCTCCTGAACGGGAACCTCCCTAAGAAGTAAACCCTCCCACCTCTCCCCAACTGAGCTAGGGGTCATTGGCTCTTATGCAATGTTTTTAATTGGGTGAGTCTAAATGCACCACCCCTAATTCCTAAACATATTCCTATGTGTGAGTTACATTTAGTTGCACCGTTTTGATTTTTTTTTCTTTTATAAAAACGTTTATACATGACTAACTAAGAAATCTATAAAATGATTTTTGCAGCGACTTTACATATATGTAAGAAAAACACATAAACAGTGAAAAATATATGTAAGAACTCCTACCTCTTATGCAATGTTTTTTTTTTTTTTTGGGATCGGCTAGGACATCACCTCGGTACCCTGTTTCGAATCCCCATTTCTGCATCGTCCCTGAGGGCATAAGCCCTTTCAACGTCAAGGGTGTATTTTTGCTGGCCCTAAGATTCGAACCGTGTACCTCTCCCGGACGGGAACCTCCCTAAGAAGTAAACCCTCTCACCTCTCCCCAACTTAGCTAGGGGTCATTGGCTCTTATGCAATGTTTTTAATTGGGTGAGTCTAAATGCACCACCCCTAACTCCTAAACATATTCCTATGTGAGTTACATTTAGTTGCACCGTTTTGATTTTATTTTTCTTTTACAAAAACGTTTATACATGACTAACTAAGAAATATGAAAACGATTTTTTGCAGCGACTTTACATATATGTAAGAGAAACACATAAACAGTGAAAAATATGTATTTGTTTACTGGTGTAGTAAGTAAAAACAAATAACATATTCCCTCCGTCCCAATTTAAATGTCGTGGGTTTAAAAACACACATTTTAAGAAATCTTTTGTTTGTATGTGGTAAAATGACAATAATATCCTCAAAAGTGGTGATTATGTTTTGTCTTTTATAGGCAAAACTGGAAATTGCGTTTCTATTTTTGAAAATGACATTTAATTTGGGACAACCAAAAAAAGAAAGAAAGACATTTAAATTGGGACAGAGGGAGTACATTTTAATTTGCCATCTTTTATGACATATATGCAAATTCACTGTCGATTTAATTTATATCTCTTAGTTAGATATATATAGATGTTTTAATAAATAAATAAAAAAACAATCGCATGGGACATATGAGTTATCGCATGGAAGGTAGGAGTTCTCACGGTTCTAACATTTTGAGGGAGTTCTAAGAGTATCATTTCCCTGTATAATGCTTTTTATGGTATAACTTTTAATGAAAATATTGTTGGTTTAAAAATCAACAATATATTTGATTGTACCATATGCTTTAAAAGTTAATTACTTAAACCCTTAATATTATGTAAAGCTACATTTTGATCCTCATATATACTGTAGAGTTAATTACTTAAACTCTTAAAATTATGTAAAGCTACATTTTGATCCTCATGTATACTATAGTATAGTATAGATATTTAATTGTAAGAGAGGAGAATACATATTATATATCTATCATCTTCTTTACTTTAAAATTCTTAAGATAAATAAAATAAGGACTAATTTTATTATACGTGTTCTCGTAATATTTAGTGTTAAGATTTGTATATAGAACCTCCCAATATTTTTAAGAACTAAAGGTTGTAATCATCAACTAATGAGAAACTCAAGATCTTCAAAGCTTGGTTTCAAAATCTTTTAATTTATCTTTTTTCCATTTTACTAGTTGATACGATTTAGCTTAGTTAATGAATTGCTCGATTTTACCACGTATGAAGTCAAGCTAGCACACCTTTCGCGTGATGAACGTTGCGCTAGGTAAGGCGTTGACCATGGCGTGAAGGGGTTGTTGCGTGAAGGATTTCATAGGCTTGAAAGGTTGCATGAAACAATGGAGATGGTGATCAAGTGAAACCATTTCCTTAACCATGTAATGAAGTGTAAAAACTAACGTGACGTTGAGGTGTCAATTTTCACATGTCAAAAAGTGACGGTGCGCCTAATAGGCTTAAAGTTTATATATATAGGGTGGGGTTATGGTACAAGGCCATATTTCATAAGAAGTGTGAGAAAAATTAAGAATTGATATGTAAGCATCATTTTTTGGATTTATTCATAATGTTTTGGATTGTGTAGGCTAAAAAACACTAAACATAACAATTAAAAACACAAAACAATTTATTTTAGACTTAAAAACTTAAAACACCATGCCAAGAACATGTGTTCTAAGTTGTTGTGTTTTAGTTGTGTGTTGTAATTATATTTTAAATTTCATGGCTATTATACATTGCATTATGTTTTAGCTTTTAAATTATTGGATTTAGTGTTTTCTAGCAAAAACAACTTAAAACGTGATATCTAAATACCAAACATGCGTGTGTGTATGAATAATTTTAAAATTATTTCTTAAGAATACCGAGTCTGCATATATGTGAATCGAATACATGAACAACAACCACATATATATAGACACGTACACATATTAAATTATATCTGATCGAAAACGAATAGACATAAAAGTACTGAATCGATCTATATAAAGTATCATGCATGCGTAGAAAATGTCTTATCAAGGACATAGTATCATGCAGGCATTTTTCCGCATGTTTTACTATTCCACGTGTTGTATGTAAGATTTTTTTTTTCCTGAAATGTTTAATATTAACTATAATATAATATATATAATTCGGATATCATGACTTACGTATATGAAATCATAAGTGCTTATAAAAGCATGAAATAGTGGCTTTTTGCGTATTTTATAATTATTATATAACTTTGGTACTTCGACACAATCAATTGCACATAGGTAAATTTTTTTCTTTTCAAGTCATTAATTTTCACAAAGTTAACTGTGCATATCACTACTAGAAAATGAATAGTGCGACAATATAATTTGTCAAAAACATTTTTAAGCTTTTATTTTTTTCTCGGATAGTCGTAGCAAAACTATCGCAAATAATGAAGTTTGGAAAACTTTTGTAGCAATCAATATATAGAATGTGTAATAGGGAATTTTCCATTTGCGCTAATGTTTTTTTTTTTTTTACTATTGACACTATTAACATAAAAAAACTAAATTATATAAACATGTTACCTAATTAAAAAAATTATAGTTTAGAGAGAATTACATAGATTGTCCTTTAGTTATTTAGTTATTAGCAAAATTGCACATTCTGTCATTTACGTTAATTTTTCACTTCTTCTATCCTTTATTTTCTAAATTTGCTATACTCTTTTTCTTTTAGCCTAACTTTGTTAAAAAAAACTTGGTTTACTTTATTTTCTAAAATTACACTTTTAGCCCTTATAGTTTCCCTAAGCCTTAACCCCAAATCAATCGACGAAAATAAGGCACGACATGAAACGAAATCAAAGGGCTTTTAAACTACATCAAATTCCGATCAAAACCATAATTTTGAAGTAAAATGATTGATGAAAAACATATTTTGTTTTTATAAAAACTCATTTTATATATAAACATACACATATATATAACCAAAGTTAAGCGAATTCACGTCAAACATAACCCGACAAACATGAAACTTGACCGAAACTTGTTAAAAAGTTATATCGAATCCAACCGATTCAAATCGGATCGCAAAAAGAGTCAAAAACCCAAACCAAACTTGACCCGTGTTAACAAAAACGGATCTTACACCTCCAAATCACGCCCAAACTTAAATCTGGACCAACCCACGTGTTTGCAACTCTAAATCGCACCATACATACCAATATTAAATGTTAAAGGTTCCAGATCGTCATCTAAATGACAAATTCTTTAAACGTTTAAAAAACTCACTTGCAAATCGAGCCTCTATGCCATAAATTGAAACCTATTATAACATCTTATGCCTTAGTCGACCGTTTCTAAGCAAAAATATACCATAAACACCCAACAAATCGTTCGCAATTTGAAGAACAAGATCAACCAGTCGCAATTTTAATCATTCGATTTAGCCTCGAAAACGATCAGGTCGTTGCGGTCAAATTCAAGATTAATCGAAATGGTTTCAAGGGTTAGGGTTTGAAAGGCTTGAATTGGGATGTTGAAACTATAAGGGCTAAAAGTTTAAATAAGTTAACCAAGTTTTTTTAACAAAGTTAGGCTAAAGGACAGAGGGAGTAACAAATTTAGAAAATAAATGATAGAAAGAGTGAAAAATTAACGTAAAAGACATAAGGTGCAATTTCGCTAATAACTAAAGGACAGTCTATGTAATTCTCTCTATAGTTTATTAGGTAATCAATTCCATATAATATATTGTCCTATGTGACCCTATCTGACCCGAGTTTTTAACGTCGGATTAATATAAATCCGAGTATTAGAAAAATGACACCCTAGGAAAATTCATGGCTTCATCATTGCCCTTTTTAATAGTGTATATACATTTATAGATACATAGATACACGAATACATGTATATGTGAATATTAACTAGTTAAAATCATGTGTTAAATTTTATGAAAATTATATGTGAACTGCAGGAATGGGTGAAATGAAGCACCAAATTATGCAAGCACCTGCACTAGCAATGATGGAACTGAACCAAAATGAGTATGAAAACAATAATCAAGACAAGAAGAAGAGGTTAACAAGTGAACAGTTAGAGGCATTGGAAAACACTTTCCAAGAAGAGAAGAAACTTGACCCTGAAACAAAGATGAAGCTAGCACATGAGCTTGGTTTGCAGCCCAGACAGATTGCGGTATGGTTCCAAAACCGACGTGCACGATGGAAGACTAAGCAGCTCGAGTGCATGTATGATACTCTTAAACAAGAGTTTGATGCTGTATCTAGGGAGAAACAAAAGCTCCAAGAAGAGGTATGGATATAGGGTGATGTTTAATGGGGAATCTAAAAAAAGTAAGTAGAGAACGACTAGCTTAATATGTTAAATAAAAATTAACAAACAATTATTTTAAAATTGAAAAAATATCACTTTTACAAAAAAAAAAAAAAAAAATAGTAATAATAATATCGGAACTTTGACATATAAACATATATAAGCCGTTCTAATAATAAATCAAATTAAAAAAAAAAGCCTTAAAATGTAAAAAAAAATCCAAAAAAAAAAAATTAATGTTCTTATTTGAACAAGAATAACTAATTTGAGTAAAACCCTACAATTACAACCTCTTCACCCGGTGTAACTTTAGAGAAATTAGACACACAGTCATTTTATAATCTTGGTTTAAATAATTCAATTAGATGATTAGATGCTCCAAAAATCCTTCAAAAAGCTCCTAAGATAATCCTCAAAAATGAATAACTTCAAATTCGGGATGAAACCCCAAATAATCCTTACAAATCTATAGTTTCTAGAGTAATTGTATAAAAAAATAATTCTTTTTATATTTTTCCTCTATAATTAAAATAGGGAAAATCACCAAATTGGCCAAAGACTTGGTCAACTTACCAAAATAACCACCTCCCATATCTTGGGAGAGTCGGCTCACAGGTCCCGAGACGTCTTCGTGAGACCTCGGTGATGGACCACTAGCTGAGCGACACCTCACCCGTCTCCTTACCCGTCTTTGGAGAGACGGTTCCCGAATCCCAAGACGTCTTTGTGAGACCTCGCCTACACACTTCCCAACTCTCCCCCCCCCCCCTCTCTCACACACACATTAAGCTTCCGCAGACATGATCAAACTTCCTTCCGCAGACAAGATTTAAGCTTCCGCGATTCACTTATATAACTCTACGGATGATCGTAGATAACTCCGGAGCTACACCGGAAGAGAACATGATCGGCATAATTTTCCGGCGACTTTGGTGGCTTTGAATAATGGTCGGAAGAGCTCCCATAAATTGGGACGACTAATTTACCAACTTTCAAATCGTACATGTGTAATTATAACAAATTTTGGTGCTTTTAAGAGTGTCGTAGGTGTTAGAATAGAGATTGTGAGTGTTCGCCGAAAAGAACACACCCAAATAATTCATATACTGGGCCGGTATGCACGTTTAGTGACGTTTATGGCTATTTACTTCAACTTGAATATATCTAGTAACTACCGGAGTTACAAATCAATATAGTCTGGTTATTTTTCTGTTAAAGGGAAACACAGCAATTGTATGGGAGTAATCATGATGGTCTTCGGTCACTCATCGACTGTAAACACTTTCCTACCGTCTAAACAACAAGTTTATCCTGTCGATTACGATGCCGAAGTCTCTCAACGCCTTCTAGAAGCTTCCTTATCCGGCGACCTTATATCTGCATTTGAATGTATTCACGATCCTTATGTTGACGTCAACTTTGTAAGTGATGTTTCTGTTAAGGTTCGTGTTGCAGAGGTTCATTGTAACGATGAGTCGGAAAATGTTGTGAGGTTTGAGTATATGGGGTTTAAATCTGACGTCACTGGAAGAGCTCCGGAAGAGAGAGAGAGTGCGCGCTCCGGAAGAGAGAGAGAGGAAAGAGTTGGAAGTGTGTAGGTGAGGTCTCACAAAGACGTCTTGAGATTCGAGAACCGTCTCTCCAAAGACGGGTGAGGAGACGGGTGAGGTGTCGCTCAGCTAGTGGTCCATCACCGAAGTCTCACGAAGACGTCTCGGGACCTGTGAGCCGACTCTCTCAAAAGATGGGAGGTGACTATTTTGGTAAGTTGACCAAGTCTTTGATCAATTTGATGATTTTCCCATTAAAATATGCTTAAACAGATGAATTTTTTTAAAAAAAAAAAAAATCCTCGTCAATTCTTATCATGTTTAGTAGGTTAAGCTCTCAATTATATTTGATTTTTACCATATAAATATAATCAAAATAAAGTTGACATTGTTCGTAATTTTCAAATCTATAAAAGTTGACAATGTACCTACACCATAGGCGTGACCTTTCTCACTCTCCAAGCTCCATGGAAATTAGTTTCCCTTATTTTAAATAAGTCCCATTTTTTATTATTACTTTTACTTCTACTTATAATTTCAACACTTTAATTACTCACAAAGTCACAAACACACACACACACACATATATATATATATATATATATATAAAATAATCTATGTAATAAGTTTTACACGTTAAGAAATAACTAATTTCAGAAATTGCTATATATATATCAATCTCTTAAAGGTGTTAGCATTGAGAACATTACTCAAAGAACAAGTTAGCAAGAGACAAGGGGCAGGTTCTAGCACGGGGTACACTTACATGTCCAATGAAGAGACGGTTGAGAGCACGTCGGTAGCCACCATTCGTACCACCCCCAACCACCCTCATCAGTTGAGCCTCGGTCAACATCAGGCGGTTGTTACCACTACATCTGCTATGGCCCCGGACGACAACAACTACATGATGAACTATGATCCAGCCTCATCAGTGCCTACTCCATCTTACTCTAATTGGGCAGTTCTTCCATCCTATCCTTAAATTGTTAGAATTGAACTAGTTGCTAGCTATTTAATTTGTTTACTGACTAGGGTATCAATCAAATAAATTTTCTTTTCTTTTTTTGTTACAATGAGTGAAAATTAGGAAAGTTTGATTTAGATAACCATTGGAGGTTTGTTATATGTATTCTTATTATTTGTTAGATTGTTTAATTCCCTTTTCTTTAAGTTTTTTTTAATAGCTAATGTTACACATACTTTATTATCACACCAATAATTCTAATTTATACCCTTGCCAAGAATTAAAACTTGGACCTCCCCTGTAAGAAGCATATGCTTCTACCAAGTAAGTTACCTCAAATTACGTTTTCTTTTAGTTAAAAAAAGCTGGTTTATGAAGCCGAGAAGGTTGTGCAACTACCCAAATAAATTATGTGAGTAGCCTAGCTGCCCATAATTAAATTTTGTAGCAAGAAATTTAAAGAAAAGGGTTGTTGTTAGTTAGGTTCGGTAAAACAGGTTTGTCTATTGGATAACGTCTTAAAATGAATCTTTTAAGAAGGTAGTAATTTATGTTAAGGTGTAATTACGGGTGTAAACAAGTCAGAGCTACTCGTAAGCTTAAGGGTGTCAAATCCATGATAAAGTTAAATGTTTCTAATCACCTTAAACTATTTAGGCATTTACCTCAAACTATTAAGGGTGTAATTACTGGCTAACATCGTTAAAATTTTCAATTAACACCATATAAAATTACCATACTACCCTTGGTTATATATTACAATTTTAAAAATCTGAATTATATATTATATTAAAGTAATTTAAAAAAATTTAATAAAATAAAACTAAATTAAAAATTATATATATACACCCAACCCCACCCTCTCCTCCCTCGTTTCAACACACCACCACCATACCATCATCCCTAACAACCACCTTCATCCTCATCGTCCCCAACCTTGAAAACCCCACCACCACTGTCTTGGTCTGGTGAAGTCCCGGTTAACTTCTGACCCACACTCGGCAAGCCTTTCTACTATCTCAGCGAAGCACTATTTCGTTAAGCCTCCAACAACTAATTTAATCATGCCTCATTGTAAAATTGACAGTACAAAAATTTTGTCTGACACGGGTTCGGGGTGTAGGGTGTCCTCTTGTAATTTCTACGATTGACCCTCGGCGAAGCACTATTTCATTAAGCCTTTCTACTGTCTCGGTCTGGTGAAGTCCCGATGAGGTGGATGATGGTGGAAAGAATACGGGCACAGGTGGTGATGGTGGTGTGAAGTAGATGGTGACAGGAAGCAGCAGGCGGTGGTAGTTTTCACAGGTAGCTAAGGTTGTGACTATGGTGGGAGGTGGACAGTGACGGGTTGAGGACAGGAAGAAGAAGATGGGGCTTGGGGAAGAAGAAGGTGGGGGTTAGGGAAAAATGAGGGTATTTTTGTCATTTACATGATTTAACTGAAAAAGTTAACGATGTTAGCTGTTAAGGACCACGAGTGTTATGAAAATACAACCATTAGGATTATGTTTGTAATTATTGAAATCTAGGGATCAAGAGTGCAAGTAACTGCCACGCTTTTGTATTGGTTAAATATTGGGAAAACTATTATGTAAATGTATTTTTGATATATTAAACTAAAACATGCTTGTGTTGACCTAACAGGGGTTTCCCCCTTGGTAGGTTTGCGAGATAGCGGCTTTGTATCGGGGCAGACAATTTTGAGGGCAGAAGCTAAGAAGGTCGCTAAGCACGGGGCAACCTGTTTAGAGAATCAACATGTGTTCTTGCCGTTTGCTTTTGACACATTTGGCTCTCTGGCCCCTGAGGCAGTACGGTTCCTGAAATGAGTGCAGAAGATGGTCCACTGTGACTCGCAGAGCCCTAAGAACCAAGGGTTTGTCTTTAGCAGGATAGGCTTTGCGATTCAAAAGGGGATAGCGGCGCAACTTGTTGCCCGCTTACCCACCATCTAAATGTAACTTGTTTTCGAAATTATATTATATTAAAAAAAACAAATATCACTTAGAAGTTCAAATAGTATAAGTAACTGACACGCTTTAACTTGCAAGTCTAGTCAAACCAAATGTGTAAAGCTCGGACTCAAACTTGCTTCAAAATAAGTTTAAATATAGGTTCAGACTTGACCTTGATTAAACTCGGCTCAATTTGAGTTTTTAACAAATCAATCTTAAATAGCTAACAAATCAATCTTAAATAGCTAATAATCAGTACAACTTGCTTAGAAGATACGTGCCTATCAAATGTTTGCGGCTAGTGCTTTTCGGTAAATCAATGACCATTACCATGTATGACATTTTCCTTAAGCCGTAGCTCGGTTTTATGGTCAAACATGACAATTAATCAAAGTCTCCATTTCGAACCAAAGATTCTAAGAACAAAGTTCTTACAAACTCCAATTCAATAAAAATCAACCAACTTAAACGTTCTATCATAACAACAAATATTATATTATATACTTAAAAAGAAAAGTCGGTGCCACCCATATCGACCAACCACGTGATGCCACGTAACCATCTACTATTTTTTCTTTTTTCTTTTTTAGAGGGGACGGGGCACTACCCGTAAATTTTTTAAACTTCACTGATTTCAACCCACTCCACTGGAAATAAAATAGAGAAAAAGACAAAAGGGAGAGAGACAAACTCACGGGTACCAGCCCGTTAACTAGAACCATAATTTGGTTTATGGGACCACTACCAGCATGGGTGGGACGGTGTTACCGTGCTTGTAGTGGGGTACCCGTGACCAATTCTGGTAGCGGCTCGTCCCCGCTTATACATTTAGTGTCTTATTTAATAGGTTTTTGTCTAACTTTCAGAGCAAAGACATTTGCTGGCTTGGTGGTATGGGTCTCTTTCTTTTTGACAGCAGGTTTTGGGTTCGACTAAAGTACTCCTCTGTCTAGCTTTTTTTTCTTCTTTTGATTCGGTACATATGTACCAATTAAAGCCAAATAATAACATACCAATTAAACCACTGTCAGTTGTTTTGCTTTTATCTCGGCCAACCGACTTTTGTTTTAAAGCCAAATAATAACATACCAATTAAAACATTGTCAGTATAGTACTACATATTGCTTAGATTAAAACGTATACACAATAATCCATTATAATAGGCGAAAACAGTACGTATTGATCAATCTATTCACACATTATATGTATATCTTAGTTTAGCTATTTTTTTTTTTCAGGCCTCATGTTATCTTTATGTTTTATGTTTATTTACGTAAGGTTTTTTTTTTTGTCGATCCATAATTTGGAAAATAAGGTGTTTTAACCGGTTTAGCGTGCCGCAACGCGCGCGGGGCCTAAAACCTAGTTTATATTATAACATAACTTTAGAGATAAACACAAACAAACTAAAAATGAACCAAATGAATGATACTTGAATGAATATTCGAATTCAAATATACGGATAATCTTGAGTCTGCTAATGCATCATTTTCCCACTTGATCGAGCCACTGGATAAACCGATTAGAGAATAGTTTGAAGGCCACCTACTTACCTAGGCCAAATATAAAGAAGTATAATGAGTTCATTTGTGTCTAACTTAAATTAAGCGTGTCAATTTGTTCTCTACAACGGACCAAATCTGGTCCCTCGTATAACTTTTGCCAACTCAAACCGGATCCAAATGTGTCAGCACCACCCACAACCAATATTCGTCACCACCACTGCTGCAAAGATCACCATGACTTTCGACCACCAGTCCACCTACCTCGCCCAATGCCACCATCATCACAATAGTGATGCAACTGTCACCACCTCCAGCACAGTCGTTGCCACTAGCCGCCACAGAAGTAATATAGCAAGTGAACCATTATAATACTAATGACTCATTTCTAGCTAACACTGGTCGAAATCCGTTTAAACCCAAAACAAATTGTTACATTTTTTTAGAACCGCACGCTTTCACCTGAACTCATTATGCTCTAGAACCACCACCCAACCCAACCAACCAACCCGTTTTGCCTGGCTTAATTTACATGCATCCCAAACCATATTGTAATAAACAATCAATGGTTACATAAACCCTAACAAGTAACTTTAATTCGATCACCGGTCCTTAATGTGAAGAAGCATTACAATTTACAAACCATAACACATTACATATTCTAGAATCGATCAAGTAACTTTGGTTCTAATGAAGAAATGCTCTAACATATAATACATACCAACCCTTATTTGAATCCAAAACCGATTTACACGAAGCTAAACTGTTTAACCGAAACCTTATTTATATCGGGCTAAGTTACTTGGTTCCGGTTTTTTAGCACTAGTAAGTTGGTTGCTTTAAAAGTGGATACTAGAATTCAAAGTCAAGGTTGGGCTACAACAAAAGTGCTCCTGTAACATGGATACTAGTACAATTCTCTATATAAAACGAACCTTATTGCTATAACTTCCCTTGATTAGTGGTACGGTCAAGCTTCTGGGTCGATAATTTAACGCATTAAAAGCTGGAATGCTTCATTATCGGTCTCAAGTTCATACTCGTATCCAAGATCATTTGCATGGTACCGGAACACATCTAGTTCATTTGATGGAACTTGAATACCGACTAAAACATTCGCCCCCATTCCTCCCTGGAAAAGACGATAATCAAGCTTTAGAATCACCAAGGTCCAAAGGGTAATATGGGAAAATATGAAAACTGTGCCATGCAACTCAAACCTGTGCGCGGTAATGAAACAAACTGATGTTCCAACGTGGACTAAGAGCGTGCAAGAATTTCATCAAAGCCCCTGGCCTCTCAGGGAAAACAAACCGACAAAGAAGCTCGTTTTCTACATTAGTTCGGCCTCCCATCTGATAATTGGCACTAGTTTTTGGTTAAATTTAATGCATACGACATGCTAAATGAATTTTGTTCTGAGAACATGATTATTAAATATTTTATAAAATAATAGATGTAGAGAAGAATGTTACCAGATGTCGTAAATGATCCTTAACCATGTCATTGTTTGTAAATTCAATGGTTTTTTAGTTTATTTGACTCCATTTTCTCCACCATTTCTTGGAGTTCAAGCTTCGTATGAAGACCGACACTATAATAATCAATAAACGGATATCAGTTTACAAACAGAATATATGTCAAAACAATAAATTAAAACCTTCTTGAAGCAAATATGTCCACTGCAAGCTGCATTTTGCATGGTCCCATTGGCTAACAGTTTCTCATGGTTACAAAAAAAATAATAGGCTCTTAGTCTCTTACCTGTACAGAACAAGAGCTTGTTTCTTTTCATATTCATATCTGTACTTGAACTCGGTAATATTCATCTTCCCGACCTGCCAACACAAATTATTGTTTACTCGCATTGTAAAAGAAGCGCCAGCAGGTTTCTCATAAATTCACTGGTACTTGGAAAATTAATTTTATTACTCCCAACTATATGGTATTGGCCGCTGCCACTCCCAACTATCACTTTGACTCCTACCACTTCCAACTCACGTCAGATCCGGAGTGACACAACAAACAAGGTGTTAAGTTGGGAGTGACAGAAGTCAATGTGATAGTTGGGAGCGGCAGCGGCCAATACCATACAGTTGGGAGTAATAAAATCCAATAATCCTTTATTATTAAGAATTGTCACGGAAAATAAAAACCGACCAGCTCAGCAAACTGTTTAAAACTTCCAGGTTCTTCAGGCAGGAAAGTTGCGAGTACAGCCTCCCGTTGTCTACCAACATTTGCAAGTTCGGTTACCAATCGTAATCTATCAAAATTCATGTTGGCCCCACTAGTTATAGCTACGACATTTATATCCTTAAGATTATAGAATTTGCAGTATGCTTCTGCCCCAGCAAGAGCAAGGGCACCTGCTGGTTCTAGAATGCTCCTTTTTTCCTCAAACATGTCCTACAACAAAAGAATTTATATTATTAAATTTTAAAAAGAAAAGCATAGCAACCATCTGCTTATAAGCATAAGCATAGTAGCTAACAAAATAACCCCCCCCCCCCCCCCCCCCCACAAATGATTTTAAAAAAAAATTAAGATAAAAGAAATCAGGGAATATTCAAACAGAAAGGGGTAGACCCTCACCTTTATGGATGCACAGATGGCATCACGGCTGACAAGAACCACACCATCAATCAATTCCCTGCATAAACGGAAAGTTTCCGAACCAACCTCCTTAACAGCAACACCGTCTGCAAAGCCTCCCACTTGATCAAGTATCACTCTTTGCCCATGATGTAATGACAAGGCCATTGCATTTGCATCAGTAGGCTCTACTCCAATAATCCGTACCTGCACAGTCACACATGTCATTTTAAATTTTAAGGTAAAAATTAAAGGTATTTTCAATCAAGCCGATTAATTACCCGACGATTATGTCTAACGTGCTACTTTTTTTACATGACTTACACGAACACTTTCAAATTACACTGCTACCATCTCTAACAAATCAATGCAAATTTAAGCTACAAACTGAACAGCTTGTGATTGAAACTTGCAAGTACCCTAGAAGGAGCTTGAACACTTGGACTTGCCACATAAACTGCAACAGAAGACCAGAGGAACATAGAGACCTAACCTCCCAAACATGCTCAAACAATTACAATAAAATCCAATAACACAGCCATACTTGAGTTATGGAGACTTGGGAAGGTTTGACCACCACCGCCACTATGACAGGAGTCCAAGGGTGCCAGAGTAGGTAAGTACTAAGTCTTCACAGGAGTCAAACGTACAAATTTTCAGGTCAGGTCGGGTCGGGACTCGGGTCAGTGAACATTAAAAATAAGATAATGAAATAATAATACATAATTATTAGAAAACATAGGGGCGCTTAACCTTTTCCGGAGCCCAAAACGAATTCCTAAACCATGGCCCTTTCGTAAAGTTCTTTTCTATTTTGCTTACGATCCTAACATGATAATACATGCTCAAATTAGCTTATAGTATGATGCTTAGGCTACTACAGTGCACCTAAACATGGCCGGCTAAATCTTTTTTGGGGCACAAAGCAAAAACAATTTCAAGGCCCTTTTTCGAATTTAATTGTTATAAACTCCTCCTTTATCCAAGTTAGAACCAGCTGTCTATGAATTATAAAATAAAAATGTGAGCTAATAAACTAATTACGGGTCAAGTGAGCTAATCAACATTTATCTATTAATCTGGTTTTACTACTAAGTGTTGAAATTCCTAAATGTGTGTTGAAAGAATATCTCTGTAACCAAAGGATATCATGACCCAGTAACACAAATTGCATCTACTGTTAGAAATAAAACTGAAACTAAAACGAATAATGCGAAACCGTATGGTGGACAATATAAATATGATGAATAGCATCAAAGGACAATATGATGGAACATATCACGTGGTTATCCCAAGAGAAACATATAAATTAGAAACTAGAGTGTTAAATTTTGAAACCAATTCTCCAATTTGTATTTTTAAAGTTTGCATTTAAAATTAAAAAAAAAAAAAAAAGTTTGAAAAAAAATTGTTAGTAACACGACCCGAACCTGAGACATGCAGTTTGATATCCATTCGCCTAACCACTGGAAGACTTTCTCAGTTTTGTCTATGGGTTCACTCTCAATTTATTGATGGGTTCACTCCAATTTTTTTATATAGGCGCTCTTGTAATTTCTCGAAACTCAGTGGGTTCATGTGAACCCGGACCTACATATGTAAGTCCGCCCCTACACGCAAATATATATCTCTCGTTTAGTTGTAAACCTACTCAATGAAATTTAGATGGGCAACCATAGATGTAGCTCGATCACATCAGTCGAGTGAACCACGTGCATACCTATGTTCTTTCTTTTCTTTGTGGTTTATCCGTCTCTCTTTGATTTTGTGTGTTTTAAGTGGTCGTGTAGGCGAGATTGAAGCCTTGTTTTCCTATCGCATAGCAATAAGCAGATTGTGATGTGGAAGGCATACCCCACTGACTGAACCCACTTCGACTATCCCTTAATTAGAGTAAATCATGCCGTTTAGCTAGAGTAGGTGGTCTGTAGCACATCAATTGGAGCAGATGGACTATCGTTAGAGGAAAGGCCCAATGTAAGCTTGGGTTTGAGGGGAAGACTGTTGGGTGCAAACTGAATTACACAGCCGTAAAAGAAACATGGATGACCATATCTACTATCATCAATTGATTTTAGAATGGAACCCCATGTGCCCTTATATGGTGGGCTCTATCTAGTGTGAGACTGTGAGCTATCAGCTAAGTAGTGACCCTATCAATTACTTCGAACCATCCCCGCAAACTTGCAATCCACTATTGACCAAAACAACTTGATCACTTGGATAGAAACATATAGTTTTCCATGGATCTTATAAAAAATGACGATCATGAACTATACAGGTGAGCCCTAAACGTGCTTTAGACTTCAACCACAAAAGAACATACACTACCACCTAGCTCTTCCTTATAACAGCATCCTGACCCACATCTTTTTCATGAAAAACATAGCTATTTCTGAACTCTCTTCATCACTAATTTTAGTTCATATCTCTAATAAAGGAGCCTCCTGATTGAGTGATTTCGTTTCATCGAGATAGATGTCCCTTATAATCTATAAACGGTCCTATAGACTTACCCAACATAGCCGTACCAAGAAAATGTAAACCATCATCCTCTTCTTGTAACCTACCACATTAGGTACCACTTTAACCCCCTTCTTTAGAAATGCAGCAGCACATCATGTGGTCCTGCGTCCTGGTTCACACATTGCATTTCTTTCTTTTTGTTGCTGACGTTCCAGAGAATGTGCTAAAAGTTTATCAAGTATTCTTCACCGAACTTAAACTAATTTTCAAGGGCCAACAGCCTTTCATTTATAAACATAGAAGAATGCATGTGCAAAAACAAAGCAAAAGTACGATGCAAAGAAAGTTATTCATGTATATTACATTTACTACATATATTATCCAAGTTTTGACAGAATAGAGTAGTGAGTACAAGGTACTTTACCAGCAAAACACACTTACCTCTGGTGACACCCTCTTCACATAGGCAGCAAGACCAGCTATCAAACCACCACCCCCAACAGGCACAAATATGGCATGAATTGGACCTTGCATTTGGCGAACAATCTCCATTCCAACAGTCCCCTGGCCCGTTATAATATCCGGGTGATCAAAAGGAGGAATAAAAGTCCGGTTCTCATTTTCACCTCTTCTTTTAGCATATGCCTGTGCTTCATCATAGGAATCGCCTTCAAGGACAACTGTTGCACCTAATCTCTTAACCGACTCCCACTAAATGCATCATTCAACAATGAAGTAACCATAAGTCAGGTAACAAACAAATAACTATAGTCAGGCTGAATAAGTTACATGTATTCAAAATTCATCAACCAAACCTTGATTCGCGGAGTGGTAACTGGCATGACAATCACAGCATCACAGCCCAGTGTCTTGGCTGCTAATGCAACCCCTTGAGCATGATTCCCAGCAGACGAGCATATCACACCGTTTGCCAGCTGTTCTTTTGGGAGCTTTGCCATCATATTATATGCTCCGCGAAGCTTAAATGAGAAGACCTGCAAACTCATTTATCATCTAGCATGTTAAACAACATACTTCTGATACAATTTACATAAACATTAGCAAGAAAACAATGGTCCTCGATTTCCCAATACAATCAACAACAAGAGTGATAAGTGATTAGTAAGAAATTTTGAATAATAGCGATCAACTTTTTTGATAATATACTAACAAGCTAACTAACTTTAGATTGTTAAAATGATGCTACCGATTTAAATTTTACAACCCTATTAACAAGGAAGAGTATCATAAATCGGAGCATCTTAGTGTCATTATTAAAGAGGTATGACCCGTATTTGATCCACAAAACCGCTATGTCCAACCATGCCCGGCAAATACAGGTTGGGTAACCCAGACTCTATTATGCCTACACGGCAAGATAGTACAGCATGACAAAAAGAATTTTCTCCAGCTCCAATAGGAAAAAAGATGTCACTGTCAAAACGCTTACGCTGAGTGGTGCAGATTCACGCTATCCTGCCACATCAGCTTTTAAAGCCCCTCAACACCGCTCCGTGGGCGCCAAAGGGGCTCTCGTGAGTGTGTTGGCGGGCGCGAGAGTAAGGGTGACGTGTGGGCCCCATTTTTCAGACTCGCACCCAATAAAAACCCCCATTTGAATGGGGGCACCACATGATAATGACATCAAAACCCTGATTCACCAAATACTACCCCATGATAAGGTAACACAATTCATTCCCTCACTCATACTTCACACTTTACAATATTTGCTCTCAAAGAGTCAGATACTTATTCTCAAGCCGAAGAATGGTCCTGATAGAATTCAGCTGGACCCAACGACACCTCTCTTCCAATCGGAAGGCTAACATTTTCTCTCAAAAACTCAGATGTAACAAGTTTGCCATCAAATATGAAAATCATAATCAAGTTTTTGCTCATAAATAGAGTAAACTAACAATCTAAGACCCAAAACCCGCAAACATCAATAGCATACTTAACCTAAACGTAACTAAAGGCTGTTTGGTAACCTCCTAATAATTCCATCAAAGGCCACCTCTAAACCGGTGAGAGTGTCTTTACTTCACTTAAAAGACACCTCAAACCTTCTAATGAGTAACTTTTAAAAACATGCTAACCGACCGATCCCGATGCTACCGCTTAATCATTCAGACATCTTAATAATAATAATAATAATAATAATAATAATAATAATAATAATAATAATAATAATAATAATAATAATAATAATAATAAAAAATTAATAAAACTCACAGGCTGAAGATCTTCACGCTTAAGCCAAACACTAACTCCCAACCGTTCCGAAAGCTTCGGGGCAAGCGACAACGGCGATTCAATCGCCACATCATAAACTCGATTCGACGACAATATATTAGTCAAATACTCCATCTCACTCATCGCTCCGTTACCTTCCTCCACCTTATGGTCCGGTACAGCTCCTAACTGTCCTGATTCATACTGCAATGAGGATGTACATACTCTCAGCCTCACCGGTGGTTGTTCACGCGCCTGTAACACTGCAGTCGTTGGTTTAGCCTCTGTTGAAGATAGAGTGTCGGTGTTCGTCTTAGGTTTGGACATTGTGGCGGTGATTGAAGGTGTTCTGGACCTGGTTGTTGTGATGGTAGGGAAGATGACGTCATTGTTGTTAGGGAGTTTTAGGTGTGGAGTGAAACGGAAACAGAGGCTTTCCATTTGACGGAATGCGGTGGCGGTGGCGGTGGCGGTGGCGGTGATACGGTGGCGGGATTGGAACAAAACTGAGGGATTGGTAAAGGATGGTGATAGTTTTTTTAATTTAAACGTCCGACAAAGCCCGGTCATCTCAGTAACTGGTGACGTGCTCAGTAACTGGTGACGTGGCACGTCACCAGTTCTATGAGACACACAACGCGTGAAGGAGTATTGTGGTAAAACTTTTAGGTTGTGAATGACGTTTTGTCACCAACAAGACTTCAACCGATGACTTAACCTAAAGAATTGGAGGATCTTGAACTTAGTTTTTAATAAAATATAACTACTATACCCGGTAAATCTTGCGAATAGCAAGTTACAAGTAGGGTCTAAGGATGGTGGGACGTAATCAAACCATACCTCGATCAGGAGAATAGAGAGACTGTTTTTAGAGAGATCTCTTGCTCCAAAATAAACAAAGGACTAACAAACTGAACTTAAAAAAATAAAAAAAAATGAATACATATAAAAATTTTGAAATTTTTTCGGTAAAAACAACCCGAAACTAAAAAATTTGATGGCTAATATCCGCCCTGACCCAAACTAAAATTCACTCGTACTCTATAAGACTATCCGTTGTGGGCCACGAGCAAACCTGGTGTTCACCCCCAGCCACAACAACCCCATGTGAACAGCCGCGGCGCGAGCAAAGACGATGGTGGTCGCGTGCGTTAACAAGAGAAAGTGAGCTTTGGTCGTGCCGGTGCTCACCCCCAGCCACAGCGGGGTCAAATAACTGAGTTACTTGTGAGTGAAGTCAGTGGCTCGCGCCTGCACGCCCCAGTATTCCTGTTAGATGTAGTGGGATAAATTAGGTAGAGCCACGTCAGATAGTGATTGTCGCGACCGTGGGTCTTTTTTAAAGATTACAATATCAAGTTTGTTTGTCATTTTGTATAATAAAAAAAAAGTGTTGTTATTGTATGTTGACATCAAGCATGTGACATGTTTCTTACACGAATTTTGTTTCAGTTGAATTATTAGCATACCTATTACCTAACCACCGGCCACTGTCTTCTTGCTTTTGCTTCTGTAGAATAATATGGTACAATACAAAGTGTGTGAAGTGGAAAAATAGAAGAAAACGTGCGTGTTGGCATAATTGCAATGTTTTTAAGACCGGACTGGACGTTGAATTGGTCGTACTGATCCACCGGTTGGACTGAATGTAAGAACCACATGGTCTTGTAAATATTATAAAAATTAATAAGGTAACATTTGAAAAAAAATATATAAAAAACCAGTTCGACCCTTCTAAATCCGGGTTCAACTACTTGTTCATTGCACATCTAGTCCAATACCTCAACCTAGACCGGTCCGGTTTAAAACACTACATAATTGTAATATTGATGACTTGATCGTTTGAGTACATTTTATGTATAATTGGAATAACTATTGTTTGAAGTTTGTCTATGGTTAAGTTGTCTGTCATCACAATTACAATATAACTAGTAGTACTTATCATTGCAGTGTAATTATAGTTTTAAGTAGTGTTAATGTTCATTGATAACTATAATAATAATACATTATCGTTGTTAACTAGAGTAATTGTGTCATCATCACACTCGGTTAATTGTATGTATCATGTAATTAATCTAATCTAATTATGGCTAAAAGAATTACTCTAGTTATAAGCATTGTTATTTACATATTAGTCATAAGTGTAACAATTGTGCCATCGCGCCTTTTTCCCCTTTATTTCTCACGCTTCACATTGAATTGAAATTTTATTTGTATTTGATCCAACCTGGGGTTGAATCATATACAAATGATAAAAAGTGTAGAAATAATAGGAAGGATTTTGAACTATTAACTTAAAAATTCAATAGTTTGAGATGATTTCAACATGTGAAGAAGAAACAGATGATGGAGCAAATTATAAGTCAACCGAAACACTCACTGTAAGTGGGAGGAGGGCAAAGACAGACCCAAAATCACTTGAAATAAGAGGGTTCGGCAGAACTTAATAGAGTTACCCTTATTTAAGGACAGTTAGTTGGTCATGCTCAGACAGTCAGACGTGGTTTAAAATGACAAAAAAAAATAGAAATAAAAACAAAATGAAATAAACACATCTAATGGTTATATTGATTATTTAAGTTAATATGCTACAATTTGAAATGGATCAACTCCAAAACATATATAAAACCAAGTTCTACACATCATCTTTCACCAGTTAATTACTACCCACAAAACATTTTGGACCACTTAACTCAATTTTGACCCCTTGACTTGAACCTAAAAGAGCACTTGTACTTTACTTTTCTTTATAAACATTGTTTTAAAAAAAATACAAAACCGAACGATCCCCTCGCGCATCTACATTGCCAAACTTGTCTAAACGCGTTCGATCATGCAAACATTTTTTTTTTTACTTTTTACCGAAGTGAAGAACCGAGAGCCACTACTACTAAATGGAGCAAAAGAGCTAGAAGAACACTTGTGGTTCTTGATGAACCGTTGTCACTCAACTCACCTGCATTTTTGTATTCGTCCTTGCTTGATGAGGTTATCGAGACATTTACATCGTTTGAACCTGAAAGATGGATGTGTAGAACGCGGTAAGATATTTGTTATATAAGATTTTGTATACAATGAATATACAAGGGAGAAGATTATGCGAATTTATGCTTACAATCGTAATCTGTCCATCCAATTCGTTTCTTTGACAGATCGTAAACAAATATCTTATCTTTAAGAACAAGATCTGCAATCAAAAAGGCGAAGTGGTTAAGTAAATCATGAAAAGTGAACTAGAGGTGGCAAGATGGGTGGGATGGCGGCCTGCATGTCAAAACGGACGCACAAACACATTTTACTTAAGCTTTTAGTTTTGTAACTAATTAAAGTGGTTTAAGTTTTGATTACAAAAACTATATTCTTATGATAAAAACCTAAACTTGTATTTGATAAAGTTATTTAGAAGACATGTATTTGAATACATGCCAAATGACTTTTAACCCATTTGACCCGATAGAGATATAACATAACCCAACCCATCATGTGTAAAATTCTAAATGAGACTTCACATCCAAAATAAACCATAAAGATTAAATCATTTCAAAACTTATATTAAAGATGCAAAATATAGCATATATTAAACCTATATATCTGAAAGCACAAACATTATTGCAATATCAAATCCAAACTATTTCAACTGACCTCCAAGAATTGACACCCCGTTTTGCCCTTTCTGGAAGCCGATGCACCATGGTGTACCTCCCTCCTGTAACCATCCGTTCAGTGAGGAAATTAAAATTCATCGCATTTGGTCAAACCGATAATTGTACATACATAAATTCTTAAAAAAAAAAAAAAAAACACTAGGTTAATAAAGAGACAATTTCGGAAAACTCACAACGGGGTCCCCATGTACAAGATAGTTTTCTGGCTTAAGGATCATGGCTGCACCGCCAGCAAAGTTTAACGAAACCTCTGGGAAAATTCCAGTTATGCTGTTTATGAGGTAAAAAGATCAAAAAAAAAGTCAAAAAGGAAAAAGATGATAACTTGGATGTCCAAATGTCAACACAAAAAAAAAAAAAAAAAAAAAAAAAAAAGACATTTGGAATGTACCTTGATGTAACCAAATAACATTGGGTGCCCTTGGAGATTACAGGTGTAGTTAGTTGTGAAACAGCAGAATTTATCTGCAATCAACATGCAAACTGTTGACAAGTATTTCATGGACATATTGACTAGTCATGCTGATTCAAAAAGTCAAATACAATGATTCAAAATAATTTTGAAAGTAAAAAAAAAAAAAAAGCGTAGGCAGGATTCGACCACTCAAAAAAGAAAAGATAAAACGTACAGCATTGACAAAAGGTTCAAATGCTTCTGCAACAATGAATGTCAAAGTTGTTCCGGTATCAACAATGGTTCCTCGGTTGTCTGATGTGGCAAAAACAGCCGAGGCAATTGGCAACATCTGTCCGTTGACAGCGATACTCTGTAAATCCAGATTGTAATGAGGCCTGTAAGTTTGATATCAGATTGCATTTTCTGCCAAATTATGGATACTTTTACTCCGGTTATAATTTATTTCTAATGGGCGAAAAAAAAAAAAAAAAAAAAAAAAAAACCTTTAAAATTGGTTCAACAAGTCAAAAGGGTTGAAAGGATTAAAGAAACCGTAAGCCCGTGATTTAAAGAAAGTTAAAAAGTTCTAACGCTCGAGATTAATACGTACTGTGATGGGACAAGAGGACTATAAACCATAGTGGGGTCCAAAATCTCACCAAGAACAAGCTTGCCACCACCCGTTCCGTCGCCTCTTAAGCAATGCGAGAATACCTTTGGAGTAATTCCTCGTGAAGCGAGTTGTGACACAACAGACATACTGTGTTGACCAAAACCGAAGATCCCATCAATCGCCTTATCTGGTTTAGTCAAGCTACCTGTTTGATAGGTGCTACACCTATCATAAGAAAAAAAATTATATTTCCATACTCCCTTTCTGGGTTTTAAAAAGCGCGCCTAGGCGCAGCCTAAGGCGCCTCAGGCTTTGCGCCTATCCTTTTTCCTAAAGGCGCGTGCCTCGGGCGCTTTTTTGTCAAAAATTCAGTCGCTTTTCACCTGAGGCGCGTGCCTCACGAACACAGGGTATTTTTTATGAGTAAAAATGTTGTACCTTGGTTGTACCTTGGTGTTTTTGGCTTGTACATATAGGTAAAATCACATAAAAACCTTATTTATAGCTATATTTTGGGTAAATGAAGCAAAAAACTCATAGAATATATATGGGATATATAAAAAAAATTATATAATTAGTTTGCGCTTCGGGTACGAAAATCCTACGCTTTTTGCGTTTTGCGCTTCGCGCGATGCGCTTAGACCTCGTCGCTTTTGTGCGCCTAGCGCTTTTTAAAACCAAGCTCCCTTTATGTGATTAAATCACCATGCAAGTTGAAAAAAACTTCCAGAGAAGTGTCAAGGAGCTCACCCGAATGTAATGGAAGCGGAAGAGTTAGCAATCACGGAAGGGCCCACAATTGTGTCAAAATGCAACAAATCCGTTACATAATGACCCGATGTCCCACTACCATCTCCATACTGAAAGTTATAACCACATTGATTGCCTGCAGAACACGACGCATCCGAGGTTTGCACCAATGATGAACATATAGAGTCTGAACATGATACTGCAGAAGCAGTTGATGAGCTTCCAGTATCAAAGAAATTGAGATCAATCTGTAAACCACAAAAAAAAATCGGTTTTAGTATTCAATGTGATATGGGATTTACTCATATTTGAGAACTATGAAAAGATGCATACACCAAATCCACTTGATCGAGGACAACCGCTACATGAACTGCAAGTGACCCACAAAATGTCGCTTCCAGTGTCGATTTGGACGTTGAACTCTTTTGCTGGAGAACCCAACTTCACTTTAGTAAAGTACAACCTATAACACAGAAAAACATCAAGAAACTATACATTTTGACTTTTTTAGTCAAAACAGTTGTTCCAAATTTACAGAATTGCTCTGAATTATGTAGTTTCGGTAGGAAAATTAATAACCACATTGCTGTTTACAATCAACGGCATGAATTCAAAAAAGGACGCGATAAATCAGTAACAAAATTGACAATAAATCATGTTGTTGAAAACTATTAGGTTTGACATTAAAAGGTCAATATGTATGCAGGGAAAATGGTCATACAGGAGAGTCAACGTGTTAGATCAAGTCTCGGTTGATAATCAAACCGAACATAAAATCATGACTAACTTCCACAATATTATTGAATCAAGAAAACTGCTCAAACCGAACATAAAATCATGATATTTATGATCTAACCTATCACGTTAGACTACAACCAGGATTGCTATATATTTAATTATTATTGGAGATGATAATTATCACTAACAATTAAATTTAATCACATTTAACTCTATAATTACAACACTCCTTAATTCGCTAACTTGAGCCTTGCACGCCAAGCTAGCCACAACGGAAACTTCCAACATTAGACTGGTATGGGCCATAATGTTTTATATGGCCACAACCCTTATGAGTTGGCATCATCAAATTAGACGGCAGATACACCGACACAACAAAAGTGACTGACGTGACAACTGACACTGCTCGTAGGCCGTATGACCATGTAATCTTAAGCCCTGTATGATGACATCACCCGGTGTGCAGGGCCAGCTCTTATGGTAGCTAAGAAGACCACGCGGCTAGGGAACATATTTTTCAGGGGCACATCTTCTTTATAAAATTTGTGTGTGTGTGTGTAACTTGGACCCGATAAAAATCCAAACGTTATTAACCCATAACACATTTATAAGCCCAAACTTAAACACTTATTAACCCATAAAACTCAAAACTAAAGGGCAATTTTTTGACAGCTCGGATAAGGCACGTAAATCCTCAGGACGCCACTGCACGGACAGGGCACTAAAGGGCATATTTTTGACAGCTCGGATAAGGCATGTAAATCCTCAGGACACCACTGCACGGATAGGGCACTAAAGGGCATATTTTTGACAGCTCGGATAGTATAACCGGTGGATCTATGGCAGCACCTAGCAAAAGCATTCGTTGTCCATTTGTCCTACCAAAATTGTTAATTAAGATAAAGCCCTCTAATATAATTCCAAAAAAGACAATGCATATTCAAGAACAACAAAACAAAACAAAAAAGAATCCAACTTTATTAATCTTGATAAAGATTATTAAAACAATAACAACATTACCCGCCATAATAAGGATCAGAGGTACCCACAACATTAAAATCAACAATACCACCAGAAAACCTTTGCTGCAACATTCTCTTATGTCTCACACTGTCTCGTCTTCTAACTACTTCAATCTCAACTGTCTTGTTAACCGGAAAGACCCTTTCAAGAGTCAAAACCTTCGCCGGAAAACCGCCGTTCACCACCGCAACAGCTGCAGCCGCCACCAATAAAATGATCAAGAAATTCATTACAGTCTTTACTGCCCAATTTTATGAATTTATTAACCAAAAGAATGAAACTGTTGATTTGCTTTTATGGGTATGTGGTAAAATGTGGATCTTAATAATAAAAATGTAAACCTTTTTATTTCCAATGATAAAAATGTGAACTTTTTTGTTAAAGGGGATGTGGAGACTGGTTTGTGATGGTTGAAATGGATAAGATACATGAGGGTGTATCTATTGGTTTTGTAGAGAGAGAGAGAGAGAGAGAGAGAGAGAGAGAGAGAGAGAGAGAGAGAGAGAGAGAGAGAGAGAGAGAGAGAGAGAGAGAGAGAGAGAGAGAGAGAGAGAGAGAGAGAGAGAGAGAGAGAGAGAGAGAGAGAATCTAGGAATGTGAGTGTGATGGTGCTCATTGACTGTTTGCTTTAATTAAAAGTTGTATATACTTTGTATCTTGGAGGCTTTGAGTTTACATTTGATTCACAATAAAATACTATGATTTAAAGAATGATTAATTAAATGCTTAAAATAGTTTTTTTTAGGCTTAGTATAATGAAAATTCTTTTACAATCTTAATCTAGCGGTCTTAAGTTTGAATCCTTACTTACACACTGGTGTCCTCCTTGCTTAAATTCAAACCGTCACGAGGAATTTTTTTTGTTATTAATAAAATATTAAATAGATAACAAAAAATAAACGACATACCCACATTAAAATGGAGATGCTAACGTGAACGCTTTTAGTATGAAGATTTTTAGCTAGTAATGTGACCCTGCGTGATGCGTCGAGTGAGAACGTGAAAACATTAACATCAATATTAACTTAGGTTGAGGACGTATCTTAGGCTAGGAGGTGTGCAGACGGGGCACCACCCCCGTCCTCCTCTTTTCCTCCGTCTCAATTGGGCTACACCGCCCCCTACCCCCCGTCCCTCCTTCCCCCGTCTCCCCCGTCTTCACCGAGACAAAAAGGACGAACCAATCACCATCATCCACCAATGCCTCCACCAATCACGTGCCCCCGTCTCCGTCCCAACACCGCCCCCCACCCGCGTCTCCGCCCCCCCCCCCCCCATCCCACCTTTTTCCTACGTGGCTTCCCCTTCTTTCGTCTGCACACCGGATAGTCTTATCATCTACAGACATTATTTAATTGTAGTATTTGTTAACTCTAGCTTCAATTGATTGTGTTTGTAAAATGATAAAGGTGTAGCCAGTTACTCAAGCAATTCTTCGTTAAAGATCTATACCAAAATGAGAGATAACATGAGTGTTAAAATTTGTGACGTATACATAAGAGATTTAAAAAAAAAAAAAAAAAAAAAAAAAAAAAAAAAAAAAAAAAAAAAAACTG
The DNA here is from genome assembly GCA_030844895.1 of Ambrosia x helenae. Taxonomy (NCBI): domain Eukaryota; kingdom Viridiplantae; phylum Streptophyta; class Magnoliopsida; order Asterales; family Asteraceae; genus Ambrosia; species Ambrosia x helenae. The sequence continues at coordinate 24,964,117 of CM061227.1, read as the reverse complement.
AATCAAAATAATAACAAGAAGAAACAAAAAAGTAATAGTGAAATTCATAGTATTATGATAACTTTATTAAAATGTAGGTTTGGTAAAGTACATTTGTCTTGTCTTGATTTCATTTGTCCTCTACATGTTTTCATCTTTTTGCAATGTTCGATTACATCTTCTTTAGTAACATAAAGAAGTTCATCTACTTCTACCACACAAATTACGCAAACGTTCAAGAAATCAATACTGATACCGTTAAGCAAACTAGACTTTTCTTTTTAAGAATTTGTTAAGAGTTCCTAGATGAAAAACTAATATAAATTAACATATAGAAACAAAACAATCAACACACTACACATTTAAACAAAACAAACAACCCCATGTCTTTACATAAGTTTAGAGACTACAAGAGGACAGAAAATAGGCACCTTGTTAAATTAAGGTTATGTAAAGACATCACCAAATTAAGTTCAACTACTTTGATCGCCGAATTAGGTTCATCAACTTGTGGCTTACGACATCAACAAATTTGTCAATTACAAATTAAAAACTCTATAATACAAAGAGGCAAATTGCAAGTATGAAAATGTAGGGTCAAGACTCAAGGGATAAGTGTAAACCTTGTTCAGTTTAGCAGCTTCAAGTATAGAAAATTATCAAACAGGGCCTTATGCGTTTTTTTGCTCCTGATGCTGGGGAACTTGGGCCACTCAAGTGAAAACTGATGGGCACTTGGGCCTTTAGCGTTTTGAAAATAAATATTTTGGGCCATATGTATTTGGGCCAACAAAAAAAACAAATAGTTGGGTAAAAAAAAAACTATAATACATATTCAGTAGATGACGATTTCAACGTGAACGTTCTTAGTGGGATGTTAAAAGATCATCACCTATCCTATTAAACTTGCAAGGAGAAATGTATGGTAAAAATTAGTAGCTTAATAACCATTAAAAACATGTGATAGACTCAAACCTTTTTTGTTTTAATTCAGTAAACTTCACAAAAAGACTATGTTAAGTTGACTACAATTATGAAATGTTTGGTGATCTTAACATTAATTAACTAGAAAGCAACAACGTAAAAAAAATTGAAAAGATACACTTCACAACAGAAATGTTAAGAGTTGGTAATCTAAATAAAATGTTATGATTAGTACTTTGTAATATAAATGTAATGTTATGATAAAAAGGTAAAAAATGATATCATAAACTTAAAAGACAAGTCACAATAATGTTTCTCTAAGATGTAACTAATTTTCGAAAATGAGTCACCTTTGAAATTTACAAACATATATATATAAACAAATAAAAATGATCACACAAACTAGATTTTTTGCTAAAATAGTGGTATATTCACAAAAACTTGTGCAAATGGAGGGTGTCAGGATCGAGTTTAGTTTTATGGTGAAACCGCAGGATCATCCTGCGGGTTAGTCTTAGGTGGCAGCTTGAGTTGGATGGACATGCTGATTAGGAGAGAAGAACCTTGAACCCGCAACATGATCTTGCGGGTTAGCAAGTACTCCAGGAGGCGAAGCTTGAATAGATGAGAGACCACTGTTGTAACTTTTGATTGAAAGTAAATTTATAAAAGAATCCGCAAGACCATCTTGCGGTTATGCAAGGCGAAGCTTGAATAGATGAGGGACCACTATTGTAACTTTTGATTGAAAGTAAATTTATAAAAGAATCCGCAAGACCATCTTGCGGTTATGCAAGCACTGCAGGAATCAATTATTGGATATTTGAGGGACCATTTTTGTAACTAGACATTGAAAGACACTAAATTGAAATGACCATTCCTCACATGTGATAAACCCCAACCACTCATGCAAGAATCTTAGTCAGTATGCATTCTGAAAAAGAAGTAAAGTTAATGGCAAAAATAAATGCATGCAAGTACATGCAAATTCATGCAGGAGGGTTTTATTATAAATGGCATGTTGAACGATAATTTTTTCAAGCTATCTTGCACTCTCAAATCCAAAGACCACATATCTTGCACTCTCAAATTTTGCACTCTCAATCCAAAGACCACATATCTTGCCCTCTCAAATTTTGCACTATGGCATTTGTAAACCCTGGTCCTCGCAGCAATGAACTTTTATGGGATCAATCACGACATCGTTCAGCGATGTTGTTTGAAGGAAATGGGGAAGATGCAGATGTTGACATTAGACGGGGCGACCAATCCTTTTGGGCGGAAATTTGCAACAATCCGTTGGATGAACGTGTTAAATTTATGCTGCGGACGGCGGGTTTTCTTGGAGTTGTTGAGTGTGGTTACCGCAAGATTGACCGAGGGTTGATAACTGCCCTCATTGAAAGATGGCGTCCTGAGACCCACACGTTTCACCTACGATTCGGTGAGGTGACAGTGACGTTAAAGGGCGTTGCATGTCTAATGGGTCTTCTGATTAATGGTGAAGCCGTGATAGGACAACAATTTGACGTGGAGAATGATCAGGAACGGGCACTACTTGTCTACAATTTGTTGGGTATAAGAACCAACATATTCAGAGGAAACACTCTGCCTGTACGGCAAGTTCTACAAAGAATGTCGGGTCCGTTGCCCGATAACCCGACTGACGTCGAGATCATACAACGCGCCCGTTGTGTGATATTAATCCTGTTGTCATGTTGTTTGTTTAATGACACAAGCAACGGGACGGTGAAGCTGTCCTTTTTTGCCATACGTAGCAGACCTCAATGAATGTGAGACCTTGAGTTGGGGTAGTGTTGTGTTGGCATGGTTGTATCGCAACCTGTGCAAAGCAGCAGTAATGGACGGCGAAGCAATGTGTGAGTCTGTGTATTTGTTACAGTTGTGGGCCTATACCAGAATCCGGGTATTAGCTCCCAGAATTGTACGGGAACAACAAGAAGAAGGCGACGGTAGACCACCTAGACCTAGACTCCCATTTGGTGCCATGTAAGTACTATGTTATGCGTGCATATTATTGATTTTATTAAAACATGTTATTTTTGCTAATTATTGTGTTTGATAATTATATTTAAAAGGTGGCGTGTACCACACAACAGACACTCTTTGCGCGCAATCCGTTCTCAACTATCCAATCTTCACGAGGATTCGGTAAGAGTTAAGTTACATTAAATTACTGCTGAATTCCGTACAATGCCTTAATAATTTATTATTTTTTTGCACCAGTTTGTTTGGCGTCCATATGAATAAGAAATGGGTTCTCTGCCGGAGTATTGTCTACAAGGGTAGGATTCATGGTGTTGTGAATGTTATATTTTGTGGATGCATGTGGTGGAATACCACGCACCATCTCAGGTCCTTAGACAATACAGATTCTGCCAATGGAAACCTCAGAATCCTCCTCTTAGCCATGAAGAGCACCTTACCCTGCATAAACAGAAGCGTACCGGGCAAATGGATACAAACTGGAGAAGCAAACATGAAACCTATGTATCTTCCTGGGATAATCGCAGATTTAATAGAGTGGTGGGGCAACGGATATTGGCAGGGTTTCCTTCCGTGTTTCCAGATTACATGAGTTGGTATCTAGAACACACGGTTGGATTTGTGACCAACCCGACATATAACCCGGTACCACAAACCGGGTTCCGAGATGATGGGTCGATTACTCAACTAGTGGTTTGTATATCACTTTAATAAATTTACACATTAGTATATAATGCAAAAATATTATTTTAATGATCGTTATTTTAATATTAATGCAGATGGAAGGCTATGCAGAGATGTATAGTCAAGCGGCTCGGTTTATGCCAAACGCTCCTGAACAATTTACAGCGATACAAAACACTGCCACCGCAACTTCAACATGCGGGTTTAAAAGGTCTATAAAAGTACATGTATTTCCATCCTTTTACTACCACCAAATATCACCCCAACTCATTATGGCAAACAACAGTCATACACAAATCCTAATGGATCTCGACCAATCAAACCCCGAATTTGAGGACATAGTCCCTGAGACACCACCGCATAAGATTCCACACCAACTCCGATGGTATCGTCCAACCAGAGAGTCAAAGAATTGGTCTCCCAATGTCATAGAATTCTACCAGAATGGTGACGCCCCTGTCTGTTGTAGTGTTTTTCTTGGCCGGATTCCGGTCGGAAATGATTTTTGGGGAACCCTATTGGGATATGACGGTGATGGTCACCTTTGGCCACTTGTAAGCATTCTTTTTTAAGGTTTTTAAATTTTAATATATATTCCTCTCTACATTTATTTATGTGTATACATTTTTTTTATTAAAAATTGCAGCACGTGGGAGGCCGGGTTACGTTGTTCATGAGGTACAGATGGGTATTGATCAATAAATCTAAGAAACCTGAACAATTGTATCCGTGGACAATACTACCCCCACAATTCTTCAACTTATTGTCTGAAACTCCCAACTATCGTGCGTTGCCATTTTCCATCGGAATTAAAGACAACTACCCTCCCTTATGGGATATTGATACGGTAATATTTTTTAATATAAACCACCTTATATATATATTTAATATTGTTGGGAAATAATATACGCTAATCAACCTTATGCAGTTGTATATCCCATTATGTGCTGAACAAAGATAGTGGTTTCTTGTTCAAGTTGATATGCGGACACTTCGTACGACGCTGTACTTTGCTAGCTCTTGCGCTTTGTCTACTTTCGGTGAACCGACGCCAATCCAAGTGTTGATTTACCCAACATTTGTGAAGTTTGAGACTTTGTTCAAGCAATTTCTGGATGAAATTTCATACTAGGAAAATTCTGGAAGAAATTATGTGGAAAAAATAATAGTGTCCGATACAAAAGTCTGGCCGCCTAAAGATCACGGCTCAGTTGGTGGTAATTCTGGAGTCCTTATATGTATGTTAATGAAGAATCTAATTAATGAGGAAGATATCAACTTTGAAGGATATCTTGCGCATTCTTGTTCAACCTACCGTCGGTACATCGCCGATGAATTTTACGCTGGACGTTGGACACCAAATAATATGTAACAAATATTGTTGTTAACGTTTGTGAGCATGTTTGTTTCTTAACTGGACCATACATAAGCATACTAAATTAACTTTTAGAGGCATTTATATACCAAAGAAGTCAATTTATTTAACTGGACCATACATAAGCATACTAAATTAAACTCAACCACAACACAACCACCTACCAAACCTCTTAGAGAAGATGCACATGTTATTAATAAAACTTAAGTCCATTATGTGGTGAACAATCAGACTGGGGCCGATTCTGGGTCATACTCTTCAAGAGCTTGTTGTTTCTCCCACCTCCTGAATAGGATTTCATCAAGAACCGACTCATTAAAATCCTCTACGTCATCTTCAATGGGTGGTGGATTTGGTTGGTGACCGTTGTCACCGGTAGAGGAATGTGGTTGTGGAGATGTCGGACGGTTATGGTTTGGTGTTGGTGGAGTAGACGGACGGTATGGGTAGGGTTGTTGCAAATGGGAGTGTTGCAAGGTAGGGTTTCTTCGTTGTTGGTCAGTGATGTTTATAGAACGATGAAACTGATCGGTGATTTCATTAATCATACCCGAAGTGAAAGTCTCTACTACAGCTCCCCAGTCACCTAAGGTTTTCCTGGAGGGCGGAAACAAAAGAACACTTAAATATCCCTCCAGGCATCACCATTTTTCCATGAATCCCCACTTTTCTATAAGAACAATGAGGAATGCGAGGCAGGGGATGAAACAGGGGGAGTATGTTTTTAAACTTGTATGGTACGAGTTTAAAAACAAACTGTTTCTGGAAAAAATGGCATGAATCTCCCCAATATTATAAACTACGGTACCGGTGTTGCATTCTACACGTGTTATACCACATGTGGATGTAACATCGATCCAAGTAGTTTCATGTGGATGTAACATCGATCCAATGTTCCAATAAAACCTCTCCGGCCACCACCAATTTGGCAAAGGGAAAGGAAACAAGAAGCTGCATGGATTATTATACAGCATTTGGACCCCCTTCATTAACAACATTGAAATGATGGAATGTGGATGTATCACAGGTACAATAACACAACGTATTTGTAACCCCTCTTCTACATTTTGTAAAAATGGAATACGAATATATTTATGTGTGTGCAATTGTGGAAAGATCATATATTATGCTTTGCTGAGTGAAAATGAAATGAGCAAATGGTAAACACTTTACGATTTATATCGGTATATTAACATGTGTCTGTCAAATATTATATAACATGCATGCACATAGAAACCGCAAGATGGTCCTTTGGATTCAATTATAACTTACAAAACTAGTCCCTCAACTATGTTAACATTTAATCTTCAAGTCCTTCATCAATAATGCTTGTGTAAGGTCCTTTTTCTAAACCGCAAGATGGTCATGCAGATTCCAAATTAACTTACAAAAGTGGCCCTTAATCTAGTGAAGCATGTAACATTCAAGTCCCTCATCGATAATGCTTTTGTCAGGTGCTTTTCTAACCCGCAAGATGGTCATGCGGATTCCAAAATAAGTTACAAAACTGGTCCTTAATCTAATGAAGCATGTAATCTTCAAGTCCTTCGTCCTTGCTAAACCGTAAGATCATATTGAGGATTCTTGCTAAACCGCAAGATCATGTTGCAGGTTCAAGGTTCTTCTCTCCTAATCAGCATGGCCATCCCACTCAAGCTGCCACCTAAGCCTAAACCGCAGGATCATCCTGCGGTTTCACCATAAAACTAAACTCGATCCTGACACCCTCCATTTGCACAAGTTTTTGTGGATTCCCCACTATTTCAACAAAAAAATCCACAAACTATTATAGTTGTTGAACGAAACGAAAAGAAAAGTTATAGTCAATAGAGAAAAAACTGTAGATACAGGGTCTAAAAGACATGGTTACTTGTGATGCATATTCCTTTACACATCAATTTGTAGACATTTTTTACTAATTAAGGATACCAATAGATTTAAGGTCTAGTTTAAATAAGACCTCTAGCACGATAAATATATATAAGTTATGAAATTTTGTTCACATATGGTTAAACTCTTATCATCTATCTATATATATAAAAGAAAACGTATATGCTGACGTGGCGTGCAATGAAGGTCTCAACCTCCCTTGAGTGTGCCACGTGGCATCATAATTGAAAGATTTTAGTGTTTTTGAATTATTTTCTTTTTTAATTAAAAAAGATAAACATAAAACCCTAAATTCCCAATTACTAAAATTAAATTGAATTATTTTAGGAAAAAAAAATTAAAATAAATTTAAAATTTTCTCTCTCATGTTTTTTCCCATAATTTTTAAACGTTTATATCTTTTATATACGCAATTTTTTAAAGAAAAAAATTACACCAAATTAACGAGCGTTTTATTATCTTTCCAACGAGTACCACAGTGCTATATAAAAAACAGAGAAAAAATCGACTATTTTTTGTGGGGTTTCGTTTATACAGGAAAAAAACACACAAAGTGTTCATGTTATTCATAAGTCATGTTTTTTCTTTTAAACCAGGTTCTTATCTACGATGTTGAAAATCAGCCCAATCGCCATGTTATCATTGAAATTTACTAGGTATACTTCATCAGGAGAAGTTAAGAGAACGAATCGTGCAACACTGCAACACATGGTGTCACCTTATAGCAAGATTATTTTTTTATTTATTTAATTACAAGAGTAATAATTATTACTATTAGTATTAGTATTATTAGAATGGTTATATTTTTCAACCCGGGTCGCTCCCAGGAAGAATTGATAGTTGCTGACGTGGCGTTCAATGGTGGCATCAACTATCTCTTGATTATGCCACGTGACATAATGAGATGCAATGGTTACAACTTCAAACTTATGTGTTTCTTTAGTTGATTAGGTTAGGAATTATAAGAGCCATTAGAATGTGAGAAATTAGAGATATGTAATGAGTTTTTGAATAGTTGTAGCTTGCATAAGTGATTATTTAGATGATTACCGATTAGGTTTTAGATTAGAGAATATGAGTTATTACTTATTAGAATACTATGAAAATGCAATGATTGAGAGATTTTGTGGTTAGTTAACTTAAGCTATTTGCAATAGGTTATCACGTAAAATTAGATTTTTCAACCCCGGGACCCTCCCGGGGTAATCAGCTAGTATTCATATAAAATATATTGAGAGAAGACAAAGATACTCATAATGTAATAAAGAGAGAAGTTTACACATAGCACTAATTATGGTTATTATCCTATCTATTAGTTTCAAAACTTTTATGAATAGCACGATGGCAATTTTGTAATTTTAGTTTCTGTTTGAGGGCATTTTTACGCGGTAAGTGATTTTGCTCGGTGGTTGTCACATCTACTTATCGAGACACACGTCTCTTAATTATCCTATCTATTAGTTTTAAAACTTTTATGAATAAAAAGATATCAATTTTGTAATTTTGGTTTCTGTTTGAGGGCATTTTTGCGCCTGATGGCAGTAAGTGATTTTGCTCGGTGGTTGCCACGTCTACTTATCGAGACACACATCTCTTAATTATCTTTAAGCTTAATCTTAAAACTCGTCCGACTAAAATTTAGCACATGCATTTAAGCTAGTCTCTCCAAATAAAAATAGAGTGAAATATCTAATGCATCTTGTACAATCGACATGGCATTACATGTGTGATGTGTCTAACCATAAGCACTCACAAAGTCATGATTGCATTCATATTTTACCTTCCAAGCATCATCTTCATCATGCTCCTACCTTTGTGGTGCATTAGGTGCAAACCACATGTAGATTCGGTCACAAAATCTTTTTAAGGTTACGTTTCAACTTTGTAATTCAATATTTTAATTTATTTAAAATATTTTATGATCAGTGTATGCAAGGCAAAGAATATGACATTATGCAAAATGATAAAACTGCAAAATCCACCCTTCAACTTTTTGATAAATCTAAAAGGCACCCCTGAGTTTTGATTTAACATAAACAACTTCTCTGTATATATATTTATGTCGTCATACGGTTCTTACATAGTTACGTCATACGTGGTTGTAGGGATGATCATGAATGGTCAAATTGGTGTTGTGTTAATAGAGTTATTAGTTTGAAACTTAAATTTGTTGATTAAAGAAAACAAATGTGGTTTTTTTCAGTTCTTTTTGTTTTTTGGTAATCAATAGTCAATATACCGTATTATAATTCAATCTAAAACTGAATATTCAGCAACCATAACGGTGCTCGAATGAGAAATTCTCTACTTTGTAAATGAGTAATTTAATCCGAAATCAATTTTATTGTACTTTAAAAAAACGATATCCTTGTTTAAGGAAAGTTTTAGCTAAAAAGACAATGTTTATGTCATGACTTATCTCTATAAGCTGTCATAAGCATTCAAATGAAGAAATAATATGAGATCCTTAGCCTAATCCTAACACATGAAGAAAAATAGAAAATCAAGATTTTCTAGATCAATCCATGAAAAGAAAGTTAAGGGTAAAAACTGTCAACTATTGAACTACAAGGGGTGGATTTGTTGTTTAAATTTAGACCACCATATATAAACTAACATGAAAGGTGAAAAACAGTCCTGTAATCACTCAATATGTTCTGTTTAAAACAAAAAATATTTTGTTGGTGATGATAGTATTAGAATTCATAATTTTATAGAACACCATTAATTTGTAAGTTATTATTTTCTTGATCAAGATGTTTAAAGCACAAAGAAATGAGAAGTCAACTAGTTCAGGGGAGAAGATTGATTTCAGGTTTTCAAATTTTCAGGCTCTTCAGGTGATCTATATGAATTGAGTTGCCGAAATGTTTTCGATGTTCATGCATTTTTTCAACATAATGAACTTATGTGTGACATTTTGATTTTATTGCAACGTTCGTCGTATAAATGTCTGATTTTGCGCATATTTGCTTATATGTTTTAGCAATGTTTGATAGAATTACCATTCAAGATGAGTGTTATTTTTCAGGTTTTCATGATGAATCCTAATTACTTTTCGATACAATGCTCACAATCTGAAAGTTAGAAAGTGTTGCTATGATGTTCGATGAATCTTTATTGGCTCCTACCATCTTTGAACTTGTCGCACTTTGATAACTTGATCATTAGTTATGTCATATCAAATCATACCGTATCATATCATATCATATTATGTTTTGATTTTATTGTCACAGGTACCAAAGGTATGGGACAAACTTTTGGTGTCAATAATATGTGTAGAAACAGGAAAGACAATTGCAAGATCGAATAAAGCGTTGGTGCGAAATGGGAACTGTCAGTGGACAGAAACTCTGTCAGAATCTATATGGATTCAACAACACAATTCTTCAAAAGAGCTTGAAGAACATCTATTCAAGTTTGTTGTTTCTATGGTATGAATAATCTTGATCTCAATCTTTCATTTCATTATTGTGGGTTCGCAAAAAAGAAACAAAAAATAAAAACTTACTTTTGTTGTAGGGGTCTGCTAGATCTGGCATTCTTGGTGAGGCAACAGTCAATATGGCGCGTTACTATACTAGTTCAAGATCATCTTCCTCAGTTTCATTGCCATTGAAGAAATGCAACTATGGCACAATTTTGCAGGTGATTCATATGTTGCAAATGGAACATTGCTGATAGAATAGAATGTAATCATTTTGATCGATATTATAAACAATCTAGAGGGGTCGGACTAGTTGGGTAACATGTCAAAAGGGTTGGGTCCAATTGACAAAACCATTGGAAAGGACAAACATTATACTCGGATTTGCCCTTATAAACGAAAAATATATAAAAACTGATGTGACATCAATTGAAAGCCATAAAACAAAGCTAAGGACATGGAACTGCAGCAGATGTTGCAACATAAATTTAGAATAAATTAGCATGCTTTCAACATATTTGAACTGTTTCATTCTAAGCTAACTTTTGCACATAATTGCATAGATTTATTTGTAGATAAGCAAATGCACAATTAGAAAAGTGATGCTTTAAAGTTTATACTGTCAAATTCAGGTTAAAATCCAGTGCTTGACACCAAGAACAAAACTTAAGTACATGTTTGTGGATGAAGATTATGATCATGCAGGTAGCAGATCAAATGATTCATCTGCCTCACTTAATCCCAACTCTAAACCTCCTTCATATCAAGATCCGGCTCCCACTTCACTTCTTGAACAAATGAAAATCATGGTATGTTTCATATGATCTAAATTCTCTCGACTTTGACCTTTTTTAGTCAAAACATAAATTTTAACTTCTAAATCGGCACGCCTTCAATTTTTCAATAAACATTAAACGAGTGCGTAATAATATTTGCAACGGTTGATACTAAGTTTTTGAATGAATCTATATAAAGTTGAATATGAATGATTAGTTTGTCTTTTGACCTCAAAAGTCCATGACTAGATTTTGATGTGGTTCCATTTTCTTGTTTCCCTAAATGCAGGAAACGCGTTATGAATCATCTTGTTTGAATCAGAACAATGATTCGGCTGAATATTCTTTAGAGAAGAAGAAATTTTATCAACAGAGTCGTATAAATGCAGAATCCAAAAACAGTTTTCCTCAAAGCAATTGCCCAATTGAAGAAAATGATTCGGTTTCTAAATCGAACAGGTCATCTTTGAAATCAAGGATAACTGCAGACGACAAAGAACAAGAGTACAACGGAAGCTCTGCACCTGGTCCTCCATCATCTGTGATGAATGCCGGCTCTTCAAAGAACCTTCTACAAGCAGCTGAAGAAACCATTGAAGAGCTTCGTGACGAAGCTAGAACATGGGAGAGAAAATCACAAAAACTAACGATTGGATTGGAGATTTTAAAGGAGAAATACTCCAATCAGTCAAAAACTTTGGCGGAATCTCAAATGGAGATTTCATCAGCAATGGCGGAACGTGATGACATTAAGAAAGAAGCTGATCGTATAAAGATGTTACTGGAGGAATCAACCGTCAAACAGAAGGCACCAGCGGAATCAAAGTCAACATACAACTCCAAAGGTCAAGGTCAACTTCTAAAAGAACTTGAAAACAAGCTAAAAGCTCACAAAGAATCAAATATTGATTTGGCTCAACAACTGAAGAAAAGCCAAGAATCGAATATTGAGCTCGTGTGTATTCTTCAAGAGCTTGAAGAAACCACAGAAACACAACGAACAAAAATCGAAGAACTCCAGGTCGTCAACTCAAAGTTGACCGAACTAGAAAAATCTTTCAATTCCAGTTTGGTAGAAACTCGAAGCTTACAACTTAAATTGAAACAAATGGAGGAATCAGAGAAGACTTTACAAGCAAACATGCAAGTTCTTGAACAAGCTTTAAAAAACGAGCGGATATTAAACAGTCAAACTCGATCAAATCTTGAAGAGGAGTACAAAACTACCTTATCTGCAAAAGAAGAATATATCAACAATTTGGAGTCAAAATTATCAGAAACAAAAGAATATGAAAAGGATCAAATGAGAGAAATCGAAGAGCTGAAAATAAAAGTTGGTGAGATGGAAAATGATTGTAATGAGCTAACGAATGAGAACCTGGAGCTCGTTTGCGAGCTTAAAGAAGTAAAGAAAGCAATTCAAGATAGAAACAAGACTATTGAAGAAAATAATAAGTTTCTAGAAGACTGCAGTTTGAAAATTCAAGAGCACGAGAGTCGGAAAGCTGAGCAAGAAGCTCGAATTTCTGATCTTGAAAAGGAGAAAGAAGAGCTACAAGATAAAATAACAGTTTCATTGAATGAGAGCAATGTAACCTCTATATGTTTAGATAATGTAAGAAATGATCAAGTGGTGCTTAGCAGCAGTCTTGATTCACAAATTTCTGCTAATAAATTACTTGAAGAGAAAACAATGAAGTTCGAAAAAGTCAAGAATGAAATGGAGCTTTGTTTGTTTGAAATGGAAGAAGAAAACATCAAATTACTGGAATGTGTGTCTGAATTAGAAGATCAACTAACACGGGTCAGAGACGAGCACAAAATGACTAGATTGGAATTGGAACAATCTGAATCTGAAAAATCAGATCTTCAAAATGAAGTCAATAACCTACAGGATGTTGAGAAATTACTGTTAATCGCTCAAGAGGAGTGTGAATACGTGAAAGCTGAAAAGCAAAAGTTGCAAGAATCTGCTGAAAATCTCATAGAGGAATGCAACACACTCCAGAAATCGTATGAAGATATGACAAAAGGAAATGCTGAATTGTACGATCAATATTCATCTTTAGTGATCGAACTAACATCTGAGACTGAAAAAAACCAGAGAGAAGTAGAACGTCTCAGAAGTGAAGTTTCTCGACTTGATGAACAAAAGTCAAAGCTGACTACTGAAAAATCGAATTTGGAATCCTCTCTCAAAGAAGATCATTCAAGAACAGAAAGGATTGAAAATGAGATTATGGCTGTTCGTGAAGAATCTGAACGCAAGATTCATGATTTAACAACTGAGCTTGCTGCCATTAAACAAAACCACAAGAAACTGATGGCAGATTATGAGAAAAAGTCAAAGTTGTTGACTAGTTACAGGATTAGAGAAGAACGAAAGGGGACAATGGAGAATAATCTTGAACTTAGGCTTACTGTTTCTGAACACGAACGTCAACAACTAATTGAAGAAGCTGCAAATTTAAAAGATGAAGTATTGGATTATAAGCAAAAGCTTGAAAAATTAAAGAACGAAAAAAGTAATTTAGAAGCGTCTCTCCATTCGGTTTCTAATAGTTTTGAAAAGCTTAAAGCTGAGAAGTTGTCTTTTTTCAACAAGATGTCAGAGTTTGAGGACTGTAAAAGTCAGAGAGATGCATTAGAAGAAAAGCTTTCGAGACTGGAGGGCGATCTAACGGCTAAAACTGAATCACATTTGCAGAATGCGGACATGAAAAATGAAATTAGCAGAATCAAGAGTTCAAATTTGCAGTATCGGCTGAAAATTCAACAACTTGAAGGCGAAAAGAAAGAATTCTTGAAAAGAATTGAAGATCTACAACAGCTATCAGCAAAATCTGAAACGGTTTGTGTTCCGTAGTATCTATATTTTGACTGCAAAAAATCCTTTTGCTGAATATTTTTTCTTTATGTATCAGAGTGTTCACGAGACTCGTTATCAAGAAGATACTGAATATGCTGCAAAGGTGAAGATGCTTGAAGCAGAGCTTGATGAGGCTCTCAATGCGAATCACAAGTACAGAGTTCAACTTCAAAAGTGAGTTCGCTCTTGACTTTTAGGAGTCAAACGTCAATATGAGTTTTAACTATTATAATAAATTCATAATCTATGAAAGGGTATCAGACAAAAATGAGCTAAAAGCATCAATGGTATATGCAACTGCCTTTCATGGTTACAGCTTCCAAGTTCTAACTAGTCTGCATATGTGTTCAGGCTAAAGTCTAAGGGGCGTAATAGTCTTTCATCAGGGAAACCAAAGGCTGAAGGTGAAGTGGTCATAAAAGAACTATTTGAAAAGACAAAATCGTCTTTGGAGACAGAGCTAAAAGACCTTCGTGACCGTTACCTTGAAATGAGCCTCAAGTATGCTCAAGTAGAGGCTGAAAGAGGAGATCTTGTGATGCAGTTAAAAACAAACAGTGCAAAGAAAAGGTCTCAACTCCTTGAAAACCAGTGATAAGTACAAAGAATTCATTATAAAAAGATTAATAGTTCATAACTTCATATTTCTACTTATAATCGAACACTAAATAATCATCACACCATGGTCTGACATGTTATACAGAATAAGATGACATTTTAAGATTTGTTCATTATTTTCATTTTACTTTGTTTGCTACCCTTTTGAGTAACAGAGTACATCCATAAATGCATATGTGAACTAAATGCTCATGATGTGTATAGTTAAGTCATAATTGTAAAATGCAAATTCCACCAAGTGAAGTATGTTGTATTTTGGTGCCTATATATGAAGACGATGAAATAAATTAGGGAATATATTATGTTTATGTTTATTATATTACTAGTTTATTATATTATGTCACCAGGTGGACTGAGTATGTTATTGTTACCACTTTGATTATTAGTACCTTCCTATCTTCTGTATTTTTAGTATTGTGTGTTTGTCTACTGTTTATTTATGGAAACAGGGGTCCCTTTGGAAGCAGCCTCTCTATCCATTAGATAGGTGCAAGGTTTCCTACGACCTACATACCTACATCTAGAGGCGCACAAAAAACCCCGGTTCCCGATCCGACCCAACCCGTGGGTATAGACCAGTTCCAACCCCGGGTTTAGCACAAACTGAACCCGACCGAGAACCACCGGAACCGGTTCCACCTCTACCTGGACAAAACCCAAACGTACCCAGAACCAGTTCCTACCCTACCTGGTTATTGACTTTGTTGACCAAACCCTGGATCCGGTTCCGGGTTTGAAAAACCC
Source organism: Ambrosia x helenae (assembly GCA_030844895.1). Classification (NCBI taxonomy): domain Eukaryota; kingdom Viridiplantae; phylum Streptophyta; class Magnoliopsida; order Asterales; family Asteraceae; genus Ambrosia; species Ambrosia x helenae. The sequence goes on along the minus strand of CM061227.1, from coordinate 24,948,824 downwards.
ATTTTGTGCACCCAGGCCCAGACCCTATCAATAGCTTTGCTATGGCTATGGGTGGGATTTTCTAAGTATGGTTGTTTGTGTTGTTGCAGCTTTTGATATATCAAGAAAATTAATATGAAGGCAACTAGCCATATGTTAACACATACAGATTCTTCTAAAGCTTTTTCAAGCCATATGTAACGTAGGTATAATATACATTCGAGACATATAAGCCAAACTCGAGCTTACATATATAGTTGAAAATTGAAATGCCTTTGGTTAGCTATCTAAGCCAAGCTCAAGCTTAATCATGGATGAAAGTCGACCTATAAAGTATCAAGTCTATTTTAAGCTTAGCCTCTTGCAGGCTTGCAGCCTTAGAGGCTTAGATTCATCAGTTTATCAGCTTGCAGTATGAAGTTTTGAGTAACCGTATATCAGATTCTTAGTATCTGTAAACCAAATATAAAGAATTCGAAGTAACTATATCAATATATGTCCAAGTCCTAACATTTCTATATAAGGGTAAACCGTAAGCATTATAATCGAAGTTCAGCTTTCAATTTCAACACAACTCAGGAGATTCGTGCATCGGTTTCTCCTTTTTAACTACCTACCTACCAGTAAATAGCAAGAAATCAAAGAACAAAAAACTACTAACCACAACATAAGTTCCAAAAAAGATTGTGACAATAGGCAACAAGGATATGAAGATAACAACTCACATATCTAAAAAGCTCATAACATTTGTGAATTCTTCTTCCCAAAGATTGCTTCCCAAACCATAGGCGAGAACGGACCTTTCTTCTCCATAAAATCTCTAACACCCTTCTCATCAAATCCAAACCCTTTATCCTTCAAACTACCAATCACAATCTGCGCCGCTTCCAAACCCCTTTCCTTACAAAACGCGCTAACCAACCCCGTAAACGTCGCCACATTTGGCGAATGCCCAGCCTCCACCATCTCCAAACAAAACTCAAGCCCATCATCCAACCGTTTCCCTTTAACCAACCCTTGAACAAGCACCCCATAACTAAACGCATTCGGCACAATCCCATTCCCCTGCATCTTCCTAAATATCCTTATCGCCTCGTCCACGTTTTGCGCCTTAAGAAACCCTTCCACCACCGCCGTGTATATCACCACTTCCGGAACCGACCCTCTCTCACGCATCACACCGAACAACTTCATCGCCTCCTGAACCAACCCATCACTACACAAACCATGCAGCATCGCCACCGCATTCGGTATCAATCCCGTCTCCTTCATCTTCCTAAATATCTCATCCGCATCTTCCGGAGGCTGCGTCCGCTCCTCCTCCACCTCGACCTCCCCGGTACCCCCACCGCTATCCAAATTGACCTTACTATTATTATTATTTTCTTGATCTAAGCCAAGCTTAAATCTTTCAAGAAAACCATCAACATCCTGAACCTTATTATTATTCTCAACATGTCTACTAGGGTTTACAGGGGTAAATTGGGAATTTTGTTCATCATCATCATCATCAAATGGTACATAAGTAGTAGTATGATTATTATT